>NW_017549038.1:2186278-2225248 GCF_001854935.1 Bemisia tabaci | reverse complement strand
TTGAATACTTCGTTCGTAGGTATATCTATATTCTTGTTAAAATTTTCGAAGCTCAACATACTCAGATGAAGAGACAAATGTGCGTGGGATTGATGTTTAACTGTAACTTTAAGCAAAATTTGGCAGCTTCTGCCCCACCGTGAACCGTGCGATTGGATTTTCATGTAGTGTCTTTTTGTGGGTATATTTTGAACTATCTATTTATTATATGCAATTAAATTTTCCGTGGATCTGATTTAGTCTGTAAATGATACCTTAACGCGAATAACAAGTATGGTTTTGGTATCATTTACTTGAAATCAGTGAAGCAATTATCTGCTATTTCTCGTTGAAACTGTCTTTAAGTGCCATTGATTGTGTATGTAACGGAATTTCTAAAAGTAAGATGTAAGTAAAATATCCACGACTTTCATCAAAAGCATTTAATAATATAAGATGAGTGGATTTTAGAATTTACAAGGTTTGTCGCAGCATCTGGATGCTTGAAATTACCATACTAGTCAGTCGGGAACGCCACACTGGCACTGTGTCGCATAGTGTCAGCCGTATCGTGTTATTTACCATACCGATATATTGGTAACTATGCTGCAGCTTCACTGTGTAAAAAATCAAGTAGACAGTATGGTAAATAACACCCAAACTCTGGTAAATCCCACCGATTATTTTTTTCAGTGTATGCTGAGTTTTTTAAAAATACGTTTCGTCCAGAAATTGGCCAAAAAATGCGAAGTAAACGGGCTCAAAGCTACTTAGGGCTATGCTGATGAGGCACGAGGAGACCCTACATTTTTAAATTCGAAAAGTTTAGGGACCTCCTGTGCCCCCCAAAAAATATGTGATTACTTTATTTGTTTCAAAAATCTACCAAATTTTTGTTCTCTGTGAAATGCCCTAATATGTTACTCTGTTTTGTTACCTCAGATGGTATGCTAGAAAATCACATCTCAACCGTGAAACTCCTGAGCTATGCATTTTGTTTGCAGTGTTTAAAAAACTCCGCTTTTTCCTCTTTTATTTTTTCAAAGGAGAACGAACCAAAATTATTCCTTGAAGGTTTTTTAGAATTTATTTTCCATAGAAAAACGTACATTAGGGAAGTTTTTCAGAATAATTGGCGGTGGGTGGTTCCTTATTTACAAAATAAATTATAACAGGGAGTTGGCAACGCCGCAAACCGAGATACGTGGTTTCAAAGTTTCACAATCGATGTAACCACGATGAAGTAAAACTTTAGGCAAGACGACACTGTCCTAAGCATCTAAACGATCATTTCAAAACTAAAAATCTTCTCGACGGGGGCTACTCTAATGACACGTGGGAGTTTGTGTACAAAAAGCCAATTTATTCGGATTACGACAGACAACAATCAATACCGTTATAAGTTAGGTTGGGAGAACCAGACGGTCCGTCTAGACGGTTAAATTATAACCGATTAATTTAAACAATTCACTGTCGGTGATGACATTATGCACGGATCGGAGAAAACAGGGGACCGCTTGTGAAAATTGATGAGAATGTCATTATCTCTTGAAAAAATCGAGTCTTGGTCAGCGTACTCATGATCTGGGAAAACGGTAAAAGTGCGTGATTCTTGCCGGGCCGCGATGAGACAGGAAGGCCATCATCACTGCTAGGTGAGGTCGTCTTCCTCGCCAAATTTAGTTATCGAAGTAGTGGCCCAAGTTGCGGCTTGTTCAGTGAAAAGTTTGTGAGGAATGTGATATTTTTTTTGAAGGAGGATAATTTTTGGGTGTCCTGTGAGTATTGAAGTATTTTTGATCATCTCGCTTCCTTTCTGTCGCACTTCTTTTTTCAAAAGACTTAAGACTTAAGACTTAAGACTTTCCTTAAGCATATGTAATACCGATCTCTATAATTTCACAATGTAAAAAAAACACTTTCTTCTCCGAAGGGTTGTGGGTCGATGGAGGGCAATGGCAGTTAGGTTTCGTAGAGCGTCAGAAAGTGCTATAAAGGGACCTTAAAAAAAAAAAAAAAAAAAAAAAAAAAAAAAAAAAAAAAAAAAAAAAAAAANAAAAAAAAAAAAAAAAAAAAAAAAAAAAAATCTGAGCATTTTGAAGGGTGGAATATAAATTAATGAAGGGACCCGACCTCTTGTCATTCTTTATTTTTTTAATGGAAAACTTTCAAAGTCAATTCTTCAAAACCTTTGCGATTCTTTCTCTCTGCATGGGAAGGAAGCTCTGCGAAAATTTTCAGGAATGATATTTATCGGTTCCTCTTCAAAAAAATAAATTAGGAGCGGAGATGTTTAAGCACCGTAGACAAGGGTATATGGTCTGGTAGTTTAACCGTCGATATACATTTTATTACGTATCAGATGTCCTACTTTAACATTTCATGCGTTAATGGACCACTAGACAAGGTACGAATTTAAGCATTCTGATACTTGTTTCTTAATCAGAATTTCACGTAAAGCACGATTCGCGCAACGAAAACTAATGAAACAAACTCCAAACGAAGATATTAACGTTTTTATTTCACATTGGTTACGAGGAATTTGAACTGCCCGCTGACAAGAAACTCAAAGCTCTACGTGAGTCAAATCGCGCACTACAACGGTTTCAACAAGCTTCTCAATCGAGTAATGTTCATTTCCCACCATGTGTTGTTCAAACTATAAGCAATTTGCTACAGCTGAGCCAAAGCGTCAAGATTGAGGTTTCCCGATTTTTATATCGTAGAGACTGTCATGATAACGTTTAGCGCACGATGTGAATCACGCAGAGCATTGAGTTTTCATGAGCGGGTGGTTTGAATTCACGCTTCAATAATCATTCTATATCTTTGGAAGGAGTTGATTTCGGTAATTTTCGTTGTGCGCGTCGTATTCTGCGTGAAACTTTAATTAAGAAACATGTATCAGAATGCTAAAATTCGTACCTTGTCTAGTGGTCCATTGGGTCATTTATTAGATTTCATTTCCAAATTATTTGGCAGATAATTGTAAATCTATGAATCAAAAAGCATTGAGTTACATTTCGACTCGGCTCCCCTTTTTCCTGGTAGATCTACAATT
Organism: Bemisia tabaci; assembly: GCF_001854935.1. Lineage (NCBI taxonomy): Eukaryota > Metazoa > Arthropoda > Insecta > Hemiptera > Aleyrodidae > Bemisia > Bemisia tabaci. The sequence continues at coordinate 2,222,208 of NW_017549038.1, read as the reverse complement.
TTTCGCGATAGTCGGAACTGTTAAATTATGCTTAGTGCTTTTAGTCTTAACGTGTAAATCTGATCAAGGCGTATAGAGTCATTTGAGTCAGCAAAAGCCTATTTGATGGATTAATATAATTCTTTAACGCAATTTATGACTGTGGAACCTTAATCCTGGTAATTATCTTCTGATTAATGAGGAGTAAGCACATAAAAAAGCATACTTACTCAGAAATGTTCCTTACTGAATTCCTAATTCGAGACATTAATTGCCAAAAAAATAATCCAAATACTAATATTGAATTCATAATTTTTGTTCAGGGACAGATTCCGGAAAGTCTGGGCTAATTGAACGAGGAAGATTAACTAACAGCGAAAACAAGCATAATCTATTCATGGATATTCCAAAAGTATCATCTTTTAAAGGCATGCAGCCTTGCTTTGGGCGATTACTGAGCAGGCAAGATACATTTTTTGTTTAAAAAGCTTACAAGCCCAATCTTAATGAAATCACGCAAGTCATGACATCCATTCCAAGACTTTTAGATAAATGTTTAAAATTTGCAATTAAATGACCAATCAACTCCCTTAAGCATCAATTTTCAGCACAACATTTTTTACAAAAATCACAAAAATTTTATCAAATCAAAGTCTTCAAGGCCAATAATTCATTTACGGAAAATGTTTAGAAACATTCAAGCCAGCTAAACCTCTAGATTCTATCAAAATTACTATGTTCTTGATACAACAGGCTCTGATCTGGTACTGGTTCCTACTGAAGGAAATCACATCCTACGAGATTGTTCCGCTACAGAGTGGAATTCTTTTTCAAAGGGAACAGAATATAATACTCAGTAGTCACACCTGGACTGTGTACCTGCATTTTAATTTGACCGAAATCAGACTCGGTAAAGAAAATCTAGAGGCAAATCTGCATGAAGTTCGTCGAACGATCGATGACTATTCGAAAATCTCATCGAGCAAAAACAAATTTCAAGATCTGCTCGAGTCTTTAGAGAACGTTAACTCCAGATTAGGATCGGATCTTCAGACGATTATTGACATGATCCCGCAGTCAAAACGGCGTCGAAAAAGAGCATCCACCGAAAACCATTTTTCAGAAATGGCTCTCCCTGAAAACCTCTCCTTCTGGCAGAGGAAGCCAATGAGAGCACGATACTCAAAAACGCACGAAAAAGCCTCTCTTTTCATGGCAAGAGAAATCGATAAAAATCAAGGGAATTTTCAAAAAGAATCAGGGGCTTTAGATAAAACTTCAAATATTGCAGACGTACAAAGAGATTTTTTAAACTCAAAAATTCAGCAGCGTAGATCAATTTCCGAAGACCATGATTCGAATCAAGAACCATGTAGAAAGGAGTCCCTGATAAGTCAGACAAGTCAGACGCAGGCTGCGTCTTTTTCAAATGAAATTCTGTCGAAAAATTATTTAGATGAGATTCTTCTTAATTCAAATGTATTAGAACCGCGGAAAGATTTTATACACTCACAGATTCGCCACAGAAGAGCGCTATCCGAAGACTTGCATTTGATTCAAGGGCCGTATAGAGATGAACCTCTGATAAGGCAAACAGGCCGTAATAAAGTTGCATCTATCTCTAATGAAACTGTAATTGACATCATAATTAATTCAAGTATATCCAAACCGCAAAGAAAATGTTTACACTCTAATAGTCGCCAACGGAGAGCGCTATCTGAAGGCTTTCGTTTGAGTCGAGGTCCGTCCTTGATAAGACACATAGATCAAACTGAAAAAGCGCCTTTTCCAAATGAACATCACCTCAAAAAGCGGAGAAAAAGGGCATTTACAAGTGGCGGGAAGTTGATAAAATTCCTGTTCGGGAACCCGGACGAAGAAGATCGGAAAGAGATTTTCAGCAACCTGCACAAACTGAACATCAACCACAAGAACATAATGATGAACTCAAAGGCCCAAAGCCTAGTCATCTCCAACACAGAGGAGACGATCGCAAAGGCCCTGCACTTGCTCCAGAGCTTGAGCGAGAATGTGACGGACTTCAACCGTCGCTTCCAAGAGCGGGTCAACGCCAATGACCGGAACATGTCGATCGTCCTCGACAAATTGATCCACGAGAACAATATTGAGATCGCACTCACTTCATTGGTGTATTTCTCGATCGAGACCCAGCACGCCATCACAGAGTTCAGGAACGCCATACAGACCTCCCTGAGTCGAGTTCTGTCGCCCATCCTCATCCCTTCTGATGTCCTTATCGAGATTTTGGAGAAGATTAGGAACTGCCTGGAGAAACCTTTGGAGTTGATCGTGCCTGGAACTCACTCGACTGTGCATACTTACTACGAGTTGTCAAAGGTGAGTCAAAATGATCATACTTTTTTGGGATTCCCCGAAGAGACAAGTTCGGTCACATGACGGTAAGTACTGGTAAGACCTATACAGGCCGTATACTTTTCGGTTCGTGCATCAACACTCTCGGTTCTTAAAATCATGTCCGTTGTTCATGAAACAAAATTTTTAATTCAAATCGAACTATGGCAAAGGCTCGGTTATAAGAACCGAGAGTGTAGTTACATGAACCAAAAAGTACGGCCTATGTAGGACACAGTATACTTACCATTCATAACACCGAATTTTTTCTCAGTGTGAATTTTATTGTTATTCTAGATGCTAGGGTAGATTTTCCTGAGGTATATTGGTATAGGTTTGGAAGTCTTCGACCAGCTGTTGGTAGTTTTTTTCATCGAAGATACCTAATGTTGCTCTTACAGAGTTCGCTCATCGTATATTGAGACAAAAGTCAAATTGTATTTTCATTAGCTATCACCAAAGATGTCATATGCTTGCCTTACACCTGTTGATCGGTGCTGATTCTGAGCTGATAAGGAACTGGTTTTTGGTTTCAATACACGGTGAACTCGAGCTAAGTTGGACTGTCTTGGGTCTTTTCTTTTTTGGGTTCTCGTCTACCAAATTGGAGGATAAAGAGAAGGAAGAAAGGACGAGGAGGATTCAGAAAAAATAAAGAATATAGAGAAACTGAGGAGGGAACAGAAGAAGAGAAAGAAATTATTATTCTCACTCTTTCTCTTTTTATTCCTCCTCTCTATCTTTGTCCTCTTTTCCTCAGTCCTCTTATTATTTTCCTTTTTTCACTTTTTCCATTTCTTCTTTGTGCTTAGGACGCAGTCGATTATGCATACTTGCTACGAGTTGTTGAAGGTGAGTCATATGATAGCATCTCGTTTTGGAGGATGTCATTCAATATTTCGTGTTGAGGAAAAACGTCATGTAAAGAATTAGATGTGAATTAATTAAAGATAATAAGTTTTCCTCTCAATACATTTTCACGCTTAAGTGATAAGTCGTGCACTGAGTGCGCTGAGCCACTGTTTAAAGTTTGAGAATCACCAAGACTCGAAAAAAAAATAAAAGATGAGAGAAGAATGGTATGGAAAGGAACTGAATTAAGATGTCTACAAGAGATATAATTGTTATGATAGTTTCATGCTCGTGTAAAATACTGGTTCGTTTATGTAAAATAAGCTTCCAAAATTGCAAAAAGCTTGCAAAAGAGGTGATTTTAATTTTTTAAATTGAAATTTCCAACTATTGATAAATATAATGAAAATGTTGAGACCGCCAACTCTTTAATCTAAATTTCTGACGTTGCAGACTTCTTGTCACATTCTATTGTCGTAAAGAGAAACTGTATAAACTAGTCTCTTGAAATTTTTCCTGATTTTTTTAACCCTGTGTAGAATATGCTGAGCATACATTGAAAAAAATAATATGCTATTTCAGCACCTAGGATGTCAAAAATGTGTCTGGTGATCCCAAGATGCTGCCTTTACTGCCCTCGCAATTAACTTTAAATTCTATGAATGCAAATTCAACTACGTGAACAATCCAGGCAGCATCTTATGATCACCAGACACACTTTCAGCATCCTAGGTGCCAAAACAGCATACGATTTTTTTCTGTGTAATTCGAACACAAAGTTCATGTGCATTCTTTCCATGAAACACAGCAGCAGTAGACGTTTTGAATCATCGCGAACGAGGTTCGTATTTTGCGACAAATTTACCATCAATAAGCTAACTTTTTATGATGTCCGAATGGCATTTCAACGTTTTTAAAATAGAGTCATCAATATTTTATCTTCGCAGGTGTCTCTAGGAGTCGTGGGCGAGGAGCTGATTATAACAGTGACGTTGCCAATTTCTGACGTTTCCGGACAATTTCAGATGTACAAAATTGTGTCAATACCATGGCTCATGAACAGAACCGACATTTTTATTCAGTGGGAGGTCGCAGACTACTTCATCATCGACGAAAGTCGAAAGTTCCACGCCGCCATCACCTCGTCCCAGAGGGAGCAGTGTCAGGGCAAACATATTACAATTTGCCCCATCTCCACCGCCCTCTACACAGAGACGAGCCCCATTTGCGAATTCTCCCTCTTCATGGGCGAGCACAATCAACTCTGCATGAAGACGGTAGGTAGCTTTTTATTTGTTGCTTATTCCCAGGCGAGCAACAAATATTAAAAACTTTTAATTAAAGTAGATAGCGTAAAGCAAACCAGCCACATTTTCATAAAGATTTTTGAAAAAAACCCCGTATGCAATAGTTTTTGACTGATAATGTATATGTTCATGACCTAAGACAAATGACATAAGATTTAAAATCCATAATAATATAAATAGGAGCCTTTGAGTTGGATGATTATTCATAATTAGTTTATTCTTAATTCCTGGATCGATAATTTCATTGCTTGTAGATGCAAAAGTGTATGATACAAATACAATGTCTGTTAGACACATTAATAAATGTAAATGCAGTGTAGTTGCACTGTCACATTTGCAAAAATATGAAAGGAAAAACGTACTATTTGCGCGCAACCACCATTGACGATCAGTTTTATTCTTCTATTGAGCAAGACTATTTGTTTAAAACCACCCCATTTTTCTCACCCCGTCTTAAATGAAAAAAAAAAAAAAAAAAAATTACGTAGGCGAAATCGGCCTATGAGAACGCATTTACGACCTTTACGGGTAATTCAATTGTATGCAAATTACCAGTAAGGCTCCCTCAAGCGCCTAAATATTCATCAAGTGTTTTTATACTTTATGGTGACAAAAATGGGTCTTTTGCGCTAGTCACAGAATTGTAATTTGATGCTTTAATCTTGTAGATCAGCTAACAATAATAAGATCCGTCTAAACAGTAACTTTCTACGTTGAATATTAACCGAGATATCGCGCCTTGAAAAACTCGATTTATGACGTCATCCACCGCGGTAGTACATACCGTGTTGTGCACAACCGCGGTTGATGACGTCATAAATCGAGTTTTTCAAGGCGCGATATCTCAGTTGGACTGCATTTTGAAACTTGGAACTATAAACTCTAGCCCAGTTTAAAAACAACGTATGTGCCATTAGTTTCCCTGTGCACAGAAGTGTTTTTCCAGGAGGGCCAGAATTTATAGTTCCAAATTGCAAAATGTAGTCCAGTTAATATTCAACGTAGGAAGATGCTGTTTGGACGGATCTCATCATTTTTAACTGATCTACAAGAATCAAGCATCATCACAGAATTCTGTGACCAGCGCAACTGACCCATTGTTATAATCTTGTGAATTTCAGGTCGATAAGCTGAAAAATAACATAATCAAATCTATACCGTCTGCGTGGGTTGTGTCCGTCGTGCAGCCAACTAGCCTGACCCTAATCTGCCCGAACCACACAATTTACAACGAGAAAGTCGAGGGGAGTTTCCTGATCAAAAACGCAACCGAGTGCGAAATTCTGAGTCGTTACTTCAAACTTCAGCGGGTCATCGGAAATAACATGAGCATTCAAGCGGACTTCAAACTTCTGGCCATCCCCAAAATCCACATCTTGAACGAGGATGAACGGATCCAAGTCATCGATATCGGAATTGACGACAAGTTGACGGATAAAATCAAGTCGGTCATCGACCAGAATGAAAAGGCAACTTCCTTCTCGGCCATGCTTCACGAAGTGAACAAGTACTACGATGAGCCTTTCATGGAGCCGATGACGGCATTTGCAGGAACCATCAGTCTTTACTGTCTAGCCGTAGGAGTGAGCGTTTTTATGCTGTTTTTCAAATTCAGAAAATATTTGAGACTATCTCATCGCGGTACTCCTCATGTTACATTACAAGTGAAAAATATCGGGCAGAGCCCCCGAGAGGTGTCTGTTTAGTATCAGTGGCCATTTTGCAAGTTGGCAACACCGTTTTCCTCTATTTGAATCCATTAAAAATATCGATATTAAGTGAATCTATTAGGAATCGATTGTTTTACATATATTCAAATGGAGGAGAAAGTAGTGTTGCAAACTTTTAAGATTTGTAATACTGTTACGATCGTTGCCAAATTTAGTTTGATAAACCAAGACTATGCCAAAAACTAGTATATTTTGTCTAATTATTAAGAACAATTTCCTCGCAGTTTGAATGTAATTATCTGGGAATTTCAAGGAAATATGTATAAAACTTTCCTCAGAGACAAATATTATGTCGAAAAAAATTTGAGAAAATTCGAATTTTCATGCATTGTTTTTCCACAGCGCGGCATAATAGAGTCCAGTATTTTAACAAACTTTTAAACCTTTCACCCTCGTCAAGGATTTAGAAAAAGAAAATTAGTGCTATGAATAATTTTCTGTGTGGTATTGAACTGTATTCTATCCAATTCAATTCAGTTTTTGAATGATGATAGAAACATGTTTTATCGGCTCATTCCAACGATTCTGTCTCAAGTCAAATGTAAATGGAAAGAACTCTTAGATTAGAGTTTAGATGAATAACCATACTTAGAAGAATGCGGACACCATGTAGCACCATACTTCAAAATTTCAAATCTCTGAATAATTCCAACTTAAAAAAGAAGAACTCCACTTGATAAGTTGTTGAGTTGGTAGCTTTGAAATGTTTGAGGCCGAAATTCAAAAAATAAGCTGTTATTGTTTACTGGGGGGCTTTTGATTAATAAGTTTGTTCAAAATTTAAGGTTTGCAAATAAAATGTCTACTACAGTAAATATTTCACTTCGTTTGCAATGATATTTCCAAATATTATCCGGAACATTTAGGCCAGACGGACTTCTCTCTAAAAGAATCACACATTTTTTATTTTTGAATAATTAAACAAAAATCGCATTATTTAACCGTCATTTATTAATCGACCTTTTTTCTCAAAAAAGCGTCATGTTCTAAGGATAATGCGAATCGTAGTCTTGCTCTCCTATTCAACACCTAAAACTGAAAGTTTAATGTTCACAGATCGCCTTCACTTAGCAAGATATACAGCATTCTCATCAGGATGTTCGAAAAGTTACATACCTTCCAAATTGAAGGCGTTTTATAACTCGCGTAGAATCCGTGATTTTTCAGAAACCCTGACGAACAAGGCAGGCACGATACTGCAAAGAATGCTTACATTAAAGCTGTATCAAATGCGAGACGACATTGTGAGGCATGTGATTTGCCCGAAAAGCCCTGGCTGTGTATCTGTCCATATTTTAATCCTGTGATAATAATTATTCGAGTCATTTCTTAGCATATTGCCCTTTTATTTTATCGTTGAACTGGGCTATTATATCATGTTTTTTTCCTATCACGTTAGGGACTTTTACTTGAAATAATCAGTGCCTTCATATTTAAAAAAATGTCACAATTGTTGATCTTTCATTTCATCAGACCCCTTCAATTTGAAAATAAAATTTCAATCACGAGACAAATACAATTATTCACAGCATGAATCCTCGTCTGCAATGCTGATTTTGTCCATTTCTGATACTCATACGCAGTATCTAAAAAAATTTCCATGTTGAAAAGCATGAGAGCATTCCACTAATTGAATTCAATACATATTTCTCACACAAAAATGTGCATTTCCTCACTAAGCGGTGTATTCTAAATCACATGCTGAATTAATGCATAAAAAAATGAAACAAGTCCAAAATTAATATATTACAGAATTTAAAAACAACCCCCCACCCACAATACGTATGCATGTCGGAGGCAAATAGTCAAGTCAGGCATTTTACCAAATGCCTAAGCAGATACTCAAATTTTCAGTGTTTACAAGGCTTTCTATGTTTTCACAAATACCTCTCTAATTCTCAATATTTTGAGACTAAAAATCCGTCTAACTCCTAACAGTCATTTAATTTCCCGTTCAAAAATGCTCCTCATAATTCTTCAACCGCCCCAATTGTGTAAAATTTATTTTACAAAATGCTGCATGTTTTGAGATAAATTTGCATTCAAGGACCAGAAAAAAACGTATTTATTATCGCATGGAACAAGTTTTTAAAGGGAGTTCATTTCCACACGATCAGAGAATTATTTTGTCTACAGTCAGCAAAATAATCAGAATTTCAGTCCAAGTAAGAATACTTAACTAAATAGTTAGGTAATAGGTAAATTAGGTAAATAGTCTAGGCAAATGCCTAGGCATTTAACAAAAACCTGATTTGATAATTTGCTATCGACATATGGACATATTTATGCTAAAAGGAACCTTGTGCATGGGGTTTGGGTGTGACATACTTCCTTCCAGCATAAATACGTCCATATATACTCACCCTCCTAGACGTGCATGTAGATTGGGCAAAAACCAATCGAAGGAGCGACGAACAGAAAAGAAGTTGGAGGCAATACAATTACCTCTCCGCATCTGGTATTCGTGCGGTGGGAACATTAAGCCGGGCGGAAGATGAAAAAAGTAATGTTTCACTCAAAAATACTATGACGCAGCGGCGAGATTCGACGTGTATTTTTGCGAAACTGCCAAACAGTTTATTTGATGACTCGCTCGCATGCACGACGGACGGGACCCGGGAACGGCGCACTGATGCCTGGATGTAATAATGAAAATGAAATTAAGTTAAACCGTCGGTAAGCAGGTTCGCTCGCTTTTCAGTAAGGTCCGCGAGGAAGTTATTAGCCGCGATTAAATCAAGGCAGGTTCCAGGCAATATGTGAGCATTTATACGTATATGAATAAAATTATTTTTGAGAAATCACTATTTTGCGTGCTGTTGCAATATTTATCTTATTGGTCCGCATACTTAAGCCGCCCACCGCCCCTCGCCGGACTCCCGCCATCCCATATTTTCTTTTTTAATTTAAAGAAAGGGGAAAATAATTGCTCAAAACTGCTACTTTAATCGGAGCACTTCATTATGTGCCTCCTTTTCTTCCGCAGGCCACGTTTGCATGATACCTGTCGCAAATGCGCCTTGATCTATGCTGCCGTGATAAGGGAAAACACCGTATGATCCTTCAGGCGTTGCCAAATTTCTCCTGGCAAATCACTAATTTCAGGAAAATTTTTGAATATTTGTTTATCAATTTCTCAGATAATTTTGTTTGTAAATTGATCTAAAACTTCTGAAAATTTTAAGGAAAAATATTCATAATTTTTCCTCGAAAATTAACATTTTATCGAAGGAAATTTGGCAACTCTCGAGTGTCCATGCAGCGTTCTTCCTTAGCACGGCAGTATGGTATGGATAACAGTAGATAAACAGTTATGAACACACGACTGGATATTCGAATCAATTTTAGTATGAGAGAGCAATCCACAACCGACATGATGTCCGTAACAACAATAATGATTTTATCTGAAAAGTAACACATAGAAAAGTACTTACGACACCATTTTAAAACTTTTTCTCACATTAGATATAATCTTAAGGTAGGGTTTATTCTGGTCCATTCCATAAACAACTTTAACGGGTTAGTTGTACGTGCTAAGGAATCGTTTTCATTATCAAATTTCAGAGGTCGGAGAAAAAGTTAGTAACGTAAATGTGGGGTTCACATGACCTGCAATGTGAGCGGATCCACGCCCTAATCGCACTCACCTCTAATGAAACACAGATGGTAAAAGCCCTATGTGGAAACTTTGAATACAGTTTTGCATATGAAAACATGATGGACCATAAAAAAAGTTTATCATATTTTTATGTGGACACCAGTTTGTTAAATGACAAGCAACGGTAGCTCTTAAGGTACGACACTTAAAGTGCGCAAGTCTGCAGCAAAAACCAGCGACCGACAACGGATTTATAGTAAGTCAAAGGAAATCCAATCGAGTTCCTTTGACGCAAATATTGATACTTTTTTGAGGTAGAAATGACATAGTATAGGGACATAACTATGAGTTTTTGTGTCATTATTCACAATTTGCATTTTTTTTTAAAATACTTTTTTTTCACTGAAGATTCCCTAAGATATTTCAGTTTTACTCTGGCAAAATAATTTGTGGTACCTTTGAAATGTTTTGCAAATTTCGATGTTGAAGATATTTAATTCAGCGTGGCCCGACACAACTTCCCAGCGAAATAATAATTATGAAGAAGAAAATAAAAATAAATCAAGATTGGTATGGAGCCTCCGGTGTGATTTGTTATTCTCTGAGAGGATAGGTAATTGAATGTATTTGCTTTGATGATATGCTTTGTTCACCGATATGAGTGCACGTTGAACTGTAAGACTTAACTCTGCATGCGCTTAATGGCATGTAGGAGATCGCCTGTTTGATGGTATGCAGACAGAAGGTCTACAGCAAAAATGTCCACAAGCAGGAGGTCTACGTCTACAATGTCTAGAACTAAAATGTCCACTGCGAAAATGTCTACAAATAATAAGGTTCTCTAAAAAAAAGTCCATACTCAGAAAGTTCACTTCTGAATGGAATAGGTAGAGTGACATCACATCAGTTACTTCTTTAGTTGTATCTATGGAGAAGAATCATCGTGTATTCATTTTTCTTTAATAGACGCGGTACATGTAGGTATTTACTTTCATGGGCATTCTAAAAGTAGACTGCTTAATTTTAGACATTTTGACTGTAGACCAAAAAATGTAGACATTTTTTGAGGAAACCTTTTCCTCGTAGACCTAGTGTCCGTGATTCTGTTTGATTCGGTTGTTGCTTCGATAAAGAGTTTTAGTTACAAGTATAGGTATCAAATCCTATTTCTTCAGACCTTGGTATCTATAGGTATGCAAACAGTTGCAGGCAAAAGGACAGGAAGTTGAATCATTGCTTTTCCCTTGAAGAAAAGTCAACAGGCAGTGCATTTCAAATATGAGATCCAACTCGATATCTTAATAATATGTCGGGCTCAAAGTCTGGTGGGTGGGGTTGCGAGAGTTTCCCCCATCTTGGGCGGAAATGCCATGAACACGTGTGAAAATTGAGACCCGAAGCACGATCGTTAGTAATTTGAGAAAAGCATGTCCTGGCGCGGTGAGACCGCGGAGGCATGTTCTTTTTGATGGCTCGATTTTCACTAATCATCAATTTGCGTTGCAGGCGTAGATATGAGAGCAGATGATAGCTACAAGAGGAGAGTAAATATGTAATTATAGGCTCGCTGAATTATTCAGCCAATCGGATGAGTGTCTATTTGCTTTAGCTCAGCTAACCCCTCTGAAGGCAGATATTGTTTCCGCACGTGAGTTGGTTCCGGGTTCCAGTCATCAGCATAAACTGTTTCAAGCTCATCCTCAGGCGTGGAAAGCCCATCCATCGACAACTTCCATCACGCAGTCCAAGTTCAAGGGGTTGGGTCTCAATTTGTGACAACCCGGAATGGTAGCAGTAAATATATAATTCAATAACATATCCCAAAGCCTCATGTATAATTTCTTGAGAGTTGAGGAGGCCGCTTCAGTATGAAAAATTCATGACTAGTTTTACAACTTGTCTCAGATGAGAAGCAAGAAAGCAATATCGTACATTATTGAACCAATGTCTCACCGATCCGACATAATAATCGTCTGTTTCCTAAATTCTTGTCGATAAACATGATTTATTTAAATAATTGAATTCTTAATAAACTTATTTGATGTTTGTAGGTAAAAAACCTTTCGCAAGGGAAAAAAACTAAATAAAAATATGAGGGCTAAACTATGCATGTTCAGAGATTTTCTTTTCCTCTCCTCTCAGAAAGTGGCATGTTATAACCCTTACACCATATGAAGCTTTGCTGATAACTGCTTCAGTTAAGTGGTTTTACATGCTGGTGGTCATAGTTATTAAATTTGATCCAGTCGCAGAATTCAGGAAACTGAAAGGAGGCACTGTTTGAAAGAGCAGCACGGGAAAAATAACCAATCAGGTGCATTTTTTTAATCCAATGCTTGAGTCTAGGACTCCTTTTGCTCAGGTGTAAGTTAAACTTTTATTTAAGATTCTTTAAAAAGGAATGTGATTAACCTTTTGTTACGAGTGTGCCGATAGCAACTTTTTAGTGGGCACTCGATTCCTTTCATATAGGAGCGCATTCAAGCAGGATACAACACAGGAAAAAAAAGTAGCTTGGATCTAGAGTCCAGACTCTTGAAAGCAATGACAAGAAAAAATACTCTTGATTCAATCGGATTTTTACTTGGATCAAAAGGAAATCCGCTTAAATTAAGAGGATTGGTTCTTTTCTTGATCTAAGCAAAAATCCGATTGAATCAAGAGTATTTTTTCTTGTCATCGTTTTCAAGAGTCTGGACTCTACATCCAAGCGACTTTTTTTTTCCAGTGAAGTTTGAATGGATGTATTTCTAACCTGTTTGTCTTCTTTAGGTTAACTGTCTGATTATTTGATTCGCACGTGATGGAAACCTACCTACCGAATCACCGAGATGCAATGATCTCGGCCTCCATTTCCATTCCAACCAAATTAGCTTTCATTAAAATTCTGTCAAATGCCGATGGAACTTTAACGTCACGATTAGCCGAAGAAGAGAAAATTCATTCGGAGAGGCTCGTCGCATAATCGCGAAATTATGCAGATGAATGGACGGCGAGGGCCGGCGCCGCGTTAAATTAATGATGCAGTCGGTCAAAGCTCAGAACCCCGCACGTTATACATTGCTTCGCTCGGGTCCAGTCCTCCAAAACGGGGGAGCCTCTCCTTTTGTTTCGACAAAAGTTTAACCGATTGGGCTTGTCATCAGTCGAAAAGTGCCAGCACCCACGTATTTCATCTAAATTACGGTGCATCCTGCAGGAGAGTTTGCATCCTTCAGGACTTGAGGAGGCGCATTCCGGGGATTCTCGCCCGGGCGGGGTGTCAGCTTAATAAATGCAGGCAAACTTGGGGCATTTGTCTTAATATACGCACAAATATCGTCCTTTAAATAACAGGAACCGGAGCGGAGAAAATGAAAGGAAAACTGCGCGTGGCAGGGGCCGGAGACCCAGGCGGCCACAGCGGACAAGCGAAAAGTTACACTTCAGCTCCCAGGGTTGCCAACCGCCGAGCGAAATTCCGCTCATGCATATTCAGTCGCGCGGAGAAAGCTTCGCGGAGGGCAACGCTTTTTGAGTGCGGCTAAGTTTCGCGTCAGATGAATGAATGAAGACAAATTTAAGAACAACCAGTGCATAACAGCCGCTCTGTTTACAGCGCTCCTCGTTAGACCCGACAAATGCGAGAGGCGAATGGGGTGGCCGTAGTCATCCTCAGGTCTAACTCATGTGGCATATTGTTATGAAAGCTGTTAAAAGCCACCCCTTCGAGCTCGGTAACCCGCCCCTCTCCGCCGTCCGACCTCCGTTTCCTCCGCCACCCCGAATATTCCTTACGGCTAATGCCCTGCGATAATTACACCCTGACTCAGGGAAGGGCCAAAAAAGTTGCTGTGAGATTTCACCGGGACCCTCGGCGATAAGAATGGAAAGGTCGAGGGAAAAACATCGGGCGTTTGTTTATAGCTGTTTGATGATAGGAATCATTGTTTATTATTCTGTGACGGTATGATTCAGTATCTTCAAATCGACGGTCTTGCGAACCGTTTCAGTTGTTTTGAGGATCCTTTAGCTACTTCCAAGCAAATGATTTACATCTGCATCGAGAGTTTTGAAGAAACACCTATCTAAAATAATATATGTAGAACCAGCAGTAATGTTGTACATAGGGATACACTTAAAAGAAATATTTTACACCAAAAAATCTGGATTTTACGTGCCAGGATAAGCGTGTCTCCTGTAACGAGAAAATGTAACAGTGTTTCACTGGCGAGCTACGATGCTTAGATAATCATTAAAGATCTTGAAGAATAACTGAAGGTCATTGATGATGTTTTATACCTACTGTATTGATGTTGAAGAAAATGCATGTATAGCCACACTGGCGTGAGCAACAATTACTGCTCTAAAGTCACTTGCGTTGCCTATTTGGATTATTGAAGGCGAACTGATGGCGCAAAATACTAAATGGAGAGATGATAGTTTCCAACGATGCGCTTAAAACGAATGAGCATAATCCAACTGCTGCACTTAACCCTGCTCTAGAACAGTTTCCAATGTTGCCACTTGCCCTCTTATATACATTTTTTAAGAATCAGTAATTTATTAAAAAGCGGTTTGCTGGCTCTCAAATCTGTTTCGATATTTTTACTGTGTGTATGTATGAGCCTTGCTTTGGATAAAAGTCATTACTTGGCCTCACCAAGGTTAAAATTCACGGGTAGTCCTTCAAAACATGTTTGAGTTCAGATCCAAATAAAAGTTTTTCGATCAATTTTTTGTTCAATAATTAAACCATACGCTTATGTAAAACAATTCCGGCAAATCATACCAGTGTATTGATTAGGTTTGCATTTTTTCGAAACACACTTTACGAACCATGATGGATAAAGACGAATATGTAATTAATTATTGCTTTAAACTTTACATGGAGAAACGAAACGTATTTCATAAGCGGGGGGGGGTGGGCTCTAAGGGGCGTTCGCCCCTCCTTCGTCCGCTAGAAAAAAAGGAAAAAGAAAAGAAAGAAAGAAAGGCAGAAACCTAGGAAGATCGCTCATATTTGGCAATTATTCATGGCGAAATTTACTCATACTGTATTTTAGATGCTTTAAGATTTAAAAAGTTCTTTCTTAGAACCCCACCCCCCAACCCCTCATTCACCTACCACCCTCTATCACCCCCTACCCCGTTTGAAGTGTCGGATTCCGCCAATGACGCATATCAATATTAATTCGAATTGCTTTGAACTTTGTCATTTTGAGCTATTCACTGGAAAAAAAACACATTGGATCTAGAGTCCAGACTCTTGAAAACATCGACAAGAAAAAGTACTCTTGATTCAATCAGAATCTAGCTTAAATCAAGAACCGAGCCTCTTAACTTAAGCGGATTTCGTTTTCACTCAAGCAAAAATCCGATTGAATCAAGAGTATTTTTTCTTGTCAATGTTTTCAAGAGTCTGAACTCTAGATCCAATGTGGTTTTTTTCCAGTGTTTCTCATAGGGGCACACCTGCCCCTGAACAGATACGGAGAATTTCGAAGCTCCCTCTATCAGGAAAATCCAAGTTCCCCCGAAGACGAATCACCAAGAGGTTCTTATCATCTCTGATTATGGAAGAGGGTACGCGCGGAGTATTCGAACTCCTCGAAATAGAAGAACAATGAAGAAAATTAAGTCGAACATAATGATACCAATCATTGCCAAATCTCCGAGAAAAATATGAATTTCAGTGCAGGAGCCCAGGGGCGTTGCAGAGGATGTTGCAACGGTGGCGCCAAGGAACACGCGCGTCAATGCAGTCCTCCTGAGAAGCGTGAGCTTGGTGGGCGCGAATTCTGCGAACAAGTCGTCGCCCCTCCGATAAAACGGCTTATCTCAAGCTCTACGCGAGCCCTGTTTTACGTATAAACCCGTGGTATTCGCGGCTCATGCGGAGATCGAGATATGGCGTTGTGCTGGAGGGACGACGAAGTGACTCCACTTCATCCCCGCCCGTAGCCGTTGGTTTTTTGTTTTACTCCTGTAATGAGAACACCCTCAAACGAAATTTGAATAGCTGATGTGAAAGTGTGATATAAATATGTACTAATTAAATATGGTGGGAACAGTGCAAGTTGGTTGCATGCGCTGAATTAATTGTCTCCGTGGAGTATGCAAAGTTGCCCATTATTTCAATTTGAAGAGCGTCGCATCGGTTGAATACTTGAAAACCTGATGAGAGATCCTCGGAGGCTGCGCCGGCCGTGTTGCCGAGCTGAAGGCGGGAAACTCTCGTGCTCTACTGCTACTTTACCTAGTATCGATGTACGAGGAAACTGGATGATCTCTTTTGATTTGTGCTCAATTGGTTTGATATTGTCCAATGAGATGCATTCGTATAAGAGAGCTCTATTTACCTTTGGAGGGTTTTTTTTTTTTTTTTTTTTTTTTTTTTTTTTTTTTTTTTTTAAAAAAAAAGAGTACATTTCTCTGCATTAGATTCGTTGGATTTTAGGATAATAAATTGGGGACTGGCCAAGCTAAAATTGCATGTCGGTAAGTGCTAACTTGACCCAAAGACTTTTTTACAAAAAATTTAAAAAAATTAAAAAAAAATCCCCATTAGATTCTCGGCCAGGCAACCTGAGTTTGATGGTCTTGAGCAAGGGTCCCCTCAACTCCTGAAGCTGGGTGTAAAATAAGAGGTTGGGGATTAATTTTGGGATAAACCCAAGAGCGACTTGAAAATGATTGAAGAAAAAACTTGAAAAGATAAATGTCAACTTTATTGAAAAAAAGTCACTTGCTTTCTCAAGCACTAAGCCCTTCCCTGGTAAAAGTCAGTCAGTCTGACGTCAGGCTAAGAGTCGTAAACTACCCTGAGTCTGACCCTCAGGCTGTCATCAGTCTGACTCAGGGTAGTTTATGAAACATAGCCTGACGTCAGGCCGATTCACTTTTACTAGGGTTAATTTTTTAAAATTACTATGGTATATACGCTCTCTCCATACAATAATGGAAAAGTGCGCGAGATAATGGGTGTGGAGAAGAACATCGTGCACTATATCAGGCCCAAGCAGTTGGTCTGGTCTGGTAGCAGGTTTTCGACTGGGTTCCTCCTGGAAGGCGACGGCGTGGACGTCCTGTGAAAGGTTGGCGACAAAGGGTGGAGGAGGAGATCAGAAGGTGCCAGTTACCTGATGATCTCTGGGAGGATAGGGGGCAATGGCGATTGGGCGTCGCAGAGCGCGAGGCTGCGCTATAAAAGCGGCTTTATGTATGTACTATTGTATGGGGCTTAAAACAAGTTTTAGTTTAAGACTCGTTTTCCACTGAAATCCAACAATTTCCACGTGATCAAAAACGCCTTTCAACCGGAACGCTCGTTACAGGTGATCCCCGACGAAACCGCGCTCCCACTCAACGCAAGGGAAGCTTAAAACTGCTCCACCTCGCCATTCCGCGTCTGAGGTGTAAAAATCCTCCTCGCGGTAATCGGCCGCAGAACTTCGGGTGGAATCCCGGGTAAATGTGGGAAAGTTCGCAACGGGCGGATCCCCCCAAGAATGGAGAGCCCATCCCGGGAGCGAGGATTGCGGTGGTGGTCGTGCTCGATAGGGCTCTCGGCGGAAACGCGACGCTATGACGTCACCTCGCTGTCCCAATTATCAGGAACTCGCGCCTCTTCGGTCTCCGGGCCAGTTCCGTCTTTCAACAACTGTATACAAGAGGTACAAATTACGCGGCGTTCCCTTCAGCCGCGCCGAACGCGTAAACAAACCACACAAAAGCCGCATTCTAAATCCGGAGTATACCCCCGTGCGAAGGGAAAACGACGTATGAGCCTCCGGGCGTTGCCAAATACCCTTTCGTAAATCACAAATTTTCCGAAATTTTTATAAACATTTTTCCTCCCATTTTCCACAGAAATTAGTTCTTAATTTGATCTAATTAGTCCAAAAATCTCAAGGTTAAATATGGATAACTTTCATCAAAAATAAATATATTTTTGGAGGAAATTTGGCAACACTCGAATGTCCATACGGCGTTTTTCCTCAGCACGGCAGTATAGTAAAGGCCCCGCTCAAGTGGGAGACGAACTTTCCCGGCGGGATTGTCGAATCTCGCCCTTCCCGCGGGAGAAATGGACGTATTTATGCTAAAAGAAATTATGTGCATAGGGTTTGCATGCAAGATAGGCCCTTTTATCACAAATACGTCTGAATTCAGAGTCAAGTCGACTCAAAACGAGGTGGCAACTCTCCAGCATGTTATGTTTGCTCGCCTTTTGTGTCCACCCGAAGTTCTCTCCGAATCCCGGAATTCGCAACCGTTCGAGGATAATTCCGTATGACGATTCCGCATCCGCCACCCCGGCTCCGAGTAGCTTTTGTCACCTGGTATGAGCCCGTGAAGTTGGGAACACTGATAAGCCAATCTGTCTGAAGATACGCCATGTTCCATTAAATTGCCGAGTTTTGACAGTGCTCGAAAGGTATCGTGGCTTAAACTTCAGTGAATAGAAAAACAGAGGAAAACCATCGCCGGAGAAGCGAGTTTCATCATTAGGACAATCTACTCAGCAACTCAGCAGTAGAGGGAACGGCTCAGTATATTGTGGCCTATAATCAATACTGCCTTGCAAAGAAAGAACGGCGTATGAGCCTTCAGACGTTGCCAAATTTCCTTCAATAAAAGCCGAATTTACTGAGAAAATTGTTAAAAATGTTCCCCAAAATTTTTAGACAAATTTGTACGCAATTTAATCTAAAATATTTGAAAATTTCAAAGTAAAAGGTGCATTATTTTTTTAGAAAATACATGTTTCATGAAGGGAAATTTGGCAACTCTTGAATGCTCATATGGCGTTCTTCCTTAGCATGGTAGTATAATCTATACTGCCTTGCAAAGGAAGAACGCGTATGAGCCATCTAGCAATGCCAAATATTCCTCGACGAATTTCAAATTTTCGGGAAAGTTTGTGAATATTTCTCTTCCAATTTTGCAGAGGATTTCGTTCGTAATTCAATCAATGAAGTCTAAAAATTTCAAGGTAAAATATTCATAACTTTCGTCAATAATAAGAAGTTTCTGAGAGAAAATTTCGCAACATTCGAATTCTCATATGGTGCTTTTTCCTTAGCACGGCAGTATAAAAGGCCGTGTTCATGTCTGGAAAATTGGGTGGGTGAAGGCGAAAACTCCGGCAAGGGTAACACCGCAGCATCCCTTGATACTACAATTTGGGACATCCTTTTATTGCTTTTGCAGTATGAGCGGCTTAGAAGGACAAATACTAGCAAGCAGAAGTTGGGCTACTTTCACCCTGTTCCGAGAAGAAACACCACGCTGATTGTTCTCCTCACAGCGTGTCGCTCATTCGGTCGAGTGCGCCTTCAATAATATGACGGCAATATTAGCGGCTTGGGAGTACGAATAGTTGCACGCACTGCAGCGGCAGGAGTTTTGCTGTTTTAGGAGTGCGGGCAGCTCTAAACTCTTTCTACTTGGCTATCAGATCGCGACCGAGACACAATTCCAGGACATTTGCAATTAATTCTATGAAAACCCGATTGCCTTAATTTATTGTGATGTAGAATAAAAATTTATAATCAAATATCTACGAAGCTCAGATCTAAAATGGTGGTAAAATGATGCTGGGTCAAACCATTTCTCCAACTTGTTACATACAGTTCGAGCCAATTCTTAGTGTTTTTTTTTTCTTATCTTTTTTTTTCTCTCGGATGTAAATATTCTCGCATATATTTTGAAGGCTACTCGGTCATGGTCTTTTCAAGCTATAGGTCACCCTTTTTGTTTGATCCGCCATCAAGAAAAATGACGAAGAGCTTTCGGGGCGTTCAAAATCCGAGCGGGTTTCGGTCAGCGAGGGGAGCGCTCGACATTTATACAACCGCGCAAGAAACGCGGGACCACAAATGAAAAGAGAAACTGGCTGTGTGGGTATGCGCGTTTGATCACCCGAGCGGGCTAGTTTTTCTGAAGTACAATTTTCGCTCTTCAACCAGGAGTACGTGATACGAATTAAGAATTTTAGGAATTAACTGCCGCCCGAGAGAGGGCACGGGAGGGACCAAAGACCAAAGGGACGGAGGGGCGAATACTCACTCAGTAGAATTTATACTTGACTCGCGTGCCGTCTAACCCCCCTCTTCAGGTCCTTCTCGGATCCCCCCCGCCCCTCCTCAGCCCCCGCGTCCCCCAATTCATTTGGTCACAAGGGCTCAAAATTGAGCAAATAACTCAACTTGGTTTTCAATTCTAGCTTCCCGCGCCTGTTCCTGGATTCTGGATTCAGATTAATTTCCTTCCTTATTGATAATAATCCTCTCTCTAAACACGCCACCGCGCCACCACTTAGCAGTGCCGGGGCCGCTCGGGCCTCTGAACTTCCAAGTGCAGTTTTCCAGGCTCTCGCGCAAATTAAATCAAACTCATGCTCGAAATTCCTCCGTCCCGGCCCCACGCCGGCGCCGACTGACTGCTCCGCGGTTTGTGAAAAGAGAGTGCATTACGCGGAAATTCATACCCACATTCATGCATTCGGGGCGAATATTTTAGGCTGCTCCGGATCACTGATTGATAAGAAAATGAATTAGGTGGTGAATAGAAGAACCGTTCCGGACTAAATCGTGGAATAAATGTGTTAAATACTCGCTCATAAAAGCCGGCATTGCCAAATCGTCGCTTCTTTGACGTAAGGGCGTATCATTATTTCCGTGTGAGCCCTGAAAAGCATGGAGTTATATGGAGAACACGGTTCACGTGGATATGATCCTTTTCGTCAGAGGAGCGACGAAATTTGGAACAGTGATGAGTACTGCCGTGCTAAGGAAGAATTTCCTTTGATAAAACTTGAATTTCCTAGTAAACTTATGAATATTTTTCTTCCAATTTTTCGGAGAATTTTGTTCGTATTTTGATCTAAAGTTCCTGAAAATTTCAAGGAAAAATATTCATTATTTTCCTCAGAAATAGACATTATATCAAAGTAAACTTGGCAACTCTTGAATGTTCATACGGCGTTCTTCCTTAGCACGGCAGAGCAGCCTGTATGGGAAGAGTAATGCCTCAATCTCTTTACTATAGAAAAAGCCTGCCGTTCTTGATTTGGCAGCGAGTTTTATGCTTTCATGGTAGTTTCTCCGCTTTCAGTCCTCGACGAAGAACGAACAACATGGCTGACATTTTCAAGAGGCCGTCCCAAAATTACTTACCCCGCTCTAGGGGGAGATGGGATAAGTAAGAGCGTTGCGCCATTTTGTTTTTACCGGGCCGGATTTAGGGGGTGGCGGGATTATGGGCCGCGGCCCATGGTGGCAAATTTAGGAGGCGGCAAATGTTGTAATTTTTTCAAATGTAGGTATCGAGAAGAAAATCTGATTCAGAAAAAAAATAGCAAACGAGAAAGAGCGAAAACATCTCTCATTTCCTGAGAGTTTAAGTATAATTTCTAATTTGTTCGTCTTTCGGTGATACAAGAGACAACGTCTTTTATTAGTCTAGTTGAGAGAGAAACCGAACATGCGGACTTAAGATGGAAAGGAGAAGCCCTCGGCGCGCCGGTCAGCATGAAACACATATTAGCGCCTACAAGACTCCATGCATACTTCACGCATTGCGCCAAACGCAGTGCGGTTGGCACGGTGGCGGAAATGAAAATCATTAAGCCACATTCATGTAAATTCTTCCATACTTTTATTCGTTCTTTTCTTATAAATGAAAGGCCTCGTCCAACTAAGAGATAGGTTTACGGAATTTAATTTTCGCGCAAAGTTCCGTGAAATTTTGCCAGTGTTGACAGGGCTTCCACAAAAAATGTGCCCTTATGCACCCCCCCTCGTCCGGCATGTTCACCTGATGGTTTGTATCGATGTTGCAAAACGAATAAGAAGGGGCGGCAAGTAGGTAAATCTGGCCCTGGTTTTTGCATGCTAAAGGATAAGGACCTACGTCAAAAAAGCGTTACGGTGGAGAAGGGGTCTACAATGCCGAAAAAGTGCTTTAAGTAATCTTAGAAACCGCTCCACATCCCCTACACGTGATACGGATTTCCTAATTTTCAGCTTTTGAGATAAGTTTTGAACAAACTTTGAAGGATATTTCTGCCAATAA
This sequence comes from Bemisia tabaci, assembly GCF_001854935.1. NCBI lineage: Eukaryota > Metazoa > Arthropoda > Insecta > Hemiptera > Aleyrodidae > Bemisia > Bemisia tabaci. Next base: position 2,200,309 of record NW_017549038.1, on the reverse strand, counting down.
CTACAATTTTCCTGTGATTGTCATTCATTTCTCCATGGATAATACAAATCACTTATGATCTGTTATCTTTCATAAGGGTTACGCCCCCTAATCGCTTCGCGGTCCAACCGCACCCAAAGTGCTTCGCGCCCCAATTAAGTGAGTTACGTCACGTAACTCTCAACATAACACGTAACTTACGTGTTCCTCTCATGATTTTAAATTACGAAAGTCATAAAAGGGAACGAAGTTGTATTATTTTTGACAGGGTAAATAGGAATGAAACAAGCAATAGGCAAGAAACAGGAAAGGTGAACGAAAGGTAAAATGAGGGTTAAAAATGGCTCATTCATTCGCATTTACGCAGGACGGATGTTAAATCAAACCTCAAGGATGAACTCAGTGTCTTACTCGGCAGTAACCTGCCTCGTTAGATAATATCCCCTTCGTTTTTTTGGATAAATGCGTTGAAAGTAAGCTCATTTGCAGGGGAGGAAAAAAATATAAAAACTAAGGAGAGGCCATTGACTGATTACGTGATAAGGTAAGGACGCACGGACTCAAGGCCCCCGGAATGAGCGGTGAGGAGGTGGGGGGGGGAGGATCAGAGGCCGAGGAGAGGGAGAGTTAGAGCGGATTTAGGAGCGGGAGTCTTAAATAGCCTTGAAATAACAAGGGTGGTACACTTTATCTAGATGAACACCCTTGTATATCTATGTTTGATTCATAAATATTCTGCCGAAACGGAAGCACGTCAAATTGAACTAATCGCGCATACCATATTTCTCCGGGGTTCCTCGGCGGCTTATTGGGCGTGCTTCGCCCCCCCCACCCCCCTCCCCTCCCCCATCCCTCAGGGTCTCCGGTGCCTTCCCGGTCCTTGCTCTCCTGTGATCCGTGGCCTACAGCTATTGCGACCGCCTCGTTAATCTCCCGGTTCGCCGTTTACGCGAATGAAACACCCTTTATACACAACTTCGGACGGTTTTCACAGGCGTCGCTGAGGAGAAGGAGATAAGGCACAGGGAGGCCTACGTTGGTTTTGGGGAGGGGAGGGGAGGTTTAAGGACAAGAGTGCGTCGGTAAGCTCACGTCCTGCGGGTCGTTTATAATTAGTGTAGGTTTCAATCCTTTTTTTAAACCTTAGAGAGACTCATTTGTCACTTTCATTTTCCAATTATGTCAGTATGCCAGCGCTACTATAAAGTGATAATTATTTGGATGTTTATTCCGAAAAAAGTTGTTAGAATCTGAATCCAAGCTGAAAGAATCCAAGCGCAAAAATGAACTGTTTGATTTACTGGAGGAATGCAATATTTCGGGTTCCCACATTTTCAGCCTTATTTTGGGTTTAAAAAATAGATTTTTTGAGAATAAAAAAGTCTAAAGTTCATTTTGGCTGCAAATTTGAATGGAAACCAGTAATAATTAGGCAAAGTTTGTTGGATGTCTCGATATCTGCTCACTTCTGTTGTAGATCAAATCCGATGAGTATGTTGTAGGCGAGAGCCATATAAATAGACAATTTAGGGGTAAACGGCACAAAATAGTACTGGTCATATTAAACATGTTTAAAATCCACTCCACGGTACGCAATTAGCGTAGTTTGGAACATGCTTTTTCAAGTTTTCCGTGTCTGGGAGCAGTTTTCTGGTCATCAAAAACGAGCAAACGACAACTTCAGAGGCTGCCTCGGTGTTTGCATTGGTTGTTGTTGTTGTTCGTTTTCATGATTACAATCGAAACGTGATCGTCGATATTGGCCCTTTTCTTAAGTTCTTAGAGGGTCCTGCATCAATCTGCAAGTTATTTTTATACATTTTGTGTCTAGAATGCTAATTGCGAGTTGCCGGAAGTTGCAGTTGCCTGTTTCTGAATATGGTGACTGGAAACTGCCCCTGGACGAGAGAAATTTGAAAAAGTCAGTCTACGCAAATTTCGTCAATAGATTGCAGACTTTGTAATTGATGCTTTTGTTGATTTTGAGCCATTTTATCCCTTAAAAGTCTATTCACACGGCTGTGTTGCAATCCTTAGGGAGAATGTCATAAATGCTTTCAGTCGTTGTCATATTTCCTTCAATATGAAACGAATTTACTAGGAAAATTTTGAATATATTTCTTCAAATTTTTCAAACAGTTTCCTTCAAAATTCGATCTATAATATCTGAAAATTCCAAGGAAAAATATATGTAAATCTCCTCCAAAATATATATTACATCTGAGAAAATTTAGCAACTCTCAAATACTCATACTGCGTTTTTCCTTAACGCAGCAGTATATCTCTTGCTTGCAACAGACCCATTGAAATGTGTCCTCCTTTAAAGGGAATATTTAGACACAAATATTTTTACATACTGTTGAATAAGACACAGATAAAATTTATTTTAAGATTTTTGTGAAGAATTATGCTGCATTCGACTGGAGAGTGCAATAGATAGGTCTCAGGGCGCATGAACGGTAGAAGAGATGCGAGGCGTTTGTTACGCGGAGTGAGTGAGGAGATCCCGCGATAACGTTCGGAATGTTGGGCCGGATTCGATAAAACGCCACTAAGCAGCCAATCAAAATCAAGGGCATATGGGAGATGTAGATAAAACCGAGGGTAGTTGCGAGGGGAGAGAAATAACGGATACCTCAAACGCAGTTGCGTGGCCTGCTTTGCGATGTATCGATGAATCCGCCATTTAAACCTGTGGAAAATAATCGATAAACAGGGTGTCCGCAACGAACGCCTTAATAATCGATTCTTTACCGTAGCTTCAAACGGGGAAAATATCGACAATCGATTATTCACGCCTCGCTTCTGGCTCAAACGGACCCAGCATAGCGTATGCAACACAGTTTGCATCGTTGAGTGGGAGCGGGAGCGCTATTTCGGGCGGAATTCAAATCCAGAATCTTTGATCACATGACCCAGATAGGTTATTTATTGAAAGCGCGCGGCTAAATGTTCCTCATTTGAATTTTTAATGGTTCGTGTCGCTGCCCTCGGCTCTCCCCCCGGTGGCGATGCGATGCTCGCGCGGCCGTTTTTGAAGAGGCAAATTCGTTGTTGCCCATGTAAAAGGACCTAACTTCATTTCAACACTGAAAATTATCTATCACAAAATATATTTGCACTAGGGAACTATTGGGAATTCTCACCGGATAATTGTATTGAAACTTTCCTAAAGCGCGCCCCAAAACCAGACAATAAATTTTGAACGGAAATCGCACAGTCATTTTCGTGTAAAACGTTTATTTGTTCTTGTCGATTTTGCAACCTTGGAATGGAGTTATGTTCCTTCGTCTAGGTAACGGCGAATTACGAGCAATGCATTGGGCCATTACCCGAGTGTTTTGGCCAGCGGTTTTTAGTTTACGGCAGGGACTGACCGCAAGCATATGTTGTGCTGTGCTACGGAAAAACGCCGTATGAGTGATTATACTCTGTCAAATTCCTCCAGCAAAATACGAATTTTCTTCAGAACTTGTGCATTATTTTCTTGAAGTTAAGCAGAATATTTTACGCATAATTACTTTCAAGCCTTGAAAGTAATGACGGGGGATTCGGGTTTATTTAATCCGTTTACGCAATGCGCGTTATTATGAGGAGCTGCAGACGGTTTCCATCGATCAAAAACGCCTTCAGTCTCGTGTGATACTTCACCGCCCACACCGGAGTTAAAATATTTGTATCAAACACATCATGCGTTTTGATACTAACTCGAAGTGTCTCTCAACCGCTTAGTCGAACATTCATTAAGAATTGTCTCGCATTTAGTTGGAAGAACTTCGATGGAACCTTTTCGCCTAGTTTGAAAACGTTCTTGTAAGTGTTCCGTTCCGTGCCTGATTCTGAAGAGGAAATGCGGGTTTATTTGATCCGTTTACGCGATACGCGTTGTTAATTTTAAGCCACGAAATTCCAGCCCTGTTTATAGATAGACTAAGTCTTCCAATGTTGGAGCCTCTCTTCCTTTCCTGGAGCCGTGGTTTTGTTTCAAGCGGCCTCGAATCTGGAGCAATCCATGCGGGCTCAGCGGAGGGTGTTAGGGGTTTTCACAGGGAGGAAGCTGTGCGGTTGAACGGCCGCTACAGGCTGCGGCTGCTCCCGAATCGGAACAAAACAAATCGAAGGCATATCAGTTTGCTGTCGGTGTATTGGGAATCGTAAGGAATTCCACCGGGCCCGGGGCCTGTGCGCTGTGTCCCGCACATCACCCTCAGCTCCCCTCCATCCAGAGCCCCTCATCACATAACCTGAATGCCCCGGATATTTCTCAGCCTCCCATTGCATCCAGTAATGAAACTTGAGCGCACCACCTAATCATTTTCATTCTTATCTACACATTTCACCCTCTCCCGGCCGCTCCCTCCCTTTCGAACGCCTCCTACACATCCCCAATCTATTCCCAACACTGCTTACATTTTTTCTCCGCCTTATGCCTCTGTATTTCTTCTCAATTCGGCCTGGGTGTCGAGCCGACTGCCGAGCGAAACAAATTACTTTCTCCCCTCAAACTGTTGCCATGATCTTTCCTTTCATTTCTGACAATTCACTTTGCTCGTAACTTTACGTTGTAATTTCGTCCGACGGAAACGCAAGACCGCAATTTATTTCCGGCCCGTTTTAGAGTGAAATTCTGGAGAAAAAATTCTTTCAACCCATTAGTGAGGAAAAAATGTATCTACAAATAAGTTCAAAACGTGCCTACATTGATGCAGCAGATTATAGGATCTTTTAGAGGGAATTAGTCTATATGAGCCAGGGGTGGACTGGCCCGGGGTGCTGAGGGGCGATCGCTCCTGAACTTTGACTAGAAGAGTCTTGCAAGTTCACCAGAGTAAAATTTGAGAGCCCCATAGGTCTGTTTTTTAAGAAACGCTATAGATCTTCTGGAGCTTATATTTTTAATCTTTTCCCCTCTTTAATAGAAGCAGCCCCTAACTTATTTTTGAGTCTTGGAAGAACTTGGAGTCAGTTCATCTATGCGCGACAGAAATTAATTCAGCCAGATTAATCTTACAGTCAAGATACAAGCTTCAACAAAGCGCTAAAGTACCCAATAATTTTCACAAAATTCCAAATTAGGAGAGATAAATGAAGGAGGATGCTGGGTAATCCCTTAGATTAAAAAATTTTGGATCTGCATTTAAACTATACTTAACTTCAACTTGTACCTGCACTTGTTCCTAGCTAAACTACGGGAGGAATTAACTTAACTATCATTACGAACTTAACCTGAAAAACTCTGATTTTCCAAGATGATAAAAATGCAAAATTGTACTTGTATACTAGCATTTATCATATTTTTTATTTAGTTTAATTGTAGAAAGTAACCATTTTTCTACCCAAATTAATATTTTAGGAACTTTTCAGGTGGAGAAGAACGAGGAACGTCCTCGGAACATCTCAGAATAAGGTTTGCGTATTTTGTTCTCTGCAAGAGAAAAATTTGCAACATCATGGATGGGAGTATAGCGTAGCTATATGCTTTCGGACACAAGCTTTTGCTAACTTCTGTCTTTTTAGATATAATGCTTGCGTGGGTTCGGATATTGTCTACCTCTGCCCACACAACCTATGAAAATAAGAAAAAACCTACTTTACTCGTATGCTGGAACTTGCACGTATCGGAGCATCATATTTCATTCACGGCTGCTTAAATTGAAAGGGGAATTTGAAGAAGGAAAATGGTCTCGGAGCAAAAACCGCCGAATTTTCGGACTGAAAAGTGAAATATGAGCGCGAGCAGCGGCTGAAATCATAGACTCGCTCGAACGCAGTTTTCATAATTCAAAAACATGACACTTAATGTCCGTGTTTATAAAATAAACTCCCGATGACCTTAATCGCTGATCCGAGCCCCCGCCTCCCTGGCCCGGTGCAAGGGGTGATTTTATCGGCAAGTTCGGGACTTTCCCGCTTTTCCGTCTGGTTGATTTTTTTTCGACCTAAAGGTTAAACAGAAAAAAAAAAAATGACATACAACGTCACCGCTTGCAGATGTTGTATTATAAGGTAAAAGTTTCAACTTCATAAAGAGAAAATTATGTTTCTCTTGTAATACATATACTGCCGTGCTAAGGAAAAACGCCGTATGAGTCCTCAGGCGTTGCCAAATTTCTCCTGTCATATCGCTAATTTTCAGGGCAATTTTTTGAATATTTGTCTACCAGTTTCTCAGATAATTTTACGCGCAATTTGATCTAAGACGTCTGAAAATTGCATAGAAAAATATTCATAATTTTCCTCAAAAGTAAACATTTTAACGGTGGAAATTTGGCAACTCTCGAATGTTCATACGGTGTTCTTCCTTATCACGGCAGTATAGTCATCGTGGATTTCAAGTCCGGGATACTTTACCGTAATCGAGTAATGATATAATTTCCGTTTGCACACGGTTTAGCTCATACGTTTACACCTGTAAAAATATTAAGGAGAAACGTTCTATCTGCTCGAAGCCACCGTCGATGGTATTTCAATTTTAACCTTCCGGTGTAAACAGCCTCTTGTTTACCCTAAATTGAGCCTCAGTACGACTAAATTCATCCCAAATTCTTCCGCAAACATACAGAATATATTTCAAAAGGTCCAATGTATATACAACGGGTTTACCAAGGTGACAAAATAGTGCTGCATGGGTCCACACTATTTTGCGGGAAAAACAAGGCCAAAAAGTTCCAGAATAGCAATTAGAGTCAACAATTTTAAACGCAAAAGTTAGTATCAGTACAAGACTGAGGGGTTCACGGAGTGAGGGGTTAAGGCTCAGCTCAGGCAGATGCATTCGAATATACTGCCGTGTTAAGGAAGAACGCCGTTTGAACATTTGAGTGTTGCCAAATTGCCCCGGATAAAACTTGTATTTCTGAGAACGATTATTCGTATTTATCCTTGAAATTTGCAGAAATTTTAGACGAAATCACGAACAAATTTGTTGAAAAAATTGAAGAAAAAAATTCACGATTTTCCCAAAAAATTAAGGTTTTATTGCAGGAAATGTGGCGACGTCTGAAGGTTCATACGGCGTCCTTCCTCAGCACGGCAGTATTAAGCTTAGGTCACGCCTGGTTCACAAGTGATCACAACTCAGGTCATAAGTCGCTTTTCAATCTTATGATCGAGCCAAAAGGATACCTCTGTGATAATGGGATCTTGGTGTTATTCATTTTACGGCTTACGGTTCTTCCAACCATTGTTAACTAGGACTTATTTATGGTTACAGAAGTTATATGTAAGAACGAATAAAATCAAAAATATATATGCAGGACGCAAACCTAATACACATAGTCCCTTTTAATTTAATTAATTGGCATATCGTTCCAATTAAACGACAGCAATTTTTTATCAGGTCCCTTCAAAATGCACTTCCATACATAACACGTGCTTTTCCCTCGGATGAGCGAATGAAATCATCCAGGCGATTTTATTTCACATACTCCCTTCATGAGTCCCTTCTAACCCATCGAGGGGTGCAATGGTGAAGGGAGGGAGTGAACGGACAAGACTAAGTCTTTTACAGATCCGTGCGCAGAGTACAAATGACACTGTCTCCTGTTTGCTGTAAATAATATAAACGCCGCTTACAGTTTAGGGACGGAAGGGTCAAGCCGAAGCTCAAGCTCCACGATGCAGGGTCCGGGGTCGCATACAGGGATGGGAAAACCCCAGCGGAAAAAGCAAAGAGAGAACGCCGCATTTCAGATTTACCAAGTTCTATTGCAGCGCTGCCATCAGAGAGGGAATTTGAGCCGAGAATTATACGGAAGATACTGCACGAACGAAATATAGCCTTTCTGTATGCGAGAAAAATTTGAATTAAATTTGGTCATATGAAGGGTAGGTTTGGGGTAATTCTATATAGAGGCCCTGCACAACGGAGGATTCAAATTGAAAGAGCAGATACATACTATTTTACAGTATTGTTTACAGTACAGCACAGCACGATATCAAACTGTTATCGTCTATAAATACAGTTCACTACAATTCATTTTTTCTTTTTTTTAAATCTGTCCATCTTTTATTAAGTGTGTTGTCTCTTATCCAAATTTCGACTGCAAGCAGCAAAAACAAACCTCGAATAAATGATTATTCATCATGCATTATTCCCCTCTACTCATTGCAGTGTAATTTTTACGATGAAAGAAATGTACTCAGAAACGCTTCACTTTAAGCTGTATAGTATTTTTTTCATTTCAAAATTAATGCACCGAATACATTCCGTTTTTTGAATGATATATACATTTTTTTTCTTCTTATTCATACAACTAATGAAGAAAGTGAGGACTCGGAAAGCCGTGATCTTGAGGACGCTGAGCGCCTCATTGGTGCTTGTCTCCTCTTTTTATGATACTCCCTTTAAAGCTGAAGGGAGCGGGCAAGCAAACATCACATTTACTGTAACACTTGTTTGTGTCAACAAAAAGTCGCGTAGACGCAATCCAATCTCAGCGTGGGGCGTGTCCTTCTTTTTTACGGCTCCGGTTGAGATTCGGGGCTAGCCACACACTATTAAGTTGGGTGAGCTCTTCAATACATTCGATTCTACATCTAAAAGTCTGGTAAAACTCGATGGGGTTTTCCGACTGTAAATTTCAAGGGAACCGTATTGACACAACGAGTGCTGAGATATTGATTTTATACGCATTCTTGTTCCACCTTCAATTTTCCAGGTTTGGCCAGGTCAGTGCAGCAATAGTTGTCTAACTGATTTATTTGAGGAAAAACACAAACGCAATTAGTTTCCCTATAGACAGATAGGCAATTTTATGGATGAGTCAGGAGAAGTAACTCCTAATTGGACTACATTTTGCAATGAGGATTTATAATTTCTGGCTCAATTTAAAAACAACGTATGTGCTATTAGTTTCCCTCCGAACACAAGTGTTTTTATAGATGAGCCAGAAATTATAGTTCCGAATTGCAGAATGTAGTCCAATTGCAAAATGTAGTCCAATTTCAAAATGTAGTCCAATGGAGGATTTGTGTTTTTCTCTGCAAATTTTATACTGCGGAAAATTGTGATGAGCCCCCTCTTGCAATAATTTTGGTGCTGGCATTGTTTTTCTTTTACTTTCTCTGTAATCAATAACAAGTATATAATAGATTAAGAAAAATACTTCAAACTGTCTCAAGTCCGATTTGATTTGAGACTATTGAGTGTTTTATCTTTATCACAAAATAATTGACCCCTCCATGAACTGTAATCAATGACTGAATATTGCCCAACCTGTTAAAATTAGTCAATTTTCTCTATAAAAAATTAATAATATAATTGATAGTTCAATCATTATCACTGGGAACAAGTCTCTTGGATCCAGTGTCCAGGCTCATGAAAAATTTGACAAGAAAAAATACTCTTGATTAAATCGAATTTTTCGTTGAATCAAGAGCCAAGCCTCTCAATGCAGGCGCATTTCCTTTTGATCGAAGCAAAAATCCGATTCACTCAAAAAAGTCTTTCCTTGTTACCTTTCTTTGGAGTCTAGACTCTGGACCCAAGAGACTTCTTCCCAGTTTTTTTCTCTTTCTTTTTTTTTTTCATCATTATTATTTATTCATATCGATTTGGTAATGCGGCATCGCGCAATGCGCTAGGCGAGAGAAAAAAAGGCTAGAGTGGGATGAGTGTGAAAGATCCTGCGAAGGGGGAGGGGGGGGGTGGCGCAACACATGATCGGTCATCGTAGGCTACCCGATCGGGATGGACGGCGTTCTACGGGTAGCATGGCGGCGCGGCGCGAGGGAACACGCGCCGCCGCACAGTGGAACGAGTCAATCAGAGAGATCTGATATAATATTTTCGACTAAAACTACAAATTTTGATCTTTACATCGTCAAAATTTAAATTTCAAGGGGTGCTTTTGAAAGGAAATTTCACAAGGAAACCAATGGAGCCACTTTTAGAACCTCAAAGTTTTGTGTAAACGCAGTTAAAAGCGTTTAAAGTTTCCAAATTTTGTCCGACCTCTCCTATCGAATCGTTCCATTGTGCGCCGCGCCAGGCCGGACCAGAGGCAATTTATATGCGGGGCATGACGCGGTTGATGTGTTGCTGGCTCGTGACGCGCACTGCGCGACTAACGACCGCCCGATCATTATTGCGTGAACGCGAATCGAACCCGCGACCCGTTGGCGCGGAGGCGGGCATCGGGCATCCCGCGACCCGCGCCCGACAATCATGGTCCCTTCGTGATCGAACGTCAGGCCCTCTGCACGGCCTACGGAAGTCCTACGCTAGAGAGAGGAATGGGCTACATTGGATAACGAGGAAATACTCTTTTAGGCTCATCCAAAATGATCCTAATTGTACAAAGAAAATCAAAATGCACTGAAAAAAACATTCGGTCGTGTGAACCGAACATTCGGTATTCCGTGTCATCCCAAATAATCGGTTTGTCAAACTGAACTTTCGGTTCGTGTAACCGAATGTTCGGCATGTATGACTAAACTTTGTTCGTCAGTTCACTTTATCGCAATTTCGGTTAAACGAACCGAAAGTTCGGTTTGATAAATCGATAAGTCAGTTTGACAAACCGAATGAGTTGGGATGGTATGGAACACCGAATTTTGGTACATACGACCGAGGTTGTTTTTTTCAGTGGGGAGAGGAGAAGCATCGAGAGCAGAAAGAGGAACAAGAACAGAAATGAGAAGAAGAAGAAAGCCCTGTCAACACTAACAAAAGTTCAGTTCCGTAAACCCATCCCCGTTTGGACAAGGCCTTCCATTTATAAAAACGAACAAAAAAATTATGAAAGAACAAACATAAATGTGGTTAAAAATGTTAACATCCCGCCGCACCGACCGCACTGTGTTGGCGCAATGCGCGAAGTATTCATGCAGTCTTGTAGGCGCTATGCGTTTCACGCCGACCGATGCTGACCACACTGTTTGGCGCAATGCGTGAAGTATTCTTGTAGTCTTGCAGGCGCTATGCGTTTCCGAGCCGACTGCTGCTGATCGCAGTGTGTTTGACGCAATGCGTGAAGTATTCATGCAGTCTTGTAGGCGCCATGCGTTTCATGCTGACCGCCGCGCCGCTCCGTTCCAAGTCAAATTGCGTGTTTGGTTTCTTTCTTAACTCGACTAATTGAAGGTGTTGTCTCTGTCTCATGTATTACCGAGAGACGACAAAATTAGAAATTACTTTACTTTTACTCTGAGGGAATGAGAGATTTTGTCGTCTTTTCTCGTTTGTAATTTATTTACTGAATCCAATTTTTTTCTCTTTCTTTTTGATACCTACATTCAAAAAGATTGCAAAATTTGCCGCCCCTACATTTTACCCCATGGGGGGTGGCCAATGTGGCCACCCCCTTAATCCGGTCCTGGTTACACTAATAGTAGTCCATGGGTAACTCATTGACAGACATAGTCCACGTTAGATTTGCCTTCAATTTCGCCGTCTAGGCAACAAACGTACCGCGAAGCACGAATAGTTATTTATTCGGAAAATACACGTCGTGCCTCGCTGTAAGAACTTCGTTGAAGCCAATTAAGTATCCAAAACCTACGTCTTGTCTCAGATATCTTCAACTGACAGTTTGTTTTCAGTTTTGCGGCATAGATAACATAGGTGCACATTGAGGAACGCGAAAAACACTTCTATTTCGCTCTCTAAACTTTTTTAAACCAATACACGGTGTGAAAACATATTATCAGGTATAGCACTTAAAATTTGCCTTCAATTTCACTGTATAGCAATAAACATACCGGGGATTTAATATATCTAAATCTAACGAGCCACACATATTCACATGTCATTTCCAAGTCCAGGAAAAATGTGTAGTAACCTACCGGGTAACAATATCGTTGTCGTATTTTCCGTCGCAAGATCCGGAAATGAACAGAGAGTTTCTATATTTAGAAGACGAAGAATCAAATAAACAACTGCAGTGGTTTCATTTTCCCTCTCGTTAAATTGAAAAAAGAAAATACATTACCGTTGAATTAAATGATTGATCGTTCATTCTGGACCGTTGTGATATTGATGTAATCTCTCAAGAAAATACATTCTGAGGGAAAATTGGGCACGGAAAAGTAGAGGTTGAAGTCCGAGGGAGGGAAAATAAGATTGATAGAGGCATAAGTAACGGAACAAGTGATAAATTAAGTTACAGACCGGAATTTCCTCGGATTAAACTTTAAAGAAGACACTTCACAAAAAGGCTATCGATAAAGCACGGCCAATAATTCACTTATCAAAAGATTCAAAGTAGACGACTAAGAGCACACTATTCTTGGAAAAAAGTTCCTTCTCGGAAAGGAAAATGAAGAGTTGACATTCCGTTAAACTTAAATTATATAATATCCGAGCTTCGATCAGACATTATCATACTCGAGTAATTTTATCCGTCGTTTGTTCAGTTTAGCTAAAATAGAGATAATCGAGGTCTTGATTTTTTGTGCGATGATACATTTATACATACTACTCATTGTTGAAAAAACGTACACGGAAAAAATTAAATTGTTGATTTAACAATTCAATTGCTAAAAAATTGACTTAAAATAATGAGTAAAGTAGCATTTTGTTGTTGTAAAATCTACGTTGAAACATTCAGTCACTTTTTTTAGCAATTGAATTGTTGAATCAGAAATTTATTTTTTTCCGTGTAGGTAGTTCTGTAAGATAGAAACTGAAACGCATTTGTTCCACGAAGAAAGCCTGCAGACGCAATACAATTTCAAACGACATCAAGTAAGGGGTTAATTTTCAGGTTGGCCTTTAAGTTGTAACTCATGTCAAAATTCCGACATCCAATTTAAAATCGACGATTGACACCTAAAAGCTCGGGAATTTTAATAAATAAAATAGGGATAGAGAGGATTCTCCCGCTTTTCCTTTTCCCGTAATATTTCTTATTACTTCAGCTCGTCGTCCCGCGCGTTTCGAATTACTTGAAAAGAATCAGACACATGGTATGATTTGCTGCCTGGCTGTGCGCTACGACCTATTGGTCGCCGGCCCCGTTTGATGTCGAAAGTTTTCGGGGGCTGTCAGAACGGTTAAACAAGGCAATCTCAACGTCAGGCCGACGGAGAGATAAGGCGTGAAAGGGATACTCGGGGCGGGCGAGAATGTCAAGGTGGACGAATTGACTTGGTTACATGGAAGTTGGAAACTTCAGTAATTTATCACGCTGAAACTTGTCGAGTCAATCAGCAAGGGACTTAAGGGATTTCATTGAGTCGTGGAGCCGCGCTCGAGCTCGCAGGGACAGGGACACTGCGCAAGGGGTCAGAAAGGAAACTCAAACGATGTGGGGGGGAGGGAGAAGGGGGGAGGAAAAGGGGGGAGGAGCGGCCTCTCCAACCCACTGGGGTCACTTATAACTTAGAACTTCGCAGATCAGTGAAGATTTTCATGATTCAACACGCTCAGGAACGTGGGAATCTCCCGGCTTTCCTGGGCCGGAATTAAATTGAGATTTTCGTAACGATTCATCAACATTTGTCAAATAATTCATCAACATCTCCCAGCGCTGCGCAAAGGTTAGGCCATGCCCCCCCTCCCGCCCCTCCGCGGCCTCGCCGTCCCCCATTTCACTTACGCGATGAAAAAGTTTACTTTTGAGCTGAGCTTTTAACGTCGGTTCCCTTTGTTTCTTCAATCGCCTAGAACTTATCGCCGTCTGGCTAATTCCTCCGAGTTGGGAGCCGTAGTTTTGCAATGTCGACGTTTCTCAAGACGCTAACGTCTGCAATTTTCCTCCTTTTAACTTGTCAGGTCTATGTGAACTATTCGGGGAATGTTTCGGGGATGGTTCGGAATTTGGCTCGATGCCAAATCATGAGACCCGCACTCTGTCGAAAAAAAATATGAAATATAAATAAATGAAAAAACATTGTTTTCTGCACCGGGGAAAAAGTCTCTTGGGTCCGGAGTCCACACTCTTAAAAAATTGACAAGAAATAATACTCTCGATTAAATTGGATTTTTCCTTGAATCGAGAGCCTATAATCTCTTAATGTAAGCGGATTTCCTTTTGATTCAAGCAAAAATCCGATTGCATCAAGAGTATTTTTTTTTTTTTTTTCAATGTTTTTTAAGAGTCTGAACTT
>NW_017549038.1:2025285-2186266 GCF_001854935.1 Bemisia tabaci | reverse complement strand
CCATGTTCAAAAAAAAAAAAAGGAAAAAAGTCGACATTTTTCTCCAGTGTGTGTTTCACGAATTCAACTCTTGCATTGAAAAATAAACAAAGCTTTAAAAAAACGGCAATGGTTTGTCGTCGCAAACCACCAATGTCTTGCAGATTCAATTAAATTTGACGCGGAGGTGGTTTTCCGTTTTATTCTGTGTTTTTTTTTTTTTTTTTTTTTTTTTTTTTTTTCCTCTCTCTCTCTCTCAAAAAAATTTCGCGTGCTGGTAAACTGGTCGTATTTATGCCAAAAGGAACAATGTGCATACGGTTTGCGTGAGACGTAGTTCCACCTGGCATAAATATGTTCAATTCTCGTACATTTTGTCGCTCTCGGTCCTGCTATTCTTAATTATTTTTTGATTGTTTAAATGTAAGCGTTTTCATTTTTAAAGCTCACGAAAATTGTTTCACTGAGCTCTACCATCTCTTTCGAATCCTGCACACTGAAAAAAATTCTCGGCGTTTTTACCAAGGTCCGTTGGTACCTTTACCATCTCACTTTTTTTTACCAATTATTGGTAATTTTACCAAGGCAGACTGGTAAGCTTACCTAAAAAACGGTATTTTTACTGTTTTTTTTTCAGGTAAGAATACCACTTTTATTGGTAATCAATTCCCGGTAACTTTGCCATTTTATCTCGGTAATTCTACCACAGTCGAAAAAAAATATCTGCGTTTTTACTGGGGTCCAGTAAAATTACCGAGAAAGTCAATAATTTTACCGAGATTTCTTAGTAAAATTACCAATTCCATAAATGGTAATTTTACCAAGAAAAAACTGGGATCAAACAGAACCCTGAATTCTTGGTAATTTTACCCTTTTCTTAGTAAATACACCGAGATTTTTTTTTTTCAGTGTGAGCTCTACCATCTCTTACGAATCATGCAATGCGTGATAATGTGGACTTGATTAGTATATTCAAGGTAAATGCGATGAAAGGTTTCTTTGCGTTATTGCCCTCGAGGTCACGATGACACAGAAAAACCATTGCCAAGAAAATTGGGGCATCATCGAGGACTCCACGTCGCTACAGTGCGTCACTGATGTAGAAAGGTCATACTTCCCCGAAGACACCGAGGAAATTGGTAACAGCATCCCAATTCTCGAGGGATGACTCTGCTGATAAGAAGATTTTGTATATTCCTTCCGCACCTTTGCCTGCTCTCGCTCATACCTCGTCTCCCTTCCGCTGTTCATCATTTATTATTTCCCAGCATCCAACAGATTTTTCTTTCCTTTCAGTTGTCAGATGTTTTTTTATAATTTATTTAGAAATAAGAAGCGGCATCGACTGGTCCCCTTGCACCCCCCCTTCCATCGCTTTGTGCCTCTTTCGATCGTGGTCTGTTTACAAAATCAAAAAAGCGTATGAAAAAATTAACTATGATGAAATCAATGAAAATTAGCAAATTCAAATGTGCCGGAGGAAGAGCTTCCTAGGGAACGTGCAACTAACGAAACCGATACTTCGAGTGAACGATCATCCAATCATATTACGCACATTTCAAGAGATTATTAAATTCCATTTTTTTTTTATTTTATTAAACTGTCAGAGAATTTTTTACAGGAGAAAAAATAATTGCACCAAAACAATTCGTATCGTTTGATGGTGACGATTGCTTATCCTGCAAAATTAATGAAATTAAAAAAAAAAAAAGGCCGAGGAACAGCAAGGGTTTAGGAAAAACAGAGGCACCAACGATGCCATATTCATGGTACGACAATTGGCAGAGAAATCCATCGAGTTCAACAAGCCTTTATTTTTATGTTTTGTGGATTTGGAGAAGGCATTCGACCGCGTACGGAGAACAGATGTCTTGAGGATACTTAACGAGCGGAATGTTCCCAGGTGTCTCATCGAGATAGTTGCCGACTTGAACTCGAACACCAAGACACGGATAGTCACCAGGGAGGGAACCTCTGATGTAGTCATTGTAAACAGAGGAGTAAGACAAGGGGACTCCCTCAGCTCTTTTCTATTCAATTTGTTAATGAATAAGCTAATCGATGCAGTTAGATTTAAGAGAGGCTATCGGCTAGGCAATTCGAATATTAATATAATCTGTTATGCAGACGATGCTGTTTTAGTAGCAAGCTCCGAGGATGATCTGCAAAGAATGCTCCATTCCTTCAACCTGGCTGCAGAGGTATTCAACATGAAAGTGTCGGCTAAAAAAACAAAAAGTATGGTCATCAGCAAAAATCCAATACGATGTAAGCTAGTCGTGGACGGTACCGTAGTTGAACAAGTAATGCAGTTTAAGTACTTGGGCGCTTTAATAACGAGTGTGAAGGATTTAGGGACCGAGGTGCGGAGTCAGACAATCAAGGCAACTAGAGTAGCCGGATGCCTAAATGAAATGGTTTGGAGGAATAAGTACATGGCTAAAGAGAGCAAAGTTCGAGTTTATAAAACGGTTGTAAGACCTGTGCTGACTTACGCTGCGGAGACCCGAGCGGACACGAAGCGCACTAAACAACAGTTGCGGACCGTAGAAATGAAAGTCCTGAGGAAAATAGCAGGCTTTACGCTCCGAGATAGGCAGACCAACGAGTCAATTCGCGAAGAGTGCCAAATTCAAGATATTGCCAAATGGACCAAGATGCGCCGGAAAATGTGGTCGGAACATGTTGAGAGGATGGAGGGGGAAAGGCTTGCCAAGATTTGTATGGTAGGACGACCTCATAGCCAAAGGCAACCCGGACGACCGCCCAAGAGATGGGCACAGAGCTGCCTTTCATCCCCGGAGAATTAAGTGATCTCTCTCATCGGCATCATATTACTGTTTTAGAGGCTAGACAAACAGGGTCACGGCCCTAGTCAGAAGGCAGAAGAAGAAGAAGAAGAAAAAAAAAAAAACTTCCTTTTTCCTATGTAGATGTTCTTTGCATGACTACAGATTTGGTAAAATTATCTTTTAATGGTGAAAATACTATACTAGTAATGATCATGCTCACAATGGATAGAGTTCACATAGGACGCCAGCAAGATGGTCATTTCAACCATAGTTTTTTTCTCAGTGCGGGATATTGAAGCTATCTCCCCGAATATCTTCACCTAACTTAATGGAACTCTGTGATGAATAATGCAGATACAAACTGTACTGCCGTACATGCACTGGACGCGAAGGGCTAGGGCGACTTTTTGCTGGACCGGAGACATTTCCTAGGGCGAAGAGGATATCGGTGTAGCCAACTGAGGAGATAATCTCCGAGTGGAGTCTGTCCGAAAGTGAATGATAAATTAGTGAAATTAAACGTGCTCGGTGAAAAATTTCCGGCGGCTCGGCAAATCTCTATCCCATTGCCCCCCCGCGAGAGAAGAAATCTCGTCCTCGGCCCAAGAGAGATGGGGGTGAGTTTGAGTGGTCGGGTAATTTGTCAATATTTGTGATCTTGCTCTGGGACAAAAAAGGAGTGCGGTCAGTTGGCAGCGGAGCCCGGGCCGGACTATGACAAAGCGCACGGACACGGAGACAGCGCGGAGTGACAGGCGAGCTTTCAGGGAATAGCATGCTTTTAAGCTCTCCAGTTGTTGAGCCGCCGCCCCGGCCCCGCCAGCAGATGAAAAAAAGTGCCCTTTGCCTGAGGTACTTCGGAAAAGCCGTAAAGGGAGCCTCGCTGGTGGTCACCCACCCTTGCCAATTCTCGCCCACGCAAACGCATCGTCACAAGCTCACAGTTTCCCTAGTAATGCAGCTACGTTTTATACCCCCAGAAAATATGATCAAATATATCGTCGTCTCCCGCACGAAAGAACGTAACTCCATTCCGAGGTTGCCAAGTTGACTCAAACCATTCGTTTATTTCAGAAAGTTGTCTCAATGCAATTGTTATCGAAAATGTTTCTGATTTTTGCATGAAATCCGACGAAAAATCAGTGGAATTTTCAGTTACAAATGCCCAAAAATTTTCCTGGTTAATATGCAGTTTACGAGGGAAATCTGGCAATATTGAAATGGATTTAGGTAAGTACCTTTGTGAGCGAAACTACGATATTTGAGGGACTTGGAGTACAAGGTGCATAAGTGCATTTTTTTTCCATTTTGAGAAATACGTGTTTGAAATTTCGAAAATGCATGGATTCTTATGGCAGAAAGAAAGTTCGAACTGACTTTTTGATGCTTAATTCAGGAGCGAATTCAACATTCAGACAAATTGTACATATACCTAGAAAATATTTCAAAAAATTCATAATTTTTCTTGCATTAATGCCGACTTACATAAAATGTTTTTTTTTTCCATTTTGTGTATATAAACGTGTACGCGTCCGGTTCTTTTGTGTTTATAAAAAAAAATCCAGGATTCACATCCAACTTTCGAGTCAGAAAAAGTAGGAACTAATAATTAATTAAAAAAATATATCCACCTAACGAAATATGTGACTTAATGATTCTCCATTTTATTCTGCCTTATCATGTCATAGGTCATAACTTGATTGGGAATCGTTATCGAGCTAAAATCGTTTTTATTTTAGGCGTATATACACTCCAAATTTGACACTATTCATTAACTTTAATGTCACTCGATATAACTCGAAAATGTAACTTGATTCGTTACATAATTTACGGGTTTATTCCGATATGAAATTCCTCGACAATAATCATCTATTTGGCAACTATTTCATGGGCCGTATTCCCCGCGGAGAAACCTAAATTATTCTCACAATGATAACTTAATACTTACACGCTTGCATATTTACAGCTTTATTAAGTACATGCACATCACTGCGGAGCAAGTCATATTGCGAGCGTGGAAAATGGCTATCACTGCACCGTTTCGGTTTCATTAAAATGATCCTTCGCCCTCGTCCCTTTCCCGAAGGGATCTCTCATCCCTTCACCTCCTGCTCCTCCCACCACGGGCAAGTTGCCATATCGAAGTAATTCGTTATCATTTGAAATTATGTCAGGTTCCCCTCTCTAATCATAACCTGTCTTTTACCCCCCCCCCCTTCACCTCTCATTCACTTTTCAGGCCCTTCTCGTATGGTGGATTCATCGCTTTTGCTCTCATTCTGGTTCCTATTTCCCTTCTCCCCCTCCCCCTCTCAGAGATCCTGTTTTTACGGAAAGGATATTTTTAGGTGATGATGTAACTTGGCATTAATATTCAAATACCACTCTAAAATATAAAATTATAAGAGTAACGCGATACACATACGAGTAACATCAGAGGCGCGTGGTGCCTAGGGAGATTGAACCGCGAAGTGGTCAGGGGGCGCACCCCCTAGTATACATATACAATAGTAAATTTTTTCTACTAAGAGGGAAGCTACACAAAGTTTACCTCCTGAGTGTACCGGATCGTTTAAATCCACGAAACATATTTTGGCAGGATGTCTTCTGCGTCGCAAATCACGGTACGAATTTATTGCAGTTTCGTCGACGATATTAGTACAGCTCGTGAGTTTAAATAACTCGTTGGGCCTCTCAGATAACGTCTAAGCTTTGAAAATAATACTTTGTTAACATTTTGACTGAGGACAGAAATATTTAAATTTAGATAGCTACATTTCATAGCATTTGCGAAAAAATGTTTTTTGTGATGAGCGAAGTTACAGTTATTTCTAAAGGACGACTTGGTAAGGACAACTCCCTGAAGGGCTTTCGGAGGATAGGTTACTTTGGTGGCTGGGTGTCGCAGAGCGCCAGAGAGCGCTATAAAAGCGGCTTTATATGTATGTATGACTTGGTATATTTTAATTATAGATATGGAAAGAATTCATACTTTCCTAACTTCTCTTCCGCAACCACCCAAAAATTGTCTAACCGAATTACTGAAGCATTTATGAAATAGTCTGCATCGGGTCTGCCAACCAAGTTTGTCTTTTCGTTACATGTTTACGAAGTGTGTGCGATTGTTGTGCAATAATTGTTGAAGTATTAACAAGATATGATCCTTGACTTTCGAAGTAAGCTCAAGGGTTCCATCCGGGAGCTGCATTCGTTTGCACACGAAGTGCATTTGACATTGTAACGAGTTAGACTGCGCTCACAGAATAACGTGCTTACCTAAATCTAACGCAATAACCGCATTTGGCTTTAGTGAACGCGAATCGTTAGCGCAAAGTCTGCAATTGACGTTGTTACTCGGAAAACTGCGGTGAAGTTGCTTGCTTTTATAAAATCCGCTGTCTCCTGGGAATTTTTCATCAATTATTTTCTCTGCCTTCTATCTGCAGATAATCACGAATATATATATATATATATACGCTATTTTATTCATCGTAAATAGTAACATTCATCCGCTTTATTTAATGTTTTGTTTAAAATTGTTACTGTGCTATTCTGCCAGTATGTTTTACATTAACAATCTAATGAGAGAAACACGAACTAAAAGCCTCATTCAACTACAAATTAAAGTAAAAATGAACACAAAAATGGGTTTAACAAAGTTAAAATCAACAATAAAACACAACAAGGGCATTTTAGGCGAATTATTTAGGCCGATTCTGAACAGAACTATGAGTTAAGAATAAACAATCATAACACAAAAATGAGAATACAACTGACCTATGTAGGAGTCAGTGTTTTTGCACTTAATCGTGTTTCTTCCCTGATTTTAGCCTCGTTATAAAGCTGTCTTTTTAGTGTACATCTCTTGTATTGTGCGTTCACGAGATATTTCATTTTTCTGAACGGTAATTTTTATCTTCTTTCTTAGGCCGGATGTAAGAGGAAGGTCGTAATCGGATCATCAAATCGGATGATTTCAAGGAAATATTTAAATTTTGCTCAACTCCGCCGCCTCGCTGAGGACAACACGATGAAGGGTGACGGGTAGAGATTCAGAAATCATCGAAGCGAAAAAAAGAGGTGTGGCTGGGTGGGCCAGGGAGATTCTTCTCAAAGGATGGATTCAAGAGAGTTATAGTCAGTTGGGATTTCAAGTCGCCAACATTGGGATTTTTTCCTCTCTTCTTTTTCTTCTCCAGATATAGAGAGTTTTGTGGTATTTTATGTGGAAACTCCGCTCGGAAAATGCTATGGTGCCAAATGGGCTTTATTCAAAAATATGTAAAATATCTCTGAGAGGAATAATTTAAGAAAGCAAATAAGTGTCGAGTAATATGTATACAAATCGAGTCCATATAACATTGATAGCATATTAGCCCATACCTACACGCATCACACGGCCACTTGAAAAGTATGTCGGTCGATGCCGGAATTCGAAAAAAAACGGAATTCCAATCGTAGGGCTACAAATACTCCGTCAAAAAATCATAAATTATATGATAACATATAAAAATATATTTAAAATCAGGCACATAATACTTACCTAAGAAAAGGAAAAAACGCAGTTATCCTTTGAAATTCTCTGTGAATTTCTGTCACGTATTCAAACATGTCTATGAAATATTTCACGCAGTTATTTTGGTTAGCTTCCTCTTAAAAGAATGAAAAATAATCCGTGTTTTGAAATGTTGCAATTGATTTACGCATTTTTTTTTTCTTTTTTTCCTTTTCTACAATAGTCGTCAATAAAGTCATTTGGTCAATTGACCTTGTATTTACACGATAACGCAGTATGAGCTATCATTTTATTTTTTCGATGATATAATAATAAATCGTTAATCTCACTTCCTTCTAAAATGTGTAATACTCGAAAACAATTAAAAATAGGAAACAAACTTTTCTGCGAGGAATAACAAACGGATATAAAATACATTTCAATTGGTTTTGATATTTTATCACACTAAACTCTCAAACATCACACACAAGAAAATTCCAAAGTTATGAAAGGAATTACGGCGTTTTTGCCTGTAGGGGCAGTACATACTGTAAAATTAAGTGTTAGGAAACGAATACTGCATATTAGCGTATCAATATATTTTTTTATCTCCTTTTTTACTGAAGATTCAAAAAGAATACTCGTTCTAAAGTATCCGAAAAAATATTATCTGTGCGCACAGTTAAGAATAACCTAACGATAAAGCTGGAAATCAATTACGTTTATCATGAAATATGTTTTATTTTATTTTGAAAGCTGTAAAATCGAACGATAGTGCAACGTCACAATGCTCCCTATTTTGGTTGATCGAAACTGCTTTTGACACGATGATAGCCGTTTTCCGTATTGATTCAACGCAAATATGGTTACTGAAGCGAAGGACACCAGAGAAAAAAATAAAGAAAATCAATCATATGGAAGCTTTTTGTGCAGCATGATACTTATATGTAGATTGCGGTTTGGTTTTGACTGTTAATTCCCAGGTGAGTTAAAATACCATCATGCCGATGCCGCTGCGATGCGGCTCCCTTCACCCACCACAGCCACACTGCCGTGCTGAGGAAAAACGCCTTATGAACCTTTAGGCGTTGTCAAATTTCGATTTATAAAACACGAATTTCCTGGTAGACTTATGAATATTTTCCTTCCAATTTTCCATGTAATATTGCTCGCAATTTCACCCAAAGTTCCTGGAAATACCAAGGAAAACTATTCATAACTTTTCTTAAAAATAAACATTTTACTGAGGGAAATTGGGCAACTATTTAATGTTCATACGGCGTTTTCCCTTAACACGGTAGCGCAGTGGTCGTAGTAGCTTCCTTGCATAAGGAGGCCCTCTCGGATTAAACCCAACTCATGAGTATCTGATGCATAATTTATACCGAGCTTTCCCTTCGTCCCTATCAGCAACCGCACTTTCCTTGACATATATCGTTCCCGTTTTGATGATAAACTCATGGATATTTCACTTAAGGGAAACGCCGAACAGAGTCTTCAGCGAGTGGACCACAAGACAGGGTGCGGAATTAAACACCACGATGTGCGTCTCAGCATTAAAATTTTATGGAGAATACGATGGGTGCATTAAACGATTCACAATTCAATTTATGAGTGGATAATGGCGGTTCTAATATACTCTTCTAGACACCTCCTGCCCACTAAATTATTCGATTAAAGAATTTTCCTGTGTGCATCGACTTTTTTCAAAATATCAAAAATACTAATATGTAAAAAGAGGGTGGAGATGTATCGGAAACCAAACTTTGGTTATTTGCCTGACGTGTTGAAAACGATTACAGATTGCATATCTCCTATCTTCGGTTATGTCGCTCACGTAGCTCTCAATGCACCATTACAAATAAGACAAACGGAACCAACACAATACGGAGACAGAGTAAGAGAAAGGAAATACGTTGATGACGGCGTAGAGATACAACTATTCGTACTTGATGGATGTCCATGTTGCGTCCGAAATATTGAAGGCGCGATGGCGCGAGACGTGAACACGCAATGCTCCGCTCTATGCTGTCAATGAAGTGCCACTCAGATCCGGGAGAAAAGTTGAAAAAGGATAACGGGTTAAGTATCTTTTACCTACGGTTGTGTTGCTTAAGTAGTCCTTGAAAAACTACCACGAAAAGACAAACGGAACAAAACCGACACTATGAAAATAGAGCTGGGAAAAGGAAGTGCGTTGATGACGGCGCAGAGATACAACTATTCATACTTGATGGATGTCCGTGTTGCGTCTACAAAATTGAAGGCGCGATGGCGTGAGGCGTGAACTCTCTACGCAGTACGCTCCGCTCTCTACTGCCAATGAAGTACCACTCAGATTAGGAAAAAAAGGTGAAAAAGGATTTTGGGTTAAACCTCTTTTATCTTCGGTCGTGTTGCTCAAGTAGTCTTTGAAACACTACCACAAAAAGACAAACGAAACAAAACAAACAAAATATGGAAATAGAGCAATGTAAAGGTAGTGCGTTGATGACGGCGCAGGGATACAACTATTCGTACTTGATGGATGTCCGTGTTGCGTCTACAAAATTGAAGGCGCTATGGCGCGAGGCGTAAACCTAGCAATGCTCCGCTCCACGCTGCCAATGAAGTGTCACTCGCATTCGAGAGATTAGTTTAAAAAGAGGTCTGATTACCTCTCTCCTATTTTCGCTTGTGTAGACACTCGATTTTTCTATTTGACATGTGATCATTTTCTAGGTATATAATCCTATATCTAGAGCGGGTGCATGTACCGTAGGGCACCATTTTCAAGAAGCCTCGGGTCAATTTGACTCAGTCTGGGCATCTAAAGATTGAAAAATACATCTTCTTCATAGAGAAGGCAGCTGACCTGAAATTCACAAGAGCGAAAAATTCATTTATTTGAATAATTATTTAGGATAGTGTAGTTAACTTTTAATTTGTGTACAATACTCTGTGGGGTTAGTTCCATTTGCGGACTTCTACTTTGTCAAAGAGTTTAGAGCGAAAGAAACCCCCATCGAAAAAAATGTCATGTTGTGTAATATTACTATAATTGCGGAATGAGTTTTTAGATAATTTTAATTATTTTGTCGTGTAAATTATCGTGTATCCCAAATTGCAACTTATCGATTAGACATTCTTGTTCGAATTACTAATTTTATTTTCTGCAGAAATTATGCAGTTATGCGTCATCCGTTCTGATGAAGTGGAGGTATAATTGTTTTATCCCTTTACTTCATGCATGGTGATGAGTGAAAATAGGGCATTCCTAACTCGCGCATGAAGGCAACACATCATCCGGGGATGAAATTACTTAAAACATTTCGCATTAGAAGGAGCTGAGTGTAAGGAATCATATTTACGCCCGAGTTTAGGTGGCGCTTATCATATATGCGTTGCAGATGCCAACGTCACCGCCACCGTATCTACCATGCTAAGGAAGAACGCCGTATGATCATTCGAGAGTTGCCAAATTTCCCTTGATAAATCATGTATTTTTGACGACATTTGTGCACATTTTTCTTTGAAATTTTCAGATATATTAGATTAAATTGCGTGCGAAACTGTCTAAAAATTTTGGAAAAAAACATTCAGAATTTTCCCTGTAAATTCGGTTTTTATCGAAGGAAATTTGGCAACGTCTGAAGGCTCATACGGCGTTCTTCCTTAGCACGACAGCGTTGGCGACATGCGCTTTCTCCGACCGACCGACGCGCTGGCATTTATTTTCGTTAGCGATTTTCGTCGGGGCGAGGCGAGGAGGAGAAGGAAAATTGTGGGACTAATGGCTACGAGTTTGCCTGGAAGAGTTTTGGCTCTTCAGTCGTTGTCCCGACTAGCTCAGCTGATAACGAGCCATTCAAGTTAATGTATGCACCCTCTTTTGTTTGAAACCTTTTTTGCCCGCAAGTGAGTTCAAAAGAGATGTTAGCTAATAATGAATATTTCAGCTACACGTTAATTACCGCGCCGTGCGATTTCCTGCGTAAACACGAGCTCCCCGCTTTTAAAATTTACCTTCCCAAGTTTCCGCCCCGAACCCTCAAGTCTGCACCTCCAGCCCAAGTTTCACATTTTCCACGTCGGATTTGCGAAGTTTGACCACACCATTAAATGATTAAGCTAGCGTTAAAGTTGAGTTTCGTTGTTGAGTGGTGGTATGTTATGAAGCGAGATGAAAATTCAAAATAATAGTAACAGACAGACGTTCTTCACTATGTTTCTATTTATCGTAGATACAAATTTTTATAGAGCAGCCTGAGACAATGGTAACAGTGGAAAAACAAGGGAGAGGGAAAAGGGAAACAAGGCTAAAATACAATAAAACACTCACGTTTCGAATTAAAACTGAGTCATTTTCAGTCGGAATAATACAATAAAAATTAAAAAATATCGATAAAAAAACCTGAGCCCTACATGGTGGTGACCGGGATCCGATAAAAAAAGAAAAACAAAAGGTTTTAGGTTTTTTTTCTTCTTCTATTTATCTATACTTTACTTAGCGATGCAAAAAATTCAGGAATGAGAATAAAATCTGGCATAAAGAGCCGCACTTGTGAGCTTATAAAAGATGTTTGCAATCCAGATTAAGTGAATCGAGCTTCGGAATCAAGTCTTAAATTGAAGAGCCAATACACCCAAGATATAGATGTTATCCGTAGTCACTGTACTGAAATCCGAATTTTTTCTCTGCAAGTACGAATATAGGAAAAAATGACAACGAAAGACCAATTTGAGACCGGGAATTGGCATAAAGGCAAAATATAGCTTACTCAATCCTTTTTACCCATCCTAAAATTGAGTTTTGCATGTTGTTGTTGCTACATTATCGTAAGATGTAAAAACATCCTTGTGACTGACTTCTCTTCTAATTGTTTGAATAATCGATCATGCTGTTAATTTGCAGCCTGAAATGACGTCTTTGTTAATTTTGACGTCTTGTTAATTTTCCCAGAGCGAGCTTTTCAGAGCAATTTTCTCGTTTCCTCAGCGTGCACGACCGCGTTAATACCCAACACACTTGGTAAATAGCACCACGATGTAAGGTGGAACTTGTAGGGACCACAGTTTCAAGCATTGGAACACCGATAGCTTTCATTAACAAGCTGAAAAATTAAAAATAAAAAGGAAATCAATAAAGAAAACACCCTCATTCAAAAAGACTATAAATACATACTGTGAAAACAAGGCGCTCTTTGAGGAATCCATTAATTAAGTGCGTATTGTATAGCACGTATACTTATCTGTTAGTTAAAGTTCTCCTCTATCGAGGTAATAAATTAAGATTCCACAACGTGCGTGCGTGACGAATCTCCTTTCGTTTCATCGTCTCCATTTATACCTCATTCCTTTATACTCCTGCTTAACTTCTCCAATATTGACGAAACATGTATTCTCTATGAATGCTAATTTATCCAGCGTTTAATTACGTTGTATAACGTATTTAGAAATACTTTCGGGCTATAACTATGTCTAAGTCTTGCCCCGCAACTGGACCGCGTTTAGCTGAAAGGGACCAAGCCACACCAGCTGTTGCCAAATTTAACTGGGCGATTCAATTTTTACACGAGAAAGTTTGTGCGGATTTTTTTTGAACATTTTAAGGAATTTGCTTCGTATTATGCTGAAAATTCAATGGAATTTGCACGAGCATCTGCACAATACAGTTTTCGTGTGAAAAATTAAATTTCCTAATTGATAGTTGATTTGGCTCGCTTCCTTTCTGCTTATCGGTCCGGAATGACGCATAAACAATAAATTCTAATATTGCACTTGAGGTTTTAAAAAGCACACTTAAAAGTTTCACTTACTTTTCATTTGGGAGGAGATTAATGATTTTGTGTCAATGTTTTATGCGTGAGAATTCGCTGAAAGTAGTAGCTGTTGGATCGAAAAAATAATAGGTAAACGTTTCAGCTAATTTATAAACAATAGGCTGCTGTTTAGGGAACCTTAACCCTTAGGGGTGAAGAATTGAGATGAAATAGGATAAAAGTCGAATGGCTCGAAGAAAGAGAAATACAGCGATAGACCGTGGATGAAAAACCTTCATACGCTCTCCGGGAAATACGGAAGTCATCGAATACAACAGGCGGAAAGGGCCGAAAGGTTGATAAAACACTTACAGGGATATCGCAGCGAACACTGTTTGCACACCAAAAACGATCGAGGTGCACTTGTGCACTCCCGTACCGAGGGAAAATGACGTATGAGCTTTGACACGTTGCCAAGTTTTATCTAATAATGTGGCTTTTTTGGCTTTGTGGATTTTCTTCCTTTGAATTTTTGTAGGAATTGAAATGTGGAAATTTTGAAGAGAAAATGCATGTCGCAGGCTCACATCAAGTATTTTGCTCCTATGTGTCTGGACTGATACACATTTAAGAAGCCTACTGTGTTTTGCATACTTTTGAAGAATATCTCTTTACGTGAAAATTTTTCTCCAAATATTTGACGAGAACGCTTACTCGATTTCAAGCTACTGAATTCCTGTAGAAGAAGACAAAGAGTACAAAATCTCAGCAAATGTAGTGCTTTCCAGATTCTAAATTTTCGCTATTTTTTAATACATTTTGACCAAAACATATATTTTATTGGAGGAAATTTTGCAACGTTTGAATATGCATACTTCATTTTTCCTCGGAGCGATGCTTCAGTCTATGTCCAGTTCCAGCCGAGAAAATGATGAATCTGCCTCTTTGAGCCAAATCAGAACAGCCTAACAAAATTTGATAAAGGAAGGGGGGTTAAAAAAAACGAAAACAAAAATTTTATCGAAGGAAATTTTGCAACGTTTGAATGTGCATACGTTATTTTACCCATGAGTGAGGGTTCATTCTACGCCCAGTTTGAGCGGAGAAAATGATGAATTTGTCTCTATGAACCAAATTAGAACAGTCTAATAAAATTTAAAAAAGGGGAGGGGGGTTAAAAAAAACGAAAACAAATATTTTATCGGAGGAAATTTTGCAACGTTTGAATGTGCATACGCTATTTTTCCTCGGAGCGATGGTTCATTCTATGCCCAGCCTGAGCGGAGAAAATGGTGAATTTGCGTCTATGAACCAAATTAGAACAGTCTAAAAAAAATTGAAAAAAAGAGGGGGGGGGGTGTTAAAAGAAAATGAAGGGGCACTTTCGGCTCATGAGATGGCGGGTGCATTCAACAGTCAACACGGCGTGCGGATTGGATGTCATTTAATCTAAACTGAGCTTGAAACCGAACAAATATTCCTTCTCGGCTCAATCATTTACATGTCTCGGGAGACCTTGCAACTTTCACCCCGGGAGGGGCGCCAGGGACAGGGACAGGGATGCGAGGGGCGTTGGAGGCGTGGGGTTGTGACGCAACGCGCGGCCGAGGCCGGGGGAGCGCCCTTCCCGCGATCCCTTCGCACCCCTCGCATTCCTCCGCGTTCCCTCGCTCCTTGAACCACGATGCCAGACCCGTCCGCTAAGCAAGAACGCCGTAAGAGCTTTCGCCCTTTGCCAAATTTACCCCGATCGAAGACGATGTTTTTTTTTTTTTTTTTTTTTCGGGAACTTGAGGATATTGGTCATCCATTTTTAATAATAAAAAAAAATACCGGCGGGGAAATTCGGAAAACATGTACCTTCGAGTCAAACGTTGCCCATTTTAGTTCAGGTATTAGTTTTTAAATGGAAACTATATTAAGAGTTTTCTTTAAAATGTTTGGAAAGTTGATTCACTGATTCTTATTTGAAGAAAATTTTGGAGAGATATTTTTATTTTATTTTTAATAAAATTAGTTAAACGTCGCCATGAAAAAATGTATTTTTATCTACTTTGGCTATAAACAATTCAAACGTCAATCGACAAATCAGGCATTTTTTCTCAAACACTTGCCGAGTAGTCATATTATAAAAAAGTAAAGTCATATTAGTAAAAAAATTGGAATCTATTAAAAAAAAATCATACATACATATAAGTCGCCTCACAGCACTCCCTCGCGCTCTACGACTCCTAACCTCCACTGCTCTCTTTCAAACCACAAATCTTGGGGGATTGAGCACCTTAACATTTCCGCTTCAATCCCTTCCCTCCAACCTTTCATTAGGCGCCCTCTGCGTCTTCTCCCAGGAGGAACCTGGGAGAAAATTTTTTAAAAAAAAATCAACATTGTTTTAATAGATTCCAATTTTTTACTAATTGGGACGTTAACATCAATGAAATTACGGTCCCTTGTTATAATTTGTCGATAGATCATCTCATTGATTTTAACGGCCACGAATTTTAAAACATGACACATGAAGCATTCTTTGGGGGTTAGGCCCCACAGCGGCATTGGGGCTAACCCCTTATTCAGTTTAAAGAATCTGAACAGTTCAAGTAAAAACACTTTTAATTTTATTCATAAATAAATATATTTTATCGGAAGGAAATGTTGCAACATCCAAGTGTTAGCACGGCGTTATTCCTTAGCACGGGAGCGTTGGGAGGAAGCAGGGAAGGGGACGGCAAGGACATCCATTGCTACCAGCTGGGAGAGCATCCCTCTCTCATTTACATTATTCTGGTGAAGAAATCTAAATCAAGACCGTCAGCTCTCACCCTTGCGTGTACTTTTTTCCTTTTTGTATGCAGGCCTGCGTCTTCAAGTGCAGCTTGATAACCACCCCTGCGACTCCTGTGCTGCCGTTCTAAGAAAAAACGCCGTATGAGCCATTAGGCGTTGTCAAATTTCCATCAATAAAATATGAATTTTCGAGAAAACTGTCAGATATTTTTCTTCGAAATTTTCGGACAATTTTGTGCCCCGATTAATCTAAAATATCTGAAAATTTCAAGGAAAAATACACCTAACTTCCCTCAAAAAATGCATGTTCAATCCAGAGAAATTTGGCAACGCCTGAAGGTTTATACGGCGTTTTTCCGCAGCACGGTAGTGTGAGGGAACGAGGTGTGCCTGTGCCTGCGCGGCTCATGCCTGCATAATTTGAGCCTGCTCCTTTCAAAACTGGGACATTCTTGTTGACAAGCCTAGGGGACTCTTAAAAAAAAGAAACTGGCTAAACATACTGAACGAGCCTCCGCGTTTTGATCGGGAAGGTGGAAAAAAATCTCTTTTTCGCTATCGGATTCAATGGAAGCTTAATTACGCTCTCGCTTTACGTTTGCTACACCACAGTTTTTCCTGCCTCCTCGTGTTCATATCTCCGACGTTTTCTTCTTCATGTACTCCTTCAATGTTTGTTCAATTATAACACCCTTTTTTTAGATCCCTCAATGTGCACCTTACGCAACTAGGTGACAATGGGATGATAATTCGCTCCGTGGTTGTTCAGGCAACTAAAGAGCCCTCTTTACTAGTTATGCGAGTATCTTCGCCCTGGAAAGGAGAAAAACAAGCAATGAAATTTTAAGGGTCTCTGTTAATATTAAGATAGTTGATGATTTTTGTAGAATTGAATTTCGGGGTCAGAAGAGTGAATTGTTTGTTGTTGCAGATATATTATCGAACTTCTTACCTAATAGTTAAAATACTGAAATTACAAATGCATACATAGGCGGACCCAGGGGGAGCGCGGGGGTGTAAGCCCCCCTTCTCCCCGCCCGCTCCTAAAAAGGAGGAAATAAAGGGAAGAATAAAATGAAGAAGGAAGGGACGGAGGAATGAAGAAAGAAATTGCTCAGATTCGGTAATTATTCATGACGCAATCGACTCAAACTGCAAACAAGATGCTTTAGAATGTCGATAAATTTCTGGAGGAAACCCTTCGGACCCATCTTATTGCGCCCCACCCCCTCCCCCGTCCCCCGTGTCCGGATCCATCTATGAATGCATGCAAATTTTAAATAACATGTTTATGATTTCAATCTGCGGATCTGGGTATTTTCTTAGAAATTTTGAAACACCTAGTGCAACAAAAAAAAAGAAATAAAGAAAATAATGAAAAAAAGAAAAAAAAAAGAAAAAAAGGGAAAAAAGGGGGAAAAAGAAAAAAAGAAAAAAATAAAGATAAAAGAAAAAAAGACAGAAAAATAAGAAAAAAGGGCAAAAAGGTAAAAAGAGAAAAAAGAAAAAAGGGGAAAAAAGAAAAAAATGCCCCTCTACGATAAACAGTCGCGGGCAGAACCTCATGCCACTACGTTTTGCATCTGAAATGAAAAAATGAAAAGTTTACGAAAGAATATACTACTGACAAAGAAAATACTACATTTAATGATGCTTTTCATCGTACAGAATCCCCCTAACGAATAGGCGCATCGGACATAGAAATAAAACAAGCCTAGTTTTCTTTTTACTCGGATGAAAATAATCATGAAAAGTTTGGAAAGCTGAAAAGAGAGTGGCGAAACGGGAGAGCGGGCGCAATTCGGGGCTCCGAAATCATAACTGGGAATGCGTGCTCACCGATTTTCTGCGCCCGCTTCGACCCTCCGCTTTACGCTGAGTGACTCCCGCTGATTGGAAAATCAATAAATGCGTACCTTAACCTCTCACCTCGACCTTGGAACGCGAACGCAGTGCCCCTTCAAATCGCGCGTGCTGTTGCCGGCCTCGCGGGAAACTCCGATTTTTCCGTCGGGACCGCCCCGAGCTCCCGGATTTTCGCCAGCACGCCGCACAGTGGATCGAGTCAAGCGGAGAAATCGGACATGAAATTTGTGACGAAAATTGCACATTTGAATGTTTATTTCTTCACATTTTAAATTTTTATGGATTTTGTAAAAATAAAAATAAAAATAAAAAAACGGAGCACTGTGGATCGAGTCTATTGGAGAGATCCGACATGAAATTTATGACTAAAACTGTAAATTTGATGTTAATTTCGTCACATTTTAAATTTTAACCCTCTACGGCATGAATCAATTTTGGATCTCAGATTCTACGGGACACTAATATATTTTCTAGCTCGCATAAAAGAATAAAGTACCACATTTTTTTTCAAAATCGTGAAGTTAAGGGAATCAATTTTTCAAAAAAAAGAAAAAACTAATGAAATTTTGCAAAATCATGGCACTTGGGAAAGATTCAATTTTTAAAAACCCCGAAAATCGTCAACACTTCAGAAAAGAGCGAAGGAAGTTTTAACTTTTGCCGTCATGTGCATTATCGATCGGCGGGAAAAAGGAGAATTATTTACACAGATTTGAACGATGTTTATTACCCTGTAGCTACTTTCTCTTACGTTCGCCCCTGTTATCGTTTTTTGTATTTCTATCCTAAGTTCTAATGGAAAAACTACGTTGTTACGAATTCGTAACGCTATAGCATAGAGGGTTGAAGGATGGCTCTAGAGGAAAATTTTACGAAGCCACTTTTAGAACCTTAAAGTTTTGTATATAAACGGAGTTATAAGCTCTAAAGTTTCCAAATTTTGTCCGACCTCTCTAATTGACCCGATCCGCTGTGCGGCGCGACCCCGGCCCGAACGACAACCTCATCTCGTTCCCGGCCTTGTGAATTTTCGCGTTTAAGTCGGCCCTTCCCGTGGGAAAATGCGAGGGTTCCCAGCGGAAATGGCAACGTTGTTTCCACGAGTTACGCACTCGCGCGCGCTTCCATTCATTTTTTTCGCCTTGAATTCTCGCGAACACGCATTCACGCACCAGCGCCAACGCGCGGATTAAAGTTCGCCGGCCTCAGCTCGTAACGCTCATGCTCCTCAATAAGTCACATTTAAATGTGGAACATGATATAGCACGTGGATATTCTTTTCATGCCCGTTCGTATTTGAATCATTTCTTTGAAAAATGCCCCGCTCGGAGAAAATGAAAATTTCCCATTTGTTGCGGGGAAAAGGTCTCTACGGCCACGAGCATCTTTTATTACACTAGTATTGTTTTGGTTTTTTTTTTTCATTTTTTTTTTTTATTTGCACAGAAATATACGTAAAAAATACACTTTTAGACATTTAGCACGTCTTTGAAAAGCTTAATTGAACTCTAAGAATAAAAACTTAACTGATTTTACAAGTTTTAACACAGAAAAATACTACCTCAAAGAAAGTCGAGGAGAGATTAAAAAGCATAATAACTACAAAAAATAAAAATGTCTTTTTGCTTTATTTTTTTTTTTTTTTTTTTTTTTTTTTTTTTTTTTTTTTTTGCATTAGAAAGATAGGCAGACGCGAGCTTCGTTTGCCAAGAAAAATGCTTGACTTTGATAAAATATAAATTTGATTCGTGCGAAAAAGTAGTTTTCGAGTCACACGCTTTTTTTCTTATTATTTTTTACTGTATAAGTAGTTGCGACTAAAAACTTCAGTAACATTCACACTTGAGTGTGTTTGGACACGAGGCTTGTTTTAGGAACTGATATTTTCTAATCGTCAAAACTTTTGTCTGCATTCAGGGTTTTCCTTTTTTGGTAGTAGACACTTTTTAAAACAAGCAAGTTATCGCAGGTACTTGTCTTGCTTATATTTATAAAGATCCTATCTTCGTTAAAGGCAATCACTACCATTTTTCCCTCTCGTAAGAAAATACAAATATAAATGTAGTTTGAGAATCAGCTTTTGAAATGGAGTACTACTTTCAATATCTCCCATTATCAGGACAAGGATGATAAGGTGACTTCACTCAAGCGATTCTGCGCAATTTCACGTGGGAACTTGCATTTTCGATTAGAGCAACTATTCGAGCTCTTGTGTGGCGCGTGAAGTGTGCGTGTTGTTTGAAGGCGATATATGAGTCCGTAACATTCGGATCGATCCGTCGCAGGTCGCAACTATAAGCACATCCCGCAGCAAGTAAGTCTTTTCTTTTCTAAAGGTGTTTGTAGCGTCGGAAAAACTTAAATGATTCTAAATCTCAATGTGGATTACGTAAATATAAGGTCATTGAAACGTTTTCAAGGATGCCCTACGGACCCAGTTGCGCATGCATTTAAATACATATCCGACCTGCTTACCTATGAAAAATATTATGTAAAAATGTAACGGTGGCTCATTTGTCAAAGAAAAGGTTGATGACACACACGCATCCGCCCGTATTATCAACACTATCCTATCGATCATTTTGAAAACGGTACTGTGAGACACTGATATTTAGATTTAGATGCATCCATCTTTGGAGAGCCTTTACCGATCAAAATGTTTCAGTACGTTCAAACGCATGCTCGCATTTAGATCACAGTAGCCTCCTCTCTCTCGACAAAAACAATATCAATCAAAATAAAAATTTTAAAAATAGATAAACTAATAAATAAAATGAAATCTGGTTAAATACTCACCAAATCAATTGTTCAGATGTAGGGATTGTGGTAATTTACTATAATAGAGAAATTTGTGGAGTTAATTAAAAATTTATGCATATTATGACCGAAGTTATTCTAAGTCGGAGTTTTGCAATTTGGGTGATACATTCAGGGTTGTCATTAGAACGCTTACAGTACAGTAATTCACGCCTATTTTTAATGAAGAACCAGATCATCGGCTATTAACTATAAAATCGTGGACCATACGTTTACGAGAATATGTGTTAGGGAGGGTGGAAATGAAGGAAAGACTCAAATATATGGATGGATTAAATTAAGTAGAGAAAACCGCAAAAATCTTAACCATCTTGTGGAATACATTTTAATTCTAGAGTGATCAGCTAAGGAACGAAATAAAATTGCCTAACGTAATGTAACTTCCAGGCAAACGAAGGTGAAATTCATAATCCATATGAATGAAAAAACAGAAAAAAAGTCCATAAACTTCATGAACGGGTTTCAAGAGTACTTAAAATGGACGTGATTCGGAGTTCCCTACAATTTTCCAGGAATGCGAATCGACGATATGCAATTTCCGATCTCCTTTGTATCCAATCCCTCTCCTTTGACCCCATTCCCCGACCTTCGAGGCAATAAAATGCAGCACCGCGGAACCTTGAGTGGCAAATATCCAACGACTGAGAAAACAACAGTTGACATAAAATCGGCCATTCGGTTACCCTATCCTCCTTCATGATTTTATGCACGTTCGTCGCGTTAATTTCAGTCAAATTAGATTACAGCTCGATTATTTTTGCATTAAGCGGTTATCTTCAAATTTATCTTCTGGTTATGTAATTACCTGTGTTCCTATAGTTATTACTTTAATTACCGGCAGATTGTTCATCAGAGGGACCTTAATTACGGGCGATGGAAGCACTCACATCGAAGTCACCGGTTGACCTATATATACCTCTATGTATGCATGTGACAGTTCCATCTCAGCGGCTATGTAAAGTGACTCCTCGACACCGACGGTGTAACTGCAAAAACGCGTATCTTTGTTTTGCAACGTTATAGGCTTCCTGTTATACAAATGTTCCTAACAAAACAAATGATATTGATTTTTTTTCCTTCGTACTGTTAATTATTTTCATTTACTGTGAAGCTTGTTTTCGTCTCTTGTTTTCTTCTTCTCCATATAGACCTATTATTTTATTATGAAGCTAACGCATTGAACATCCGGAATGAAATACTCTCATCCATCATAACGATAGAGCCAAATTTAATTACATATCACCATGCAATGATGTTCTCCACTCGTTGTAAAATGATAAAAAAAAAACCTAAAAACATAAAAAAACCCCAACAACAACAACAGCAGCAGCAACAATTATAATAATCGTTATTTTTCCGGGCTGTGATAAATTTTGTGGGAGTATTTTTCTGTTTTCATAGTTAGATATTGCTCTAGAGTTTTGTACCATTTACTTACAGGACAATGAGAGCCGAAACATGGTTTGAATGGATTTCGTCCAAAATATCTTTAGGAAAAGAGTCAAAAATATTTTCTGGGGTATTATCTTATTCCCAGAGGCCCGGTATAGCTATATAGAGCATAAGTTTGATTACATTTTCCAATAAGGAACCACTGCTTTGGCTCATTAAAAAACAAATTTGTGCAGATAGTTTCCTTACCTAGATAGGTGCTTTCATGATCAAGTAGAGATGAATGTTTCTCACAGTTAAATATACCTAGTTCGGTCATCTTTGCGGATTTTTTTTTTTTTTTTTTTTTTTTTTTTTTTTTTTTTTTTTTTTTTTTACATTTTTTAAATCATATTTTACATAATATATACAAAAGAGCACGGTATATCCTACACAAATGACAATAGTCTCATTAACAGGGATCTTCCTCACCTCGAATCCAAATTGATCGCACATATCGAGACGATGCTTTTCTAAATATGAATCAAAATTGTCAGATAAAAACTAGACAGAAAACTAAGTCCATGTAAACATTCTCTGCTTGGCCAAAATTTCAATCCTCTGTGATGCATTATCGTACATGCATCTGTGTATATGATCGTATATTTTTCCTTCATGTTCTCATCTTTTAGTCCCTCGCCCTTACTCAGTAACCTTGGAGCGAGGCGGCCTCAGAGTTAGTTATCACTACTCATGCGTGGATCTTTGACGGAATTACGATGTTTAGTTATCCGGTGATTATGCCGTGTGTGTCTTCTTCAATCGAGCTGTTTGAGATGTTGTCGGAGATTTAACGGCGGTGCAACGATTTATATACGGGTAGGGTTTCCGTTACCGCGTAGATAGAGGTCAGATTATGGAAGTGTATGGCCACTCTGAATAAAAATTCCTCCGACTCTCTGCTCGGTGTTATTCACAACACTTAAACAAACACTGGTGGCTGCACTCTCCTGCGCCCCTCGTGGAGGCCTAAGATTCTCTGGTAAATAAAAAGAATATGCCAGTCAGCGTTAAAGATGAGGCTTACAAAGTAAATGTGTGCCCACAAAAAACAGGTACGAAACGAAGGCCGAATCAAGTGCGTCCGCCCGGGGACCGAAAATTGGAATTATTTTTACTAAAAGGAACTATGTTACACGCAAACCGTATGCACATAGTTCCTTTTAGCATAAATACGCCCAATTGGGGGACGGAGATCCGTGTTCTGTCGCACTCCTTACGCATGATGGATTGCACCCGAAACTTTTTTTTATTACTCGCTTGGTCGCGATGGAGAGAAAGATGTCATGCACATGAGGATTTTGCAACGTTAATTGTGTCACCATGTTGGTGTGCTTAGAAATTCAGATTTCAATCTCGTGTATTACCACCGAAACGACGTATAGTAGATTTCAAGCGTGATCATACCTAAGTGTTTTTGATAAATTGAAGAAATATACTCAATATGTATTGGACTTTAACAAATAGGAATCAGCGTAATTAAAGTGTTTTCAAAATCGTGCAACTTCCTCTTTTCTTTTAAATATACCTATTTTATGTGCAATGTTCAAATTTACACAATTATTTCCCTTTAAAAGTAACAATTTTTTGGTGGGAAACAAAAGCTATTTGCTATTCCGGGAGATTTTGTGGATAATTATGAAGGAACAACATTTTTACAGCGGTTTAATAGCGCTGGTTCCTTTTTGCTAAATGCGATCCTATTATCAAGGCATATTTAGTCATAAAACAAGAGAAGCTTTCACTAGTGCTTCTACTAGAGCTATCACTAAATCCTTACATCAAGTTTAATGTCACTGTTTCAAGCTCTCAATTAAATCGGCCAGTGCAAAATCCGCTGGTGTTTGTAGGTACTTTTAGTTTCAAGTGTCTTTTTGGTTTATTAAAAATGTTTTTCAAGCATGCAGATTAAAGCATAACCATAAAAATTATGTAAAGACTCATTTTGAACTTAATTTAATCGCAAGATGAGTCTTTACACCACTTCCATGGATGCATTTAACCTTGGTAAGTGCATGTGATACATGAAAAGAAAAAGGAACACTTAAAACTGGAAAAAATGGACCTTAGTGGTTTTCATGGAATTTTTAAACGTTGATGATTAATTAAAGTCCTTGCTTTTCATTTCACTGCATCTCAAACTTTTGTAAGTTGAGTTTTAGTCGAAATATTCTTTAAATACTGATGTAAAGGCTGGTATGATGAGTTTTCCATTACAATCATTTTAATTACTAATAGCTCAAATATACCAATCGAATACCTTGAGTGTATCACATGAGGCTCCGCCTCATTAACGCGAAGAGAAGAAGGCATGAACACCATGAGTGAGCACTGGTAAGAGGGGTCAAAAGAGGAGAGGGGACTAAATTGTAAAATCAATGACCTTATTGTTATTCTCTTGTCTTTTCCCTCTCGGTTTTTTTTTCAACTCCATTCTTCCTCTTCCTTTCTTTTTTTCAAACGCATTTTCTTTTTCTCCTTCAACTTCCTCCTCCCTCTCCAACACCGACATCCTCCTCCTCATTTCCTTTCCTCTACTTTCTAATAGACAACATTTTTAGTTACATTAGAATCAGCCCCTATACACTAAAAGAGTGCATGGGAGGACTGTAACTCCTGGGGCTCAATACATGCGGTGGCGATCGCTTATTTTCTATAACACAGTTATTAGCTCCTATTTTATGAGTAAAGAATACTAGATACAACAGAGAGTTTCAAGAGCCAAGTGATACGGAAACTATGTACACTTGCTTCTATCATAATTTCTCACCATTGATTACAGTCAAAAATATTCAAGATAATTAAGGTCAAAATGCTTTGAGCGGAAGTTAGGAGTAATTACTCACTAATAATTCGTAGTCCGTTCATCAACATCGTACTCACCGTCAGTGTTGTCTTTGGAGATGTAAATCTATGTATACATTTAAACTTGACGAAGCTAAATTTTCTGAAAAGTGATTTGAGATTCCGGCAGTGCTGGTAGAACCTTATCCTCGTTGAACGTTAGTTATTTTAAGGATGTAATACTAAGTCAGAGATATATCTCATGCCTAAAACTAATCTTGAAGAATAATAAATACATTACGATTTGACTAAAATTGGTAAATAAATTTCACAATTTAACAATGAGGACCAACGAGGACCTTCCCCGTCTAATTGCTAGTTACTATAACTAACTTGTCGGACCGATTCCCCTTTTAAAAAATATACGCGCACCACGAAAATTTTTTTGTAAAAGTACCTTATAAAAGGTGTTCCCTTAGTAATTTTCATCAAAAGTAGCCACGACTAAAAAAATAGGGATATTTTTCGTTTAACCATCAAGTGATAATTTTGTTCATAGCGGTAAAATTACCAACGTGCTAAACTAAAATTACCATAATTATTTAAGAGTTTATACTATTAACACCACTGCTATTTTATAATTTCAACCATAGTTTTTCCTCAAGGTGGGATCCTGGCATGGACACCTAGATTGTGTTCTCCTCTTTTTCTACCTCTTCTTCTTTCTTTCTGTCATCATTTAAAGAACGAAAAAAAAAGCTGATTGGATACACAAATATTGCGTCTAACGCTCTGTCTCAAAATGTTGATGACTTCATATAGACCCGGATTTCTATTCGCCAATGACGGTTTTGACATATGCCGAAAATACCTGCGTATTTATAATTCTCATGCCGACTCCTTCTGTCTCACTGCTTCAATCAATCATCTAAATTCAAATAGCATATTCGATTTCCTGGCAGTATCATGTTTCAACTGTATAGAATAAATGTCAATCCATGTCAAGCATTCATCGACTCTTTGAAGGGGAGTTGAATTGTCCTTCACGTGGGTTTCAAAGGAGTAGTAATCGTAGTAAACGAGCTTTTTTTCCTTCAGAGAGAGTCTATTCACCTCGAGAACTATTCCAATGTTTCTCGTCGGTAGCATGAATTATGAGGGCGTTGACAAAAGAGGTCAAGGCCCTTGTTTTACCTCAAAGCGATTCTTGAATTATGAGCCGATGTTTGCTCTGATTCAATCTGATTAAGCTATCTACGAAACTTCAAACCCCCTTCGCCGTCTCATGTAGTTTCAGCGTTGCCTGGTTACATCGTTATATGTTTGTATGTAGAGAGTAAAATAAGTGTTTCTATTTTCGTTTCTCACGATGAGAAAGAACCCCTACATTGAAGAAAACCAAAATGAACACTGAATCACGAAAAATGGGTGGTGCGACAATTTTAGGGTATAACCCCCAACACTTTTTTTTCTGTGGTTATAAGGTAATCGAGGTTCTCAGTCATCCATATCGAAGTGATAAATTGATTCAGTGGTTTAGTCTACCAAAGTTTTCTGTCAAAGATATTGAACTTAAGTGCAGCTAACTATTTGAATTGAACCCTGCGACCCGGAGCTTCGGTAACTTGCACTGAAAAAGTTCGGTGTGCCATATGAACCGAAGTTAAGTCTCTGCAACCGAACTTCTTTCCTGTCATCCTAAGAGCAACGATTATTTGGACGTCATTTTACAATTAGGAACCACAATTTGTAGCTCATTCGTAAAAACACCAATGTGCACATATGGAGACAAAAGGCGCATACGTCGTTTTTGAACTGAGCCAGATATTTTAGTTCCAAATTGCAATATGCAATCCACTTGTT
This sequence comes from Bemisia tabaci, assembly GCF_001854935.1. Classification (NCBI taxonomy): domain Eukaryota; kingdom Metazoa; phylum Arthropoda; class Insecta; order Hemiptera; family Aleyrodidae; genus Bemisia; species Bemisia tabaci. The sequence continues at coordinate 2,159,714 of NW_017549038.1, read as the reverse complement.
CTCCATGTAATGCCCTTTCGAAAAACGCCACTAATAGTCACGCATTCCAATCGAGCCGATCTTTTTTATTTTACAGATTGATTTCTCTCTCTCTCTCTCCCCCCCCCCCCNTCTTCTTCTTTCCCTGTTTTGCAAAATCAAATTTTTAGAGACTGCAATATCCGACTCATCCTCAAAAACGCTAATGTGCTTATATGGAAACTAATGGAACAAACGTCGTTTCCTAAACTGAGTTCAAAATTGCAAAATGCAGTCCATTTTCTGTGCATGCAGTGCCCTTTGGAAAACCGCCACTCATGGTCACGCATTCCAATCGGGCCTTTTACATTTTATTTTTTATTTTTTAGATTGACTCTATCTCCCCCTCCCTCTCTCTCTCCCTTTCCTTGTTTCGCAAAATCAAGTTGAAGAGGATGGCAGGGGCGAAAGTTTGAAGATGGGTCGGGAGGAGTAAATTATAGTGGAAGGTGGAGGAGAAACACGTAAGAGCGCGGAGGGTGGCGGTGGTGGCGGTAGGCGAATGCGAGAAGAGGAAGCATTTTAATGTCAGTGATGAGGTTGGGTCAGATGTAATTTGAATATGATGCCCGCGGGCCATGATTTGATTAAAGCCGGCTCCTTGCGTCGGTGGTTGCGGCCGCCTGCGCCTGTCCGAGGCCCAATGCCTTGCTCTGCGCGAGAACCACGTATGAGCCTCCGTTTATTGTCAAATTTCCCTCGATAAAATGAGTCGTTCAAAATCGAAACCACCAGTAGTGAATGTCGGTAAAATGCCTTGGCTGTGCTCGAGTCCTAGGACCGTACTTGGACCTCGAATTTCAATTCTACAAATATTGAAATTTTTTCGGTTCTGACAATATAAAATGGGTTTTTTTGGGTTGTGATTCGACAGAGGGCAGTAGAGGTTAGGTAGAGCGCCAAAGAGTGCTATGAAGCGACCTATATGTATGCATGTACCATAAAAGATTCTGAATGACTCATTTCGGGGAACTTGTGATTTCTTAGTTTTCTAGAGCATTTTAGCTGCAATTATATTTGAAGTCCCTGCAATTTTCAGAATAAAGTACAAAATGTCGCAGGATTTAACCCTTGGACTGCAGGAACATGTTCTACGGTTAGAAATCAGATTTTTACTTGATGAAGTTTTTTCCAATAATGCCACTGATTGGAGCTAAGGCTCTCAATTTATTTTGGAAATCATTGTTTTTGTCTGGATCTCAGCGACGGTTAAGGACCATAAAAAAATGGCGATAATTTTCAAAGTTGAATCCATCCATGATTTCTTTGGGTCACTCAGTGTAAAAACATGGATCCTCTCTTCCTTTTTAGAACTCCTAAAATCCCCTTTTTACTTGAAATTCCGATATTTTGAGGCCACGGTGATATTTAGAAGAAGAAATATGAGGGGTAGCCATTTACTAAAAGTTTTGGTCGATAACCGCGGTCGAAACTCAAGAAAAAATCCATTATTTGTCCACAAATTGGGGGCCATAGCTCCGACGGAGGCTATCTTGGGGAAAAAAACTTTATAGAGAGAAAAAAATCACTATTTAAAGCAATCTAGATTACGCTTCTGCAGTACGTTGGTTCAACCATTAAACACTCGGTATTTACAAGTTTCCTCAGAATAAATATTTTATGGGGGAACTTTGGCAACATTCGAATGTCCATAGGGTGTTTTTGCTTAGAGAGGCATGGGTCGAGCGCGCCGCATGGTCCTGTCGTTACTCTCACATTTAAATTGAAATGCAATTCGGTCCAGCAACAACCACATCACCGCCCGGAATGACGATTTCAGCAGTCAGTGTTACATTGCCTCTGCGTGATCGTGCCCGCGCCCCTCCGCCCCCGATCCACCCTCGGCCCAACCCCTCATCCTGCGACATAATCACTCGTTTCTTCCTCAATACCGTGTCCCCGGCTGCATTAAGCGCCCCTTATCGAGCGCGCCACCTGTTCGGGCCATCCAATTCCGCCCCGAGTTGTAATTCCGGCTAAAAATAACACTCCCTGCCTTCGCAATTAATTACCTGCGCCGATGAATTAGTGTGCGTCGAGCGCCTAGATATAATTTCATGTAATTTGTCGGACCCAGCCGGAACGTTCGTTCGTGCCCCGTGGACGTCGGCTTGTCATTTCGTCGGCGACGGAATGAGTGGCGAGTGGCGAGCCGGGAGTTGCGGGTTGCCGAGACTCTGACTTGCAGGTGCTGCGGGGCGGGATAAGGGGGCGAGTTACGGTTGACGCGCTTTGACCCCGGCCCCCGGCCCCCGGGGTGATAACATTTTTCATTTTCCACTCGCGTCGATTAAGTTCGGGCCAACACCCACCAGCGGCGTGGCGTGCTTTGCGATATATCGATTGCTTTGCCATTTAAACCTATGGTAAAGAATCGATTATCAAGGTGTTCGCTGCGAACACCCTGATTATCGATCCTTTTCCTTAGGTTTAAATGGCATAACAATCGATATATCGCAAAGCACGCCACGCCTCTGACACCCACCAGCGCCGTGCCGATTAATTATTCGCCGGGTTAACTTTGAGCTTAGATGAATTTAGGAGAGAGCCTCGCGGCAAAGTTCGGAGACCGCTCCCGGGGTTTCAATTACCATATAAATCGCTCAATTTCACAAGACTCTCCTCCGAAGAGGGCACTATGGAGATTCAGCCATCTCGCAGTCGTACGAGGCGGCTCGCATTCAAACTTCAAACGCCAAGAAAATACTAACAAACGTGATTTTTCTTCTTCTCTCGTCTCGCCTCCTGTCCTTCAATCAAAGTAACGAAGCAATAAAATTATTACGTCCCTTGAAATGTGGTCCCGGAACTTTCGCACTTTAAAACTTTGAGGCCGCGACAAACAGCCCTGGGTAGCTTGTTTCTAACCGCAAGCTTGTCTTGAGATCTGAAGAAAACGAATTATCGTTAAAAAACAGGAAACTTGTCCGATACGTAAACATTACATTCAAGTAAGAGGCAAAGTACACCCGAGAAGCGGCAAAGTTTGTATTTATAACTGAAGAAATTAAAGGTACATTTTTTTAATGCACTCAGAACGTTGTAGTCAAATGACCTGTTAAACAGTATAAGAGATCAGGAACTTTCTGAAAAAATCTCGATGACCAAGGAAATTTTGCTCCATCTTGAATGAAGGACCAGTTGCATAATTAACTTTTAAAAACTTATTATTACGTATACGTCTATTCCTCGTTGTTCCCATTTCCTCATTTTTAAAAATACCTTTTTTAATACCTGACAGTCAACTGCATCAAGTCCGGCAGAAAGGACCATTGTTTTTCTTCCTTTTTTGTGCAATTCATGGCTTTTACTCCAATTGAGAAGCCTACGGCCAGCCTAATTTGCAAAAATGCGCCCAGCAAATTGCTCATCCCTACTCCACTATGTTCCTGCGGAGAATTAGACACGCCAGAACACACTTTTTTTAGCTGTACTTTGATTAAGGATAAATTAACTAATTTAAGTAAAGAACTAAGAATTATTGTAAATAAAAATAATTTATTAGAAACTATGATTAGTAATAAGGACAACTGGCACAAAGGCTATATATATATTAAAACAATCTTAGAACTTAAAATTAAATACTTTAAGGAAATAGAAAATAACTTACATGTAAATAATCCACATTCCCCCGATGTAATAACTACAGATGGTCCCGGGGCTTCTTCCCCTGGTCCCTTATAATATAGACTTAAGATATTATTTCTCATGTACTCCTTATTCTTAGAGACTATAATTATCATATATAAATCTAACAAGGGCGATAGAGATATCCACCGATAATTTCCGTCCTATTCAAATGTAAATAATTTTATCAACACCATGTAAACAATTATTATATGCACACTCATTTATTTTGTATCACATTAAAACTGAATAAAGTCAGATGGGGAATGTCCCTGAAAAAAAAAAAAAAAAAAAAAAAAAAATTGCTCATCCGGACATTCATCCGTCACCATTGCGCAAATTTCACGCAGCAAAACAACGTACGAAACGTACCATTCAATAATTTTTCTAGCTTCACTAAGCTCTTCCAAATGTTTCTTGTGCAGTTTTGTTTTTAGGGAACATGTTTATAAGGATCTGGGTGTTTCCTTGGAAATTTGTAAACCACCTAGTGCGTCACACAATAAAAAAAAATTTAAGCTTATCTACCAGCATCGGAAAAAATAGAGTTGACCTCCGAACTTAACTTCTCCCTCCCCCGACAACATTCTTATATTGTTGCGGGGTCTTCGGAATATGGGATAGTGATTTGTCCCCCCATCTTTATTTCCCTGGAAATTTGCGATTACACCCACAAGCCTCGATCCTTATTAGTCCCTGAAGGCCGCATCGAGAATCAAGACTGTAGCTCCCTTTCAATTTCAAACAGGCAATCAGTGTTGCGTTTTTCAGTTTCCGGGAAAGGTTGAAACTAGGCTGGAGGTTGAAGCGCAGCTATAGCTTTCAAAGAACGGCTCGCGAAGGTGCGAAAAGGGGGCAACGTGTGAAAGGGGCGGGGGCAAAGGGGACGGGAAGGGATCATGATGCGAGGCGCGAGTGGCCCTTAGTGGCCGATTGCGTCGACGGTTGACGGTGACGGTAGTCTTCTACATACTGCCGTTTCGAGGAAAAACACCGTATGTGCCTTCGGAGGTTGCCAAACCTTCCGCAATAAAATCATTATTATCGAGCAAAACTATGAATATTTTCCTCTGAAATTTTCAGATATATTCGATAGAATTGCGGATAAAAGTTTGCGTGAAATTGGATTATCTATATTCATAAGCCCTCGGAAAAATCTTAAATTTAAAAAGGTATATTTGGCAACGTTTAGAGGCTTTTATAGCGTTGTTCCTTAACAGGGCAGTCTACATAGCCATTATCCACGCGTGGACAATCAAACGAGAGTGAGTTGGAATCGCTGCAGCCAGTTGGTGCACGGAATCGGCCGATAAAACCATTTCTAGGTTAGGATCGAGGTGTTTTTTGAGCCAACCTGGCTCGGGCGGTGCCATTATGCGTCGGCGGAAGCGGCGTTGATTGTAATTGGCAGATTTATTCCCGCTGAAGATTATGTAGCTCGCGATATGATTGAACTCTGACGCGATACCTATTGCGCCCTGAACGAGCGCCCTTCTCATAGAGAAACCACGTATGAGCCTCCAAGCGTTGCCAAATTTACTTATATAAAATTTGAATTTTCAGGGAAACCTATGAATTTTAACTTCCCATTTTTTTGAAGATTTTTATATGTAATTTAATTTGGAATATCTGCAAAATCTAAGGGAAAATATTCATACCTTTCCGTAGCGATAAACACTTTATGGGAGGAAACTTGGGAACTGCCGATTGTTCATACGGTGTTCTTCCCTAGTAGGGAGTATTACGTGCTGAGCCGAGCTGCTGTGTCAAGATAGAACGTCGTATAACTCATCGGACGTTACCAAATTTCCTTTTATAGTTTACCTATTTTCTGGGAATTCTAGTAAGTATTATTCCCCTATTTTTTAGATAATTTTACCCGCAATTTGATTCAAATTATCTGAAAACTTAAAGGAGAAATAAATATCCGTAACTTTCTGTCAAAAAGGAGTTTTCCATCGGACGAGATTTGGCAAGCTCTCTGAGTTAATAAGAGGTTTTTACTTTGCTCGGCGCAAGAGGTTACGCTTCAGTTATTTATTGCGCGAGGGCTCCGCTCACTCAACTTCGGCCCGACCCTGCCCCACACCCAGCCCCGCCTCCATCCCTTCGCTCCCTGACCGTTGCTTCCGAACTCTGCAGCAAGACAGAAGTTAACTTATTATTATAGTCTAAAAACTAAAGTGGACCATAAATGCCGTCGAGAGTGCATACCCACCGTTTCAGTTTCGCTCTCAGCCGAACTAGTTCGGCGGAATCAAATTTGAGCTATTGTTCGGGGCCATAAAAAACTAACAACTGCACAAGTTCGTGGCCTCCGCCTACCATTAATTTGAATCGCGTACATGTGCCCTTCGCCTTCGCCCCCAACCCTGCCGAGCTAAGGAAGAACATTTGAGAGTTGCCAAATTTCCCTTGATAAAGCATGTATTTTCGACGACATCCACGCGCATGTTTCTTTCAAATTTTCAGATATTTTAGATTAAATTGCGTACAAAATAGTCTAAAAATTTTGGGAAAAAATATTCACAATTTTCCCAGTAAATTTGGTTTTTATCGAAGGTAACTTGGCAACGTCTGAAGGCTCATACGGCGTTCTTCCTCAACACGGCTGAACCTGCCTCGCCCTGTTCTCCCGTGTTGAGGAAGAAAGCCGTAAGAACATTCAAAAGTTGCCAAATTTCTTCGTGTATAATATCTTTGTCTGAGGCAATGATACTAATGAGGTTTCCTTTGAAAGTTTCAGATGCGTCAGATTAAATTAGAGAAAATTCGCTAAAAAAATCGGAAGAACAGTATTCACAAGCTTACCTTTAAATTCATATTTTTCCGGAGGAAGTTTGGCAACGTTTCGGGGCTCATACGGGGTTATTTTCTTAACACGGTAGCATTGCTCATCGCCCATCGCCCTCGCAACCCTTTCTCGCGCTTGCCCGCCCAACGGCCCCCTTCTCCTCCTCTTCTTCTTCCTCGCTTCCCTCCTCCCCGAGTTTGTAACAAACTTTGAGCAATGCGATCACAATCCATGCATAAACTCAGTTTATTCAATCTTATTATTTTTTCATCCTTCATCATGGAAGCGAATTCGCGCAAGAGCTAGTCGAAACTCACTTTTTAGGGCTGCAAATGGCATGATGATATGAAATATTTTCTTCATCTCCTTTTAATTGTGTCTTTTTTTTATACCTCATTTTATCAAAATATTAACTACGCAAGTATTATTTTTTAAGAGCAGCCAAACCTTGAAGTTTACTTTCCTTCGTTATTCGTAGGAGTAAAGTCTAAGAAATGTACATCCTACTACACTATTCTGTGAATGTAATTTCAATTGGACCACACTGAATGCTGTGATTGCTGTAATGTGGAACTTCCGTTTCTCGCTCAGTCATAAAATCGCCTATATGTGTACGGAAATTTTAACGTGAGAGAGGACCATTATGGGGAAGAAGGGAATTAGGAAGAAAGTAGAGGAATAGATAGAGGAACGAAAAGAAGGAAAATGAGAGAATGAAGAGGAGGATGAAAATATGGATAGAGAAAAAAGAGAGTGTAGGAAAGAAAATTAAATTGAATGAAAAGAGAAAGAGTACAGAGAAGAGAAGAAGAGGAGGAAGAATAAGGGTCCAAAATGCTCGTGAAGTTTCTGTAGCACATTCTCTTCTGGATACTTATTGCGAAGGAAGAGCAAAAGAACTGGTAACACGTTTAAGCAAGACCAAAGATTCTGATACCACTATTCGAACTCTTGAGAGCGCATATTGCCTACCTTCTCAAATGAAGGAAAATTGAATGCAAGAAGTTGCACCACAATCCAAATTTCCCGGGGCAACATTCACGGCCTCTCATTCTCCGTAAATAAGAACTGTAAAGAATTATTGGAATCGCCACTGTTAGATTGTTACATTTTAATTCGAGTACGTTTTCCTTTTCTCACTTTTTAATTAAAACTCTTCTTTCACAAAGAATGCGGGCTTCGTTTAAATTACGGAAAGTGTATGGTCATGGTACGGTGGTGGTTCTTAATTCCCATCTGATTCATAAATGTTTCATTTAAATTCTACATTTGAATTGTAAGTTTGCATTTTCTTTGTGTCACATACTTTTCTGTACTTTATTAGTACAATTACCAAAGTAATGTTAATTTTGTTCTCTAATTTCTTTGTGTCTTGGATTCTAAATTTATTATCAAATTTTCGCTGAAAATCTGAAATACGTTAGTCGAGAGTAGAAGGGCTATGGCTCAGGCGCGTGTCACAATTTTTATTCTGCACCAAAATTTTGTATTTATTCCACTTGATAAACTCCGAAAAGCATTGGTATTCGTCTGAGTAAAAAAAAACATTACGGATTTCTGAACCCTACCGACCTCTATACATCGGAGGAAATGAAGAAGCGAGCAAAATTACTCCTTTCGGGATATTAACTTTTATTTCAAAGTTTCAGCGTTTATTTTTGGTCTCAAAGAGGTGAGAAATCCCGAGCATATTTTCGAATGGAAGGATCAGGAAGGAATATTCATGGAAAAGGAGAAAATAAAGGGTAAACTTTCGAGAGTGACTTAGAGAGAGGAGAAAAGGGGAGGAAAGTTGACGTTAAAGTCGAAGCTTTGGTACTCTGTCAACCGTTAAATGATGATTCGGCCCGCAGAATATCTCATAATTTCGTTATAATTGTTTACCGGCGGCTGTGAGCGAGCAATGACATTCCGCGGCGCGGGACAGTAATTTCGCACTTGGCGCAATATTTCTGCTTAATCTACCGAAGATTTACTTAAGCAAAACAATAGCTCTCTCATCGGAACTGTGAGGCCCGGCAGACGGCGTGGCGGTGAGCTGAAGGCGAAGACAACGAGACCACCATTGGCAGATCGTCGAGGAAACTCACCGGCCCGGACGGAGAAGGGTGGAAAGCTCGGGGAAATCGGACAACTCCGGACGGAACCCAGGAATTAAAAACCTTGTTCAAATCTCGCACAATTTATCTTAATTATTCGAGAAGTAATCATGGGGCTTGTAATCGCCGAATCTCAAGTTTCTCGACGATTAGGTTTGAAGTTTCGAGCTGGAGGGAAATTGAACGCAAAAGCCAAGGAAAAGCGGTAGTAATGTGAGTTCCCCACAAAATGAGCAGAGTGGGGACAGGGAGGGGGGTCTGGCTCATAGTTAGGGGGTGGAGAGGCAAAGGTAAAGCAGGAGAGGGTGGCAATCGAAGGAGCTAAGTCTCTTCAATCGAGATTATGCCCGATGTTGCCGTATATCATGCCGGGCCTTTTTCACACAGATGTGTCACAATCCTATAGACCGTATTCGATAATGGTTCGATGTATCGTTTGGTTCAAAACAATAGAACATAACCTCAAACCAAACTATTAGGATTTAAGTTGGAAAAGCTGAAAATGAGAAAATTTCTAACAATTTCACTTTGCATTGGCATTTGGTACTCAAAAAAGTAAAACATCTGTTACAAAAGACCCGTTCCCTCCGATTTCTAAATTGACTTTTGAGGCTATATTTATGTTTTGAACCAATCGATATCGATACAACCTCACCTGTTTGATGTATCGAATACGATCTATTGTGGCTCTTGAATTAATCGATTTAAGCAAAAATAATCAATTTTTATGAGACAGCTGTTTTTAGAATATTTATGAAGAAAGTTGGCCGGAAGTTTTTGATGCGCGAAAAATGCACCCGCGACATATTTCGCCAAAATCATACATGGTTTCTCGTCGGAAGGAGTGAAGGAGTTTTGAGAGAAACGGAGTTAAAAGTTAGGTCGTTTTGGCACCTATCAAAATGTATATCAGCCTTGTTTGAGAACATTAAAACGCAAAAAGAAAAATTAAAAATAAGAAAAGAAGAAGCTGTTACGAGTCCCTAAAATCACTCATTCGTAAAACCAAGTTTTTGATTGTGATTGTTTTCGTCCTTATCGATATTGCGTGGTCAGGGAGAGGTTAAACTTAAAACAGAGAATGAAAAAGAGAATATGAATGAAGTGCATGAAAAAAATTATTATGTTTTTGAAAAACTCGATAAAAATGGCTGTATTGCATTCTAGGAATGTACTTGACCCGCATGAGAGTCGGAGGAAACAACGAATTCCCTCGTAATTTAGGGTTAAATTTGGGCGTTCCTCGTACGCACGTAAGTGATGGGAATTGGAAAAACCATTGCCAGATCTCTCATTTATATTAACGCATCCCACTCTCATTCGTATCGAGAGGACGAGAAAATATATTCAACGCTCACCGTCAATGTGAGAGAACGGCAATCAATTGCTCTCATTTGCAGGGGTGGCAGAGTGGCCAAATCTAGCCTCCAGTCATTACACCGCTATTCAGTTGTGCCAGCAAATTTAGGGAGGTCCACCTATCTGCGATCTGGCTCACTCGAAAGCTCCAAGTTATATCAAGAGTGGTGGACGGCCTGAACTTATCTTCCATCAAAACGCCACCCCCAACCCCCCTTCACGCCGCAACACCGAATCGTCACTTATCATATTACAGTGCAGGGTCCCGCTCGCGACACCGAGTCAAAAGACGTTTAATTAAACATTGGAATAACTGAAATTAAAACATTTCATTACAATTCATTTCACTGATATTCGCACTGCAGAGCGGTTCATCGAATTTCCACCCCCGCTCCGTCCCCGCCGCCGCACTTCTCGCGGCGATAATTAAAAACTAAATGAACCGAAATCAGTGACGTTTCTTGCTCGCGGCTCACTAAGTCCTAACAATTGCGCGTCCAAGTGTCTGATAAAGACCACGAGCGAGCCCGAATTGCGATATATCGATTGTTATGCCATTTAAACCTATGGAAAAGGATCGATAAACAGGGTATTCGCAGCGAACACCATAACAATCGATTCTTTACCATAGCTTCAAATGACATAACAATCGATACATCGCAAATCACGCCACGCCACTGAGCCCGACCTAAATGATGCGTTCTGAATTTCAACGAACATCCTTAAAAATTGCGAACACAGGAGCAGGAACGCTTCCTCCTTGAAAAATGAGATTCTTTCGCTTGGCACTGTGCAGATCTGCACATCTTTAAATTAGGCGTCATTAAGGCTTTGCTGTGGCTCAATTTATTTCTTGCCCAAGAGTCTGCACCCTCATATTCTCTGTCGAGTTTTTTAACGTTTTCAAGAGGCTCCGCCGTTCGAGACAGGTCTTTCCTTCCTTAGACCATTAATATTAAGTGTGCATTTTTAGTTCGTTCTACATCCTCTCTGATCGTGTTACAAATTTCATACCTCTTTATGATTCCAGAATTCGGTTGAGATTGTGAATATCATAAAAGTAATTACTGTTAAAGCTCGTTTCATGTTAAAAACGTACATTTGGAGGTTAACGCAAGAAGCTCACGGGAGGAAAATCAGAAGAATAAGGAGGAGGTGGAGATTTCAAACAAATTCTAAATAGCTATAAGAATAAGATTCCTATAAGGCACAACTTTTGTGGATTTGTTTAAATAATTTAAGAATATTACTGTACATAAGTACATGCTTCAATAAAAGGTAAGCTTCTTTAAACCAGCGTTAGTATGCTGAACGGTTTATTTCTTGTAAAAGTTTATTTCAGACGTCATATTCGAGATTTTGCCAATACTTTGCAATATTGTGAGGTGTATGACAGCTAAAATTTGTACATACTTTATTTTTTGTCGATTTGGTGTCCATTAAAACTTGTAATATAGAAATAATTTAAATGAAAATAATTTACGAATTGAACCAGTTGTCTCTGAGAGAGATCATGTCTAGTTTTATGTGAGCCACAAAACGGTAGTGTCTTTAAGTACTTTATGGTTCGTCTTAAGTTGGACATTTCCCCTTTTGAAAACTTCTACCAAAATTTTATTTGGTAGTTTGCCACTTTCAGGGTCTCATTGGACTACACTTTGCAATTAGGAACTACAAATTCCTGCTCAGTTAAGAAGCAATGCGTGTACCATTAATTCGCCCCTACTCACGTACATGTTTTACGGATGAACTAGCAATAATTGTAGTTCCCAATTTGCAAAATGGACGTGTTTATGCTAAAATGAACTAGAGGCGTGTGGAAAGATGGGGCGTGCTTATGGAAGCTTCCTAATAAACAATGTAAAAAAGGACGAAAATAGAAAGGTGGGATATGCCATTAAATCAGAAGGAACTAAGCGCCAAAATGTGCTAACTCATGAGCCGTGAGCATGTGACAAAAGCATTATGGATGGAGCTCATGAGTTAGGGAGTCCCGATGTCGAGAACCTCGTCCCCGCTGTTAACGCTGACGTCACTGGCGCTCTATAATTCCCATTCATTCTTACGGCCCTAACACTGAAAAAAGAGTTAGGGACGGTATAGACATACCGCTCGTTTCGGGCTAAGAGGCCGAAAGTTACGGGCTTTGGAACCGTAGCTTCGATTGTTCCGAGTGCTACGCCCGGAACTTTTGGCCTCTGAGCCCGGAACGCGGACAGTATGTCTATACTAGGGGGCTACGCCCCCTGGCCGCTACGCGGCCCAACCCCCTGAAGGCGCTCCGCGCCATCAATGGGCCGCTTCGCGGCCCTATTTTTACCCTCCAATCAGTGTTAGGTTTATTTTTCCCCCTAAAAAATTACGATATGAGGTATACTTTAATTTTAAACTTTACTTAAAATTACTTTAAAATTAAAAGGACGCGTTTTCGAATGACTGTTTGATGAAATATTGCAGTAAAACAATGAACAATGATAGTCAGGTAATAATTAAAATATTACGAATTGCGGATCGAACCCACATCGAATACAATGTGCACACATTCGACGTCTTAAACCGCTCGGCCACCGCTCGACGTGAGAGTTTCGGCGCAAATCTAGTGTAGATAAGTGTAGAGCTGATGCGCAGGCTACACAGCTACTGCGCAACCTCCTCGACCACTGCGCATCCTCCCGCGCATAGCGGTAGCAGTACCGGAGCATTCTGTAAACTCACTCACTTTTATAACGTGATTTTAAAAAAACCTGGGTCCTTTTTCCAAAATCTGATTACAGCGGGCTCATCTAGGGCCTATTACCTGTCGATTTACGCAAAAATCATGGAAATCGGCCCGGTAGAACGCTCAAACGAACTATGACAAAAAGTATAAATTTACATTGTTTAAATGGGAGAATTCGCAACTTTACCACGTAATATAAAAAAACCTGGGCCATATTTTGAAAATCTGAAAAGAGTTGGCTTATCTAGAGACAATTGCCCGTCGATAGCCGCAAAAATCATGAAAATCGGCCCGGTAGAACGCTGGAACTAAGCGTCACCAGTTTTGCAAAATTAGGAGGTCTTGGAGCTTATAGTATAGATAGCCCATAAGTACGGTTTTTTTTACAGTACAACTAACGGGCATACTCCTTCTTTCCCACCCGTTTCTAGCTCCTTTAAGCATAAGTACGCTCAAATGTAGTCAATTTTTTACCCCTCTTTTAATCTTCTTTTTCAAGACAATCTGACGACCATGGACATGCGTCGGGAACTTGGGGGACGGACGCGTAGCTACTGCGCCGTGCCGCCACAGGATGTTCGGTTTATGCATTAATGCTCTTTAATTATTTGCCCAAGTTGACCGGAAATCTTAGCCATCAGCCTTGCTTTGCCTCTGCGTCTGACACCACCATCCCTTCCCCTCTCCTCTATTATTCATTTATCAACACATTTATGCAGATGTTAGTACTAGCCACGATGCAGTTGAGCACTTTCAATGCTGATGTTGCGATCATCATAGAGGCAACCCTTCAAGTTAGTGTCATTGTTCGGCTGAAATTATCATATCTTCTTGTTTTATACCTCTGGACTTATACTTCTTCACTAAGTTGGCTCTTCAATACTCGGGAGAACGATTCAATAGTGGATCGATCAATTGGATTACATTCTGCAATTAGGAACTACAATATCTGGCTCAGTTAGGAAACGACGTATTAACCACTCGTCTCCCTATGTTCATATGTGTTTTTACGAATGAGGCAGACTTTGTAGTTCCTAATTGCAAAATGAAGTCCAATTGATAATTTGCCGTTTCCCGGACGCAGGAACGTAAATCCATTCCAAGGTTGCAAAATTGACTTAAACGATTCGTTGTTTTGCAAGAATGCACCTGCGTAAATTTAGTTTACAATTTTTCTGATTTTTGAATGAGATTAGATGAAACGGCAAAATTTTCAGTTGGAAATGCACAAGGTTCTACGGTTAAAATTGCAATTTTCAAGGGGAAATTTTACTGCACCTATCGGTAGTTGTTTTCTTTGGTAGGGAAAACGGCGAATTTCTGAGTTTCAGTATCTCAAGAATTTCTTGGTATCAAAAGATAGTAAAAATGAACCTATCAGTATGAACGATGGTCTTTGTTGGGTTCAATGAGTCAATAACTGCGAACTTCACAGCATGGTTTTTCCCTGAAAATTGGAACTTATTTATTATTAATTATCACTGATAAGTAAATTAGGATCCAACCCCGATCGAACCTGGGCTGAGTTCGCCCTTGAAATTTCAAGCGTATTTTTCACTGAAATTTCACGTGAAATTTCACTGAAATTTCAAAAGGCCTTTTATTTTTCAATTTTTTTGAAAAATTGAATATTTGATACCAAAAATACACAAACAAGACTTAGCACATGAATTAGTGTAAGTTGAACCTCTCTGGGGAAATTTGGATGAATATTAAGTCGTGTGAAGTGTATTTTGGTGTTAGTTAGGTTACTCCGCCATAATCCTTGCGCCACTTCCGCTCCCCTCACCTCACCATGCACTACCGGTTCCAAACATAACCTCAAAAATTAACAAAACCGTGCTGTTTGTTTTGTAGCTGTGCTGTGATCTGTGAATACTGTGATATTTTTTCATAATTTAATTGTGCGTTATTGTATTGTTTCCTTCATGGGAAAATACAAAGATAAAATACAAAGAATTCAGAACAGCCTAAAGAACTTCCGTATGTTACCTAAGATGAAAAATATATTATTCACATAACATTAATGAAAAACATTTGCAATCACAGACACGGATAAAAATGCAGAGTAGCATTTTTGATTTACGACAAAAAAACTCAGCCAAAAATCGGGAAGCACATGGCATTAAGGAAAAAAATAAATCTGACTTGAAAATTGCAGCAAAAAAACAGTTTCATTTGTAATAATTTATTTTCAATTTTTGAAAAAGTCCTCTCACCTTTCTCATTCATTAAAATGTGAATAAAATCTCTCAGTCTAAGTTTTTACACTTACTTAAATAAAGCAAATCAAACCCTGATCGACTCATTCAAATTCTAATTCTTCTTGAGAGCGGCAAAATTTAAATGAGCCAATCAGGTGCTTTGCTTTGATAGAATAGCATAGGACGAGTAAGCTTTCCTTAATCAACTATTTGTTTCTCTAGAGAAAAGAGATAGGTGTCACAATGGAACACAGTAGTCATTCATTCATGGATTCCTCACTCATAGATTAAATAGTCTCTTCATTCTATGCTTCAGTCTCGAGTCTGGCGAGTCTGGGAGTTCACCCTCTCCTTTATTCTTAGTTGTTTCTTCGTTTTTTCGCATTTAGATGAAACTTATAAGTATTTATTAGTATGGTTCTGTGATTAATTTGCCTAGGAAGCACTTTTCACTAGTGTAAAGGGTACAGGTTTACCGATTATAGTATCAAAAATCAATTTTTCAAAAAAAGCTTGAAATTTCATGAAATTTCAACTGAAATTTCAGCTGAAATTTCAAAATTTTATTTTTCATGAAAAATACGAACTCAGAACCTGGGGCATAATATTCTATTTATCATTGTTACTTCAAATTGTAATGAGGAAAAATTGAAATTTTCATACTCCAAACTTTGATTGCTCCATTTTCTTTCGTTTCCCTTTATCTTTGAGATATCGAGTTTTCATAATTATCACCCTGCCTTCTGGAAAAGAACCTCTGTCAATTGACGAAACGAAAAACACGATGGATCTTTCGATATATTTTCTAAAGTCGACAGTATCAACGCTGCAGTCCTTTTAAAGGCTAAATGACGTATACACGCGTTAGCATACACACAAGATTTTGAGGCTTTCGGGTATTGCAAGTTTGGGGTCATGTGTCTGTACATTTTCTGCGTTCCTGAGGCTAAAGCACCAACCCCATTTCAAAATTTAATGTTGGTCGAAAATTAAAACGAGGATAAGTTGAGGAGAACATAACATTAAAGAATGTCGATTAAAGTTAAGTGTGGGTACTCGCAGGAGCCGGACGGGGGAATAGGTAATAACAGTTTCGGAATGTTTTGATTATAAGTAGCTATGTTTATGCTAATCACTTAACGATATTTTTGTTTCCCTCGCGAAAGATCCTGAAACTTCGATAATCGCACGCGTATAAAACGGAGCGGAATCTAATTTCGCTGGGCCGAGGGTGCTTTGTTAACACCATTCTTGCAGGTCTGACGGAGGATTATACAGGGTGTCCCAGGATTAGAAGATCCGAATTTTTAGTTTATTAATCTTTCTCAAATAGTGCCTTCAGTTGAGACTCCGCCTCCCTCCCACCCCACCGCCCATTTTAGAGAAAATTATTATTTCTTCTGATTTTTGGCGACGTGTATGGACTAAAACTTATTGAAAATGGCTGGTCACAGTTTTTTGCATTAGGTTTATCAATGGTCTCGAAAAAATCAGAACCTTAACCCTCTACTGCATGGAATTTTTTTGCGACGCCGATTTTGATGAAAAAAATATATGTTATAGTAAAATGTAATTAAAAAGACACGTCTTTGAGCTTTTTTTGAAATTTCAATTTTTTCTTTAACTTTTGAAGCTTAAAAAAGCTCATTGCCATACGGCAACAACATGTAGTAATTTCTTGCCAGAGTATCCACTTGTTCCCATATGGCAACAACATACAGTGCAGGAGTGGAATGGTGATGCCAGGGCATAACTCTTGTGCGGGACTTATGGAAAAATATAGAAATAAGAAAAAAAGTTTTTTTGATTCTTCTAACATTACCAAATTCAAAAAGCATCTAATGATGAATTGTAAGCTCCGTTTTTGGACAGCACGACACATGATTGCGTCGGAGCCAGTATGTTGTTGCCATATGGCAACAGGAAAAGTGTAGGGCCAGAAGTTTGCCGGTATGTTGTTGCCATATGGCATCTTGCCGTTTTTGAGCCGAAAATAATATTTAAATTGTTTTTATTATCATCGGACCAGGAAATTTTCAATTTAGACCGTATGGGCCATAACTGTGATTTTTTTCCCGTCTCTGAAGGCAAGCCAAGTCATTCAAAACATCCTTCAAAGTTGGGCTCCTCGCGGCTACTCCTCAAAAATGGTCCCGTTGGAAAAACATGATTATTTAGTTGATTTGGCAGCTTCAGTTCCCCCCACCACAATTTTTTTTAGGTTGGTAATGCGGTTGAGTTCCCTATAATCCACACAGGGTACCAATATGAGCATTCCTGAATTTACTACGAATTAAATAATTGCTGTTGCCATATGGCTACGCGATGCAGTAGAGGGTTGAGCTAGAAGGGAACTTTAGGGGATCTTAGATTTTCAAGGACAAAAATCTTAAATTTCTTTTGTTAAACTGGCGCTATTCTCAAAAAGTGGCTTCAATTGAAGCTATATGCGCCTCCTTCTAATCGCATCGCCCATTTTAGAAGAAATTCTATTTTTTTTTTGAATTTTGTTGGCATGTATGAATTATTACTCAGAAAATCTGGCTAATTCTTACAAGTTTTATCATTAAACTTATTGATGGTCTCAACAAAATCAGAATCTATAGGGTTGGAAGGGAAATTTGAGGACTCATATCATAAGGGATAGAAAAATCAGTTTTTTGGCCGAACAGGTGCTATTTTAAGGTCATCATTTCATTGAACGTAAATTATCTCGAACAACTGTAAGTTTTCTCCTGTTTTTTTTTTTTTTTTTTTGGGGGGGGGGTCGGTGGCCTCGTTGCCATAGAAATTGGGGTTGAATGGCCAGAAATCAAAGTGTTTTACCCCGTATAATCTAAGACATCCTAAAATCTTTTACTCGAGATTTTGATATTCTAGGAATGATGGGTGGCTTCAGCAAATATTATGGGGAGGAGGGGGGATAACTTTTCATGTGTTTTTGGCCGATAACTGTCGCCAAAATTTAGCGGAACACTGATTTTCCCGTACATTTAGAGGTCCAATTGGGGGGGTACAATTTGAAATAAAAAGTTATATAACTAAAGAAAGTCCTATTTTGACGCCAAGAACACACGCTCCTGCAGTGTGACCGTTACACCCTGGGACACCCTGTACGTTGTTTGACATTATGTGTCGTTCTGAATGAAACGCGACGGCACGAACGGCCTCGTTATCGCCGAATTATACAAATTCATACAAATCCCGGCATTTTTGAGCTCCATCAGATTCGTTTTGTATAACGAGTGACAATGATTTTTCCCACGAATGTGGATTATTGGTGCGCCGGCTTACACGGGCACCGAGCGTGTTGATTGGGTAATACACCGCAACGGCTCCTAAAGTAGTAATGAGTTAATCTATATGAGGGAGTGGAGAGGAGTTCCGCCGTACTAGGGAAGAACGCAATATCAACAATCCAACGTTGCGAAATTTCCCACGATAATTTACGTATTTTTGAGGTATAAGCCGCGAATATTTTTCCTCCAAATTTTCAGGTATTCTAGACAAAATTGCGAGTAAAAACTCCCAAAAAATCGGAAACATTTTTTCACGATTTTACCCTGGAAATGCACGGTTTAAAAAAGGAAGTTTGGCAACATTTGGCGGTTCATACGGCGTTTTCCTTGAGTGAAATCTTGGTGCTCGCATGATGGAGTGTCATAAAAGCTCCCCTCGCGTTCACGCGCCTGCTTGATTCGCATAACACCTCCCGGGGCCCGAGTTTCTGTACCGCGGGTTAAGTATCAAAATACGTCCTAATTTTGGTTACACGTTTGATATTTTGATACGCAAAGCGCATTAATTACAAGGAGCCCTCGATCATCTCCTCCATAAAAGAAAGCATGAGCCTCCTCCACCCTGAGCTTCCCAAGCGGTTGCCAAAACATCTATATTCTAGGCTGATTCACTGACAGCGTCGTTCGATATTCGATAGATTCAATGGTTCCGCTGGATTTTGATCATGAGCACTTTGCCACAGTTTCTAAGGGAAGCTGAATTTTTTATGGCGATGTACCGATAGACGCAGCTTTTGAATCAGTGTATTAGTGCGTGAACTGTTATTGCTCAACGTGACTGTGTTTCCGAGGAGAACAATAACAATTAAATCGAAATATCCTCAATCCCCCCCCCCCCCAAAAAAAAAAAAGAAAAACATGACTTGGTTTCTTTCTGCTGAATTTATATAAAAAATACCCACAAATAAGTCTTTGACATCATCCCCTTCCTCTTAATAACTCAACAAAATTGTTTCTTTCAGATGTCGATGTACACTGGAAAAAAACACATTGAATCTAGAGTTCAGACTCTTGAAAACATTGACAAGAAAAAATACTCTTGATTCAATCGGATTTTTGCTTGAAACAAAACAAAATCCGCTTGAATTAAGAGGCTTGGTTCTTGATTTAAACTAGATTCTGATTGAATCAAGAGTACTTTTTTTTGGGTCTGGAGAGTCTGGACTCTAGATCCAATGTGTTTTTTTTTTCCAGTGTAGACTCCCACCCCTTTATAATTGGACCACATTTTTCAATAAGGAACCACAATTTCTGGCTCATTTTACAAACATTATACACGCCATTAGATTCCCTATGCAGAAAAGTGCTTTTATGGAAGAGCCAGATAGTGGTTCCTTATTGCAAAATGTAATCCATTTCATACGATCCTGTCATCTATTTCTAAATGAGTCAGCAGCAAAATTCACTGTCAGTAAGGATACATGTGATGGCATTATATTTGACGAACAGACCGCGCGTAGCGGGTGAATGGCCAGACATGACGTCCATTAACATGGTCAAATATTCAGGATCACTTAAATGGTTATGAGAAAACTCTGGCACGTTAGGGAGAGGCGCCTGATAGGGGAGTGCAAAAGCGGTAGAAGCACATCAATAAAATTGCCCTCAACAAGCGTCTTGCGTCGCGAATTATCTATCGTCCCAGCACTGCCGCGCTAAGGAAAAACAACACATGAGCCTCCAGACGTTGCCATGCATCCTTGGATAAAATACGAATTTTGCCGGAAACTTGTGAATCTTCTCCCTTTGATTTTTGGGAGAATTTTGTTTGCAATTTGATCTAAACTACAAATATCAGAAAATTTAAGGAAACATATTGATTACTGTCCTCAAAAATAAATAATTTATTTGGGGAAATTTGCCAGTGTCTGAATGTTTATACGGCTTTATTCTTTAGCACAGCAGAGCATGCCATACTGCCGTGCTTAGGAAGAACGCCGTATGAACATTCGAGAGTTGCCAAATTTTCCTTGATAAAACACGTATTTTTGACGACATTCGCATGCATATTTTTTCTTGAAATTTCCAGATATTTTAGATTAAATTGCGTACAAAATCGTCTGAAAATTTTAGAGAATAATATACGCAATTTCCCCAGTAATTTTGGTTTTTATCGGAGGAAACTTGGCAACGTCTGAAGGCTCATACGGCGTTATTCTTTAGCACAGCGGAGCATGCCACTGCGCCATGTCTTCGAGCCCGATGCATTGCGTGTTCCTCGAGGTAAAAGAGTAATTCGACGAATTTCCTTTGACTTGAATTAATCAGCTGAAATAGGTTACTATCCTCTCACTATTGTAGTTCATTGTCGTGTGCGGATTTCGTGCGATCCGAGCAATTACTTTCTCCGCTGAAAACATGACCAGTGACCTGCATGTAAGTGCTCGAGCACAAAGTCTTTGCATCTTGCAACAGATCCTGCCTTTGTGCTAGGTTTCAAGAGATAAAGTTTTATGTTTTCCCGGATTTTTTCTTATCTAATTTTTGCTTTCTTACCAGGGGTGTTTTCTTTCCTGGTCTGTCGTAAAAGTGTCTTTGCAGGTTGTATTGATGTGGATACCGCATTGCAATTGTAAATATTACTAGCCCCCCCCCCCTCCCGCAGGCTGCTCCGTGGCCCCACCCCCGGAGATTTGTGTCCCTGCCAGCCTGATGAGGATTATCGAGATCGTCAGGAGGAATGCAATTCAGTAAAAGCATTGAAATCACAATGGCGTGGTTATGAGAAGAGGATTGAACAATTATTGGACTACATTGTCCGATAAGGAACTATAATATTTTACACTCTTGCCATATCCAAAAGAAGCAGAATAAGTATTAATTCAGTTATTTCTGCATCAAAAATTAGTTTAAGTAGGTTGCATCCGCTCGAGGAAAACACAGATCGCACCTGTACTCTACCGCTAAAGCCGTCGAAAACCGTGAGCACGGAAAGGCCGTGAACAGATCTTAGATTGCGCCTTCAAACTCTAGTGTGTGCAACTCGACCCACCGTGGAGTACAAATAAAAGTGAGGGAAATTTAAAGTGAGCGAAGTGCGAGCATTGCCCTAGGAGTTTGCCGTGCAGCGACCGGCATTCAATTTTCCTTCATTTGAGAAGGTAGGCAATATGCGCTCTCAAGAGTTTGAATAGTGGTATCAGAATCTTCGGCCTTGTTTAATCGTGTTATCAGTGCTGTTACCCTACCTTTTAAAATAAGTAAATGGAGGAGAATGCACTACAGAAACTTCACGTGTCTTTTGGACCCTTCTCTTTCTTCCGTTTCTTTTTCCTCTTTCTCTTTTCATTCAATCTAATTTTCTTCCTTTCACTCTCTTTTTCCTCTAACCACATTTTCATCTTCCTCTTCTCCCACTCCTTTTTTCTTTCCTTTCTTTAATATATGCTTTTTCTTCTGTCTCTTCATTTTCTGCTCTCGGTTCTTTTTCATTGCCCTCTCCCTTTTTGATGTTCCCTATGCATGTCCGTCGTTCAAATTTTCAGAAACTCTATAATAAAGCCCGAAAATAATTCAACGACGACAAATAACGAATTTTTTAGAAAATTTATGATTCATCAGAAGACATCCAGCAAGGCTCGAATTTTCAAAGGGTGTTTTCCCTTACAGGTCTGGGTCTAGGTCAATAGTCTCATCAACTGGACAATTTTTACGATAGAACTAATAAATCTGGCTCATCCATTGAATCACCCACTTACACGCGGAATACTCAAACGGCTCATATGTCGTTTCTAGAGTGAGCCATAGTAGTCCTCTCTTGCAAAATGCAGTCTAACTAATAATCGTACACAACTCGTCGTCTCCCGGACGAAAGAACGTAACTCCATTCCAAGGTTGCAAAATTGGCTCAAACAATTCAATATTTAACAAGAATAGACCCGTGCAATTTTTGTCGAAAATTGGTCTGCTTTTCGCATAAAATTAGAAGAAAAATCAGTTAATTTTCGGTCAGAAATTCCCAGAATTTTCCTAGTAAAAGTGCGCAATCTGCGCAAGGAAATTTGGCAACATTGAAATGCAGTTACGATCCTTCGTGCGGGGAACGACGAACTGTCCACGCAAACGTGATTTCCCCATTGAAAGTCAAAACACGACGATGAGCGCACGGACGCAGGTGGTTTTTTCCCCTTTCTTTTTTCATATTCCAGGAAAAAATGCATGCGATAGAGGTCATTCCGCCAAAAAGCGAGGCTCGGAGTTGGTTGCGACATTTAGCTTCACGACGATGAGGCAGTGAATCGGATATCCCAGTCCTCACTAAAATAAGGTATCCTTGATGGTCCGACCAGGGACGAGTTCTATAGGACGCCGTTCTGTTGTGAGCGGGTGATTGCAGCGCATTCTCGCGTAGGATCCTAGTCAACTCAGAGGATCCTTCCCCCCGAACCTCGACTCATCCATCGCCCGCTCCAAAAGTGAGGTTAAGCCGGAGATTGAAAAATAACACATAAGGCGGCTGAATTCTTGAAAAATAAGTATATTTTTGGCGTTTTTCGACCCCTATCGACTAGGAAGGGCCTGCCGCATATTATAATGCAGTGAAAAATTCGATTTTTTGCAGTTATACGCGATCCTACGGATTTTAATGAAGTCCAACAACTGATAACAGCAGTGAGTTGCGAGGATCCTACGCGAGAATGCAGCACTAGTACCTGCTCACGAATTTTTACATTGACTCTTACGGGAGTCCAGGGTCCTATAGAACTGGTCCCTGGTCCGACTGACAGGAGTGACATTCGGAGCCAAAGAATAACACGTGTAAATAATCGTGTCACGAAGGAGAGTGCTACAAGCGACACGACACGACACGACAGTGCCGCGACGTGCGGCGTAGTCAGGTATTAAATCCATGCATTATAACCCTTCCCCCGGTGTGTGCACACGAAAAAGTGGACGGGTTTTCATCGGGAAGGCTGGCAAAGGTGGGTCAATATGGACACTTATCTGTTCACGTTGATCAGAGTCCGCTGTCCAGTGGCAAGGCAACTGATCCGCATCATGTCCCATTTTGAATAACACTCGGTCCTTATGCTCCTGATCGTACTTATCCCGAATCTCACGCATATCGTTTAGGTCAGTCACTGTCTTGTAGCTCTTTTGGACGCATGTATGCTGAAAGGAACTATGTGCATAGGGTTTACATGCAACGTAGTTCATTTTAGCAGAAATACGTCCTTTTAGTCCCCGATTGCAGCCGTCCTCTACGAGGCAAGTCAATTTTTGGAAGAGACCTACGAGATTTTTTCTGAAGATATGGTGCTCGCCTCATTAGGGCTTGTCAGCCATAAACAGGATGAACTTCTTGCTCATCAATTCGTATTATTACTTAAAAACTAGTGTATGAAGTTATTAACTCAATGAAAATAGGAGATTCCTAAACGTTCGAGGATTTCTAAAATAGACACCGGAAGAGAAATAAATAAATAAATACAATAAACTATATTTTATGGTTGATAAACTTCCAGATATGTAAAAGAGGGTATCTTACATGCATCTAACATGAAAAAAACTTCTCCACTGTCCACTCGATAAAACGTCAAAGAATAATTGAGAGAAAATCGTAAATGGCTTACTTGGTGCGGTATAATTCGTTAGATTTTCTGATTGCCGAGTAACTTTTACCCTAGTTCGAGCAGTGATTGAACACGTTGATTATTATGATGCAATCTTATAAAAAAAAGAAGAAAACAGATTTCCCATTTTTCACGAGAAAGTAATATACTTAGTTAGGTACTTAAATTACAGATAACTATATTATTTTACGATTTTACACTTTAAATAATATTGGATTGAGGAAAAATTAATTGTTTTTCTTGAATCAGTGCTTATAGTAGGTTCCAGGCTCAACTTATTTCTTTATCTCAATTACAATGTTACTTTTGTGGTAACAAAAATTCAGTAAACAGAACAGTTTGTTCGGCACTAAAGTTTAACAAGGATTACATTTTGCAATGAGGAACCACTATTTCTGGCTCTTCCATAATAGCGCGTAACTGAATGAGGGAATTAATGGCATATATGTTGTTTCTAAATTGAGCCGGAAATAGTGGTTCCTTTAATTATTACAAAATGTAATCCACATCATAACTACATCATCAGAAAATTAGATTGAGCCTTAAACTCACTGTGAGCATTGTAAGAGCAACGATTCTTCTTTCTTGATGGACTCCTTGCATTGTTGCGTATTCTAAATCCTAACGTGTTTGTATTACAGTTATCGTATTCAAGCCTGTTCAAAAGACACACCTGAAACGCTCATTAACGATTTTCGAATGACACGACAGGTTATCCACCCCCACGAAGGGGTGAACAACAGGATTGCAACATCGCGCGGAGGTCGTATTCATTGTCAATGATGAGGTCCACCTCCGCAGCTCGCGTGAGAAACCGCAATAACGCCGCGTTCGTCGTGGCCTCCGTCCGTGCCCCTAAATGTTTAAAGCTCCCGGCCGGAGCTTAGAATAAGGCACCTGTCAGAAGAGGTTTCGAATCAACACCTGTTAATCAGATCCTTTTGTTTTAATTGCGACGCCAAGAGCACAAATAAATTCTGTTTGCTTTACTGATCCTTCCAGATAGGACCGTTCATTTTCTTTCCTTTCTTTATCATCAAAGGAAGAAAATTTGCTCTAGGCTGCACCGTCGAATGCAAAGCGGGGTGGAAGTTAGGGTTGCAAGAGACTGCTCCGAAAAAAAAGTGAAGTTAATTCAACATTCTGGCTGTAAAAAAAGTGTGCGAGAACTCATGAAATGCTGAATTACCCACCATAACAGTCAGTTTTACATATTGGCATTGCTAAAGTAACTGCTGTGTTCTTGCACACTCTATTTACACCCGGAATGTTAAATCAAGTTCACTCTTTTTTCGGTGTGCATTAAGAAAATGTCCCCGTTAAATTAGCCACAACCGATTATATCGTTAAATCAATCGGAAATCTATTTTAAGCGATCGGTCATCTCTTTGAAATAATGAGACTACTGCCTGAAACAAGAATACTTCCTGTTGTTTCGACGAGAAATTCCCGTCGCGGCACACAGAAGTTGTTCGTTATGGCGTTTCTCGAAATAACGTTTTCCCAGAGGTAACGTTCATTTTTCAAGTCCCGGACAGTCGTTTCTCCTGGAGTTTTTTTCGAAATAACTTTATTCTGGAAATAACGTTTTTTTTTTTTTTTAGATAAGAGACTTGGAATGATCCGTTATGAAATATGAATCCAATAGCTTACATTAGCTTACATATCTTTAGAAGTAATTTTTGAATAATTCTCCTTCAAATAAGTTTAAACGAGATATGACTGTAATTAACAGGACATTTTATTGATTCAACAAGAGTTTTTTCTAAGCGCGCGCTTTTATACCGCGGATTTCACCCAGAAAAAAGAGCAGATTTCGTTCCGCACAAAATTTCACTCAGATGTTCTGGCGAATCTGAGGTTTTATTTCAGCAATGCACTCTGAAGTTTCCTCGATGATTTTTAATCGTGAAGATAGCAACCCTCATCACCCTCACGGATGCATGTAGTAGTAAAATCCTTTTGATGCCAAAGCACTGCAAAATCGAGCAGCAAGGATAATTTTCTATTTTCAACACAAGCGAACTGAATTACACAACACGAAAGGGCAAAGTCTTACTTTAGGAGAATTTTAGGAAGGAGTAGAGCTCTAACCTTAATTAGCGGAAATTAAAGCCATAAAAAAATATGTTGACAGTGAAAATGGATCTGAATCACTTACATTGGATCTGTTGACGGAATAAAACTGCATTTTTTTAATTTTTGTGGCACAAAATTGGGGATTTTTTAATGGAGACTTATTTTAGGAAAAATTGAGGTAGGATTATGGTTCTGAGCTTAATTAGCCGAATGCCTATCCCTACCAGAGATTCAAAGCCAAAAAATATATATATACATTATTTACGGTGAAAATGGGCGTTGAATCTCTATAACATTGAATCTTTTGAAGAAACACCGGAAAAAAAAAAAACACATTGGATCTAGAGGCCAGACTCTTAAAAACATCGACAAGAAAAAATACTCTTGATTCAATCAGATTTAAGCTTAAATCAAGAACCAAGCCTCTTAATTTGAGCGGATTTCCTTTTGATTTAAGCTTAAATCTGCTTGAATCAGGATACCTTTTTCTTGTCAATGTTTTCAAGAGTCTGGACTCTAGATCCAATGTGTTTTTTTTTCCAGTGTAGCACATAATCGGAGATTTTTAAATGGAGATACCCATCTTCCAATTTCAGCCATCAAAACCCTGCATTAAAATGACGCATCGGCATTAAAAACTGCGGCAACTCCGAAGAGCGGCAACAAATAGAATTTTAACCAAAGCGAAGCGTAGCTCCGAGTCTTCGCGCGGGATAATCCTCGTCAATTAAAACAGAAGCTCCTCGAGGCCGGGGACCATCCGGCCGCGGGGGGCTCCCGGCGCGATGTCAGACTATTATCGGTGCTTTATTCCCGATCCCAGAGAAGTATCCGCCAAGTGTTTAAAGCCTCCATCCGCCCGAATGAAAGTTTAAAACTAGCAGATAGTGGCCGGATGATTTGCTGTATTCAGCGGATTAGCGTTTCGCAATCGGCCGGCTCCCGCGCTGCCCTCTTCTCACTTTTCGTTTATCGTTCGGTGTTTCGAGGAACGCGGGTAATCGGCCCCTAATTTTGATTTGTAATGCTATTATATCGATTGAACACGTTTTGTGCTTTAACTGCGCTAAAGCGGAGTGGCTTATGTCGGTCGTTAGTCCCAGTCACGAAGTTGAGTTTGAAATGCCGCTCCGTGCGCTGGTATCACTCGCGCTACGCTGAATCCGCGGGGTTTCCCTACGACCTGGCAACGCTGGCTGCGACTCTGATGTGCATTTGTGTGTGCACCGTAATTGCATGATTGATAAATTAAGCCCAATGCTGTTTTCATTTCCACTCAGTCAGTATCAGACTGGCTACTCTCGAGTCATCCCCCCTTCTCCCGCCCCCCTTTCGCAGTGGTCACCAACCCCTTCCCCGCACTGCGGACTGTGGAAACCAAGGAGAAAACCATCGCATTCGTAAAGTAATTAATTATTTTTTAGCACACTTGCATCAGGCTACGTCGTATTGGGTCTTTAACGGAAATTTAATCTCTGTAAAATGCTTAACGAAATTCCGTTCCGGCTTTTAATTGATCCGTGAATGTTAGATAGAGGAAGTGCCAGACTCTGTAAATACAGGGAATGGACTAGGCAACAATCATGAAATTAAAATAATTTTACGAGGCATCAGTTTTTAAACTTCACACGCTTGTCCCTGATTTGCCATCGAAATGAAATGTTTGCTTTTTCTGCATTAAGAGATTTGAGCGGTTAATGGTCATGTTTTCCGGTCCTATTTAGCCCACTAGACAATTTAAAAATAGTGCTAAACCAATATTCCTACGATCTCCAAAAATTGAGGTCTGAAGGGATTAAGGAGATGTTTCCTTCGAGTATGGTCAACTGTAAGTTTAGTAAAATATTTCACCTTATTCAACGCAATCAAACATCAAAAAGTGAATACTTTATCCTCGTTTTTGGTTTTTAATCAAGAAACCACATCATGCTTTGATTTTGCAAGAAATACCCATCTTCAATCCATTCAGCTCGTAGAAATAACTCACGGGGTGCTGAATGTGCACAAAATGTAGAATGAAGAGTTGATTTTAGACTTGGTCAGTGAGTATTGCTTATCGTGATTTTTCAGCTCTTTTAAGTCTTTTCTTTCCGCGATGAGGAGCAGTGATAACAGCCCCATTGTTTTTAAAAAACGCGCGGTTAATACATTTTTCCCATACTGATTATAAAAATAAACACAACTTCCGTCAGTTTAAATATCACTGCGTATTATAGAATCAAAGGCCGGGAATGAAAGAATGAGTCGTCTTGTGTTGGTCACACAAGTATCATCACAATCAGACTTCGCCGGTTTTCAATTTTGGTAAATTCTAAGAAGTGAAGTGAGAAAAGATGTCTGAATACTTTCTCAGTACCTGCGCCTCAACTTGAGCAAATATCATGAACGCATCTTTCGGGGAGGAGTAAAACTCATTAATCATTCCAAAAAGTTGCACAAATAAATGAACATTCTGGAGACGGCGAAAGTTTAGGCTAATAACTTCGTGACAATTTTTGACATTTACCGCTCAACTTCCTCCCCATCATTACACCCCTGGAGTCACGGCGGTGGAACAAAGTCGGTCATTGATTCAAATGAAAGCGGATGACGAAGGGAACCCGGAGCAATTTCTGAGGTCGGAGCGTGTGCATCTTTTTGCAGATGCTAACTTTTGAAGGAGTTTCTTCGCTCGATTCTCCCGTGAGCAAGGCTTCAACTTTTTGATCAAATATTTACAAACTCCGGCTCGGCGTTATTAAAACAGTAACTTTGGGACGACCAACGAGAAAGCCTATCTGTATTTTAGATCAAAATATTGAAGTGGCACAACTCATTACAACACGCCGTCTCCAAAAATAGGGCCCTAATTCTCGCCGTGAAATATGGATGACAAGTTTTCGGAGACTCTCGGAGACTTCGCAATCAACACTAAAATCGTATCGTCCCCCGTGAACCGCGCCACGTAAAGCGACCGTATTAAATAGGTCATCTGCTTCCATCTCCTCTATTTTCTCCTGCCATTTCGAGGTTTCTAAAGTGCGGTCGTAATTAGGACAGCATCAATGGAGGGCTTAGCGAGAGACCATTGAACCTCATCCTGAAAGCGATCTCGCCGGTTTGATATTTCGTCTCAAGAATCACGGCCCTTTTACGTCCTCCTTCGCTCCTTCCTTTCCTCGCCCTAAGTAAATGAGTGATAGATAAACTCAGGAATGTAGCTTGAAAAATGAAAAAGATGAAAGAGAAGGGGAAAAACATGAATTACTAATGGTTAATTGGACCGAGTTCATCAGAAAGGAACCAACCCACACATCAAGTTGAAACTGAAAAAAAGAGGTTTGCAATTTTATTCCTCAGTGAGACTCAATAGAGAAAGTAAACTTTAACCCCGCTTTTCACAAACTAATATTTTTTTTTACTTTGAACTTTTGGCAGAAGAAAATATACAACTAGAGGAACTCGAAAACATTCTTAACTCAATTTTTTCGAAAATGTGGGTTGGTTCCCTTCTGATGAACTCGGTTCAATTTCTTCTGCACGTCTCAAACTGTTTCCTTCTTTTGCAACAGGAGCATGAAGGCGTTGTTTTCTCTAAAGATGGGGAAAGATAGAACGAAAAGCAAAATTATAAAAGAATGTTACCTTTATAATTTGAGCACAAATTATGGATGCTACCTTTCAAAATTAGCTCATTTGCAGAATGAAATTAAGTATGACCAATTTTAATCGGAAGTTTGGTAAATTCTATCATCAGTCTACTTAATTTTTGATGCAATGATACCGTAGGGTAAAGAAAACCAGACGTTTAGTAACATGTATCATACTATCGGTGAATACGATTAGAGTTGTATTTGTGATCATATAGAGTCTGTTGATGATTTCTACGCTGGTTTTACTATTTAAATTATGACTCCGTGATCTCTCTCCCTCTCTCTGTCTCTGATAAATACTTCCTTTTAGAACATTCGACAACCAGCATACAACATACCAAATATAATGTGCCTTTAGGTGCAGACTCTAACTGTGTATAAATGCTTACTAAGTTTAGCCAAAAACCTGATTTTTTTTCAATTCTTCGGCCTCTGAATTTACGTTGAATGAGAGAGCCAGTTTCTCAGTCTTAGCAACATCTGATGGCACTTACCAGATTTTAAATTTTTATATTGGATTGCTGATTTTTTGGCGCAATACAATGAAATGTATTAATAAGGTTTTGAATTACTTTTCGCTGCCTATCTCTGTATCTACCTTCGTATCCTTGGATTTTCTCGTACCTTGCATTAGCCAAACACGTGGATTAGGTTTTTGGATCCGTTGTTGAGCGGGTAAGAGGGCATGTGCGTCCCCGAACATCCGTTAGCACTGCGGCGCCGCGGTCGCACCATGCGATGTCGGTGGGCTCCTCTGTTACATCATCCGTAAACATATCAACGAGTGACAAGATAAAGTCCCTCACGACAACCCCAAGCAAGCGTGGCCTACATAACCTGTAAGTATTAAGCCCCTTGGAAACGCATTCGTTCAGTGACTGACGACAGCCCAGGAAGAGGCTACCTCTCTTCCACCCTGTTTCCTCCCCACAACGACCGGATTGTCCGGGGGCCATGCTGCGTAACTGCATTACACTGTTGCAAAATGTCCGAAGAGCACTTATCTCATATCTTGAAATCATCTAAAAATGGACGGATTCACTCAAAATCAGCTTAACTACATTTCACGTTTCCTAACTTAATTCCCGTCGTGTTTCATTATGTTGACGAAAAAGTAGACCGAAGTCTCAAAACTGTCCTTGAACACTGGGGAAAAAAAACACACTGGATCTAGAGTCCAGACTCTTAAAAACATCGACAAGAAAAAATAATCTTGATTCAATCGGATGTTTGCTTAAATCAAGAACCAAGCCTCTTAATTTGAGCGGACTTCCTTTCCATTTTAGCAAAAATCTGATTGAATCAATAGTATTTTTTCTTGTCGATGTTTTTAAGAGTCAGGACTCTAGATCCAATGTGTTTTTTTTCCCCAGTGTTCAAGGACAGTTTTGAGACTTCGGTCTACTTTTTCGTCAACATAATGAAACACGATGGGAATTAAGTTAGGCAACGTGAAATGTAGTTAAGCTAATTTTGAGTGAATCCGTCCATTTTCAGATGATTTCAAGGTATGAGATAAGTGCTCTTCGGACATTTTGCAACAGTGTAATTTTTCTTCTAGAGTAATTCACTCTAAAGAGTATTTTTTCTTGTCAATGTTTTCAAGAGTCTAGACTCTAGATCCAATGTGTTTTTTTTTTTTCTTCTTCTTCTTCTTCTGATTTTTTTTGTGGATTATCAAGAATGTATACTTAGTTAGAATTATGCTAAGCTCCCTGATTGAAACAAATTAAAACATAAGTGAGGAATAAACAACGTCTACTGTAATTAGGCTGGATTGAATTTGTCCAAAGTCTCCGATACCTTGGAAAAATCAATGCCTAACATTGAAAATCATTGCCTTACTTCAAATAGGTCAACACATTTTAATATTAACTTTCGAGTAAAAATTCTTATTCCATACACCTTGAAGAACAAGAAACATTTTTTAAAATTAATGATTTGACTTGAAACGCACTTTGACGATATACCTGTATACGATGATTTTGGTTTGAGAGACGGCAGTCACGCTGCAAATATATGTATGGAATAACTTGTATTTGAGCCCCGCTTTCTTTAAATTTTTGAAATATGTCAAAATAAGCGTCTTCTGAAGGTTGGGTATCGAAGCATCCAAGGTCGATCCCGTAGTGGTGCCATATGAGGACTTATCTGTAACAATAGCGGATGTGAAAAATTACCTTTTCGAAACACATTCAAAAAAGTGTTTTGGCATCGAGAAAATTTTGAAGAAATACTTGAGATGTGATCTTCGAGATCTGTACATTATGCCAGAGCCAAACATATTAAATTTTTGTGTGAACAAAACTGTTTTTTAAGCGTGTTTCGAAAAGGTAATTTTTCACATCCGCTATTGTTACAGATAAGTACTCATATACGTAAAATATAGTGACTACTCCACAATAATTTTGTTTACTTAAATCAACGTGGCAACGCAATTATTCAGCGAGTGCTTCCGCGGACACCCAAAAACGTCGGCACATGCGACAAGACCAATTAGAATCAGAAACCGGAGGCGCAGACCCCAAATTTGATGCTTGCTCCCGGTAACTGCAATCCGAATTCGCCCCGACTTATTTATGGGGTCGGCGCTGAAAAAAAGCGCTTTTGCGCCACTCGCGCCATCTTGTGATTAATGCTCAGCTCTGGAAGAGTCCTCAACTTGAGTCGCGGTTCGGGAGGCATATGCTCCAACTTCTTGCGGCTGTGGCGCTGTTTTCGCTCTTTTTTCAGCCCCGCCTCCAACCCCATCCGTGCTCTCTTCCCTCAGTGTCGCCGCCACCGCCACCTCGTTTCAACGGTATCAGGCAAAACTCCCCGTTTTTTGTTCCCTCCGACCTCCCCAACGACTTCCTGAAACGTTTCGAGTGCTGAATAATGTTGACACATTCTTAACTTTTAATTACCTCTGAAATATATGCGCCCGACCACCCGTCCCTCTCTTCCGCCGCGCTAAAGAAAAAGAGGATCGAGCGCTTGTAGAATGGTACGAGTTATTAAAAAGAAAATTGAAAAATATGGGGCTATTAAGAAACTGCCTTCGCGAAACTTTCGTAATTTGCCGGACAGATTAGAAATTGCAAATCATAAAGCGCCCAAAAGTGTGAGGTTTAAGGGGGTGAAAACCACACAATTTAAGATTCATCTCAGAAACTCGAGGTTTTTCTCTTAACTAGACAGCTTACGCTCTGATTTTAGGCTCCATGTGAAAGTAAAAAAGTGAAAAAAAAGGGAAAAAACTGATTATACGGAGGAAGACTAAAATAACTGCTTTGGTCAGGGAGAATGCCATATCAGCCTTCAGAAGTAGCCAAATTCATGATAAAGTAACGAATTTTTGTGGGAACCTGTGAACACTATGCTTCCATTTTTTGGAGTCTTTTTTCATCCAAACTATCTGAGAGTTTCGAGAAAAAATATTTGCACCTTTTCTTAATGACAAATACCTAATTCAAGGAAATTTGACCATGTCCGAGTTTTCATACGGCTTTCTTTCCTAGAACGGCAGAATTGTACGCACCTTCTCAAAACTGTTTTTCGTCGTGAAGCCCGATCCATTTGTCCCAACTACGTTAGCTAAAATTGCTCTTTTCGAACTTTTCACTTCAAAAATAATATACTTTCTTCAAGCTCCGTCTATTACCTGTTTTTATATTTTTCTAATTGATGAATTCATAAATATTTAAATCGACGAGGGGGAGTACTGCACAACTGTATGCATTATTGTAATTAGTACAGGCCGGAGAGCAGGTTGCGTGAGGTCAATCAACATTCCTGGTCAGGAATTGAATCCATAAACTGAAATAGATAAACAAAATCATAATGACAAATGCAAATGAATTCACCTGCTGAAAGCTCCCCACTCCGCATTATCGTAAAATCCAAAAGTATACTGCTGCGCTGAAGGAAAAACGTCGTATGTGCCTCCAGGCGCTGCCAAATTTGCTTAAATAAAATACGAAATTCCTGGAAAACTGTGGATATTTTTCTACCATTTTTTTACGGGATTCCAATCACAATTCAATCTATAGTTTCTGAAAACGTCGAGGAGAATATTCATAACTCTCCTGATCAATTAACATTTTACTGGAGGAAATTCGGCAACTCTCGAATACTCATACGGCGTTCTTCCTTAGTACGGCAGTATAGCATGCACACGAAGAGGGATGCGCTAGTGGTTACCGCCAACTAGTGAGTGCAACTAAATTTACATTTCCATATAATTTAAGCCTCTCAATAGTTGTTTTTCTATTATTATTCTTCAACTCTCATTATGGATGATGAACCACAGTGCATCCGACGAGTATTTATTTGTGCACAAAACAATACGATTCTATCTGAGCATAATTGATTTCTCAGCGGACAGCCTAATGAAATGTTCAGCGAATTTCCGTCCTCGTGTGCATTAATATGTGGTGATGCGCTCGATTCATGCAAATTATACAATTGCATGCCGAGAGGACCAAACCGTGTAACTTCCCTTGCGACTTTACGAATTTCCTGGCAATTTTTGCTTTTATAAAGGGGGTTTGACCGTTCTTTTTTACACATCATTTTATTTTTTATTCCCCCTATACTTTTGGCAACATTCTTTAAACATTTTGCTGAAAGAATTGGGGAAATATTTACCTGGAAAAAAAACAAACAAAAAAAAAAATGATATTTTCAAACCCAATGATCGAGTCTGTGGTTTAGTAGTTCCCAAATCAGATTTAATAGATAGATATAGACTCACACTCTACGCCTAAAACTTTTATCCGTAGAAGTTGGGGTTCAAAAGTAAGATGAAAAAAAGGTAGCCAAGATCTTTTTTCAGGAAGATGTGAACTCCTTGATTGACCATACGGAAATAGCGAATTCAGAGACGGGTAAGATTTTCGAAATTTCAAATCCTAGATGAGTGAAATTATCTTCTATAAACCCGTAGACGGTCGTCGAGGTGTTGGCAAGTATTAATGATAATTGGATTACATCGTGCAATATGGAACCATTATCTTTGGCTCTTCCATAAAAGCACATATCTGCACAGGGAAACCAATGGCATGTACGTTGTTTTTAAAATGGGCCAAAAATAGCGGTTCCTTATTGCTAAATGTAAACCAATTACAAGATCATCAGGATATATTTGCACAAAGTGATTACGTATTTGGACTACTTGCTGGGGAAGTACGTAGACCCCAACTGATCCAACTCTCTCCTCATCTCCTCTCTTCATGGCCAAGCAATAGTCTTTTTGAGGAACTTTTGTGAAAAATACCGCTCAGACATTAAAAATTAAGAGATGAAAACTGAACAAGACTCAGGCACTTATACGGCTCTTTGATACCACTATTCGTGCTTAATGGATGTGCTTAAAGTATCGTCAAAATTGAAGGCGAATTGATACGTCTGGTCATGACTCCAACATCGTGCCGCTCTTATCAGGAGCAATCGATCTCTCTATCGAAACGAAACAACAATGCCCGACATCCTGACAAATTATATCTTAGTTTTTCTCAATTAACAACATTATCGAACCGAGAAACTTGTGTAAAAATAGCGTTGAGAAGTGAGAAATCAAGAGATGGCAATAGAACAAAGCTCTCGAGCTAACACGGCTCCTTGATACCACTATTCGTGCTCTATGGATGTGCTTGAAGTATCATCGAAATTGAAGGCGAAATGAGGCGTCTGGTCTTGACTCCGACTTTTTGCCACGCGCAGGACGACCGCCCTCCATCACAACGAAACAACTTTCCCCGAAATTCTAGTATATCTACGGCAGAACTGCAAAGTCGTGCAAGTCAAATTGCGACGTTGCAGACATCCCGTTGTATTTTATTTTCCGAAAGATAAGTAGCCGCGACAGACATGTCTGTGAAGTTAGCACCCCCACTTTTAAAATTTAAAATTTTCTCTTTTGCTCATCATTGCTCATCATTTGCTCACCTCGAAAATCGCTTTCATTTTTTTTGCTCAGGCACGTACCCCCCAAAAATCGAACTTGAACTTTCAGAGAGGTCATTGACCCTAGCACCCCCACTTTGTCCGATTGACCTGAAAATGGTCTCAAACGACGCAGAGTCATTTGCTCACCTTTGCTCAGCCCTTAGTTTTCGTTCCTGACCTCCCCCTTCCCCCTCAAAATGAAAGGCGGCATTTTGGGGGACAACAAAGGCAGCACCCCCACTTTGTCCGATTGAGCTGAAATTGGTGTCAAACGACGCAGAATCATTTGCTCACCTTTGCTCAGCCCTTAGTTTTCGTTCCTGACCTCCCCCTTCCCCCTCAAAATGAAAGGCGGCATTTTGGGGGACATCAAAGGCAGCACCCCCACTTTGTCCGATTGAGCTGAAATTGGTGTCAAACGACGCAGGATCATTTGCTCACCTTTGCTCAGGCTTTAGTTTTCGTTGCACGAATCCTACCTCCTCCCGAAAACGAATGGCGGTTGAACATAGTCGGGGCGCTGCCTTTGATGTGCGCCAAAATGCCGCCATTCGATTCGGAGGGGATGTGGGGGGTGAGCAACGAAAACTAAGGCCTGAGCAAAGGTGAGCAAATGATCCTGCGTCGTTTGACACCAATTTCAGCTCAATCGGACAAAGTGGGGGTGCTGCCTTTGATGTCCCCCAAAATGCCGCCTTTCATTTTGAGGGGGAAGGGGGAGGTCAGGAACGAAAACTAAGGGCTGAGCAAAGGTGAGCAAATGATTCTGCGTCGTTTGACACCAATTTCAGCTCAATCGGACAAAGTGGGGGTGCTGCCTTTGATGTCCCCCAAAATGCCGCCTTTCATTTTGAGGGGGAAGGGGGAGGTCAGGAACGAAAACTAAGGGCTGAGCAAAGGTGAGCAAATGATTCTGCGTCGTTTGACACCAATTTCAGCTCAATCGGACAAAGTGGGGGTGCTGCCTTTGTTGTCCCCCAAAATGCCGCCTTTCATTTTGAGGGGGAAGGGGGAGGTCAGGAACGAAAACTAAGGGCTGAGCAAAGGTGAGCAAATGACTCTGCGTCGTTTGAGACCATTTTCAGGTCAATCGGACAAAGTGGGGGTGCTAGGGTCAATGACCTCTCTGAAAGTTCAAGTTCGATTTTTGGGGGGTACGTGCCTGAGCAAAAAAAATGAAAGCGATTTTCGAGGTGAGCAAATGATGAGCAATGATGAGCAAAAGAGAAAATTTTAAATTTTAAAAGTGGGGGTGCTAACTTCACGGACATGCGACAGACACTTAGTCCGGTCATTTGGATTTTTATGCGGTTTTAAGAGGAGAACTCTTTTTCTCACCGTATTTCTCACTCCAAGAGGGTCCTGAACAAAAATTCAAATTTTTCCTCCTACAAATTATGGGATCCTCCCCATTCCCCAAAATCCTCAAAATCGAAAAAAAGGCAGATGATCGACTATTTTCCCAAGTTTTTCCCGCTAACTCGGAAACTTTAGAGATGCAAACTTTGAAGCACCACAAATACGGTATGGTTGAACTTTCGGGCATTTTCGTCCGAAAACTCTCGTAACACACTCCACTGTATTCTACCTTCAATAACTAAACGTTGAGTTTTTTGGACCGCGATCTCTGTCCCCGGGGACATTCCCAGTTCACACATATCAATGTTTATCTTGCTGATTCGATTCATTGATACTTACTTTTCACTACATTGACCTCATACGTGTTCAATGTATCGATAAACAACTCGAAGATATCCACTCTCCCTCCCCTTTCACGTGGCTGATGCTTTCATACTTTAGGCTGTTGGCTAATGTTTTCTGAGCGTGTAGCAACAGTTGCCCAACCAAATTTTTAGAGGAATGTAATTATAGAGTTGGAGGTAGAATAAATTTCCACCCCTTATCCTTTATTCGGAGCCTACGGACTCCCCTGAACGCGGAGCTATAAGCTTTTTAGGTTATTCATCGCGCCCGTTGGGCGCATTTCCTTTGCACGTTACGCCATCTTTCACCACACTACGTCGTTAAAGGCCCCTCCGTGCTTTCCCCTCCTCTTATGCAACCCTGCAGTGGCAGTCGTGAGCCGTGCAACCCTCCGCCCCACCTTTTCTTCTCCAACGCCATCCCGAGCGGAATGTCGACTTGTTAAAGCACCTTCCAGCTCCTTTGCTGAGGAAGAACAGCGTATACGCCTCCAGACGCTGCCAAATTCTTATTGATAAAGTAACAATTTTAAAAGAGACTTGTAATTATTTTCGGAAGATTCTAATCGCTTATTAATCTGAAGTAGCTGAAAATTTCAAGAGAAAATACATGACGTCTTAGGGTTGAACAGCGGATCGATGGGGACAAAATAAGACTTTTTATCCATAAAATTAAAATCTAAGACTCCCCAGAGCCCCCCCCCCCCTTAGAATCCTCTATTGACTCAAGATTTTTAACATTTTTGACGTCATGCATGAATTAAGAGCAAAAAATAAGGAATATCTATTTGTTATGAGTTCTGGCCAGTATACAAGTCGTAAATTCCAAGAAAAACGAAGATTTCCAGGAGTATGTAAGAAAGGACCCAGGACCCTGACTTCTCGGGAGTTCTTGCAGGAAAAATTCATAGAGGCAGAAAATAGTCTTATTATGACCGACAGAACACCCCCCAGCAGCATGATTGTTTAAATGTGGACAGACAATATTTACACCTCCTCTCCCCCCTCCCCCCCAAAAAGATAAGAAGTTTGGCAACGGCTAAATGTGCATACGGCGTTCTTCCATAGCCCGACAATGTGCAGCCTACGTCAGGCTCGCCCTCCTTCACGTAACATTTGTTTTCCTTTGAAATAATCGGAGCAGTAGTGGAGAAGCGTTTAATTTAGACAAGAGAGAGGCCGATAAGCCTCCTCCTGGACATAGACCCGCCGTGCGTGAACCCGTATGAAATCGAAGTGAGTTATGAGGCGTCTCAATAAGCGCGCTCGCTTGAATATCTATCAACCGGTTAAGAGCGCCCCTCCCTGCCCTGCTCCCCCTAAACGTATCATTTAAGATACGAAGCACCCGTGCTCAGATGGAAATAGAAACGCATATTTCTGTATCGCCCATTTACCATTTACGACATATTTTCGGGAGCTCCGAGCCTCGGGAGCGAATTTTGGACACATTTAGATCCTCCCGCTAAACGTGTAGCGTCAATTTTAAGTATCTATACTATGTTCCATTCCACTAAAACTTCAGCTATCCAAGAATTTCTTGTCTCGGTTGTAAACAGAAAACTAAAGATGACGCAGCTTTTGTTCGTCCAGATGACCTACTAGACATTTGCCGCTGAGCTCTTTACTCACCGAGTATCGATACTGGACGTTTTAAGCTCTTAAAAAGTCGCTGATTCCATTCCAGAGGGAGAGATTTTCTTTAGCAGAGCTCTCAAGAAAAAAAAAGAAAGAAAAAAACACGAACACGCTCAAAATTGAAGCATATTACAAATTTCCACTACCTTGAGAATCCCAAGAATCTGACTGTGCTCGAGTTAAAAGTCGTTAAAATGCTTCAATGTTCCTT
Organism: Bemisia tabaci; assembly: GCF_001854935.1. Classification (NCBI taxonomy): domain Eukaryota; kingdom Metazoa; phylum Arthropoda; class Insecta; order Hemiptera; family Aleyrodidae; genus Bemisia; species Bemisia tabaci. Next base: position 2,120,831 of record NW_017549038.1, on the reverse strand, counting down.
ATTTTTTCGATAGGTTTCCTAAAAAAACTCTCTAATCCATTTTGGAGTGAAATGTACATAAAATTTTAATGTCGCCACCCCAGGGAAAGAGAGAAAACAGTGCAGATTCCGCTTGTTGAATGTTTCGTTGTCGCCTTTTTTTGCAGAGTAGATTCGTAATTACGCTAGTCTGTAGGGCTCCTCTGAAATGGAGCAGAGTATAATGTAATATTTTAATTGTAAGAGAATGTCATTGCTTGAGATGAAAAGCTATTCAAAGGGCCCGAAAACGTCCACCATATTCAACGCCATAAAATCGTACCGTTTAATTGACACAAGGAGAAAGTATTCCCTCACACATCTTGTGATTCATAATGTTCAATATTTAGGGATTGCACCAGCATGGCTATGTTTTTGGGACTAAGAAACGCTAGCTTGAGGGTCATAACGGGGGAAAATTACCCGGATTTAACAGCTGAGCTGGTATATGAGCCAGTGGCGTGGCGTGAATTGCGGTATATCGATTGTTATGCCTTTTAAACCTATAGAAAAGGATCGATAAACGGGGTGTTCGCAGCGAACACCTTAATAATCGATTCTTCACCATAGGTTTAAATGGCATAATAATCGATACATCGCAATTCACGCCACGCCACTGATATGAGCTCATACTTTGAGGAACTTTACACAGTAACCCGTTAAATGTCTATTAGCCCTGATAACTGGCCCTTGCGGGTTAATTTTGTCCCATGTGTTCAGTTTCGAGGCACATAGAGCCTCCCTCTGCACTCTCCCCTAGTACTATTTACGACTACAGTAACTACACTTTTACTTTCGAGGTTCCAGCACTCATCCTTTGACACTGTTTTTGATCAGCTGCTCAGCAAAGCGTTGAGCAAGTGACCTATCAAACCAAAAGCTCTCAAGGCGTGTTTTCATAACACAGCAGCACCTTTGAAATATTTTCAAGCTAAATTTTTAAAATTGCCTGTTGTTTCATGTGTTAGATGCTGGGTACGGTGTGAGAATACATTTTTTACAAAACTGCAAGTAGGGAAGTTTTATGAGTTAGATTTTAAGCTTAAGAGCAACATCACGTGTAGATCAAAAGAGAGCATGATTTATTTACTTAAAAAAGCATAGATCTGTGCTCACTCTCGGAAACCCTCGATCTGTCCCAAACCACTGACCGGCCGGCGCGGCACCTCCGACGTGCTCTTCAGTGGCGTAGCGTAATCGAATATCGATATTTTCCCATTTGAGGCTATGGGAAAGAATCGATTAATATGGGGTTCGATTTGAACGCCTCGGTGATCGATCCTTTGCCATAGGGTTGAATGACAGATTCATCGATCCATCGCAAAGCACGCCACACCACGCCACTGGTTCTCTTCAAGAGCTATCCTGCCGTGCTAAGGATGAAAAACGCCGTATATCTATTCGAGAGTTGCCAAATTTCCTTCAATAAAATGTTCATTTTTGAGGACAGTTAGGAACATTTTTCCTTAAAATTTTCAGGAACTTTAGGTGAAATTGCAAACAACATTATCTGAAAAATTGGAAGACAAGTATTTATAAGTTTACCAGGAAATTTGTGTTTTATTAATGAAAATTTGGCAACGCCTGAAGGTTCACACGGCGTTTTTCCTTAGCACGGCAGTATCGCAAGAGCATGCATTAGATTGAGAGGCAATTGAACGGTTGAACATGTTGCGTACTTCGCATCGGGCGCAGCGCGTAGCGCGTTTCCGAACTTAACAAGGCATGACCCAATGCTAAACTCGATTCCGACGTCCTATGCGTGAGTAGTGCCAATAAAATCAGCCAATTGTAAAAACATCGGACAAGTGACGTTCGTGCGCCGATGGTCCAAGAGCCAGCTTACTTTCGAGGATTTTGTGTGATTAGTCGGTGTGACCGTGTTTTCATCGAGGTGTTCTAATCATTTTATTGCTTCGTCATAAATGCGGAGTCCACCACGCGTAACGTTCCTTGGGACTGGGACAAATACGAATGTTCAGTTTTAGTACAGAAAAAATATTTGAGCATACACTTAGAAAAAGTCTCGTTGGTCTGGGGTCTTGCGACTCTTAAAAAATTTAACGAAAAAAATACTCTTGATTCAATCGGATTTTTGCTTGAATCAAAGAGAAATCCGCTTAAGTTAAGAGGCGTGACTCTCAATTCGAGCAAAAATCTGATTGAATCAAAAGTATTTTTCTTGTCAAATTTTTTTAAGAGTCTGGATTTTGGATCCAAAACATTGTATTCCAGTACTCTAACTGAGCCCTAATGAACCCTGAACCCTGTTTCTTAACTCTAATTGAAGCAACTGAAATTATATATCGTGCGCGCTAGAGTGCGGCGAGTACAAATTTCATTTTTTTACGAATTAATTTTGCATGATTAAATTACGAACAAATCTAGGGGCTATTGATGACCATCAATCATAGGACTGTAACAAAATCGCGGATGGAAGGTTGAAAAAAAAAGGAGAAGAAGGAGAAAAGGGAAGGTATGAAGGAGCAGTAGTACTTTTTTTGATTTGACTATCTCGTAGGATCAATAACCGTACATAGTCACCAGAGAGAATCGAGAAGGCCAGAGCACAGTTTTTGGGTTAAAATATGAGAAGTTTGCGACAGCCATTCGAGCATTTTAAAGATTGTACTTGACTGTGTGGATGTTTATAGCTTAAACTCAATTATTTCGGTACGGGATCGAAGATTGCATACTTGAAAATGAAGGCTAATGTTCTTACCGACGCATTGAACTAAAAATGCTCATACCATGAGAACAAATTCATACATGCAGCTCTTACATATTAAAATATCCTGTCCTACATCGTTAATATCTCACAAGTTTAGGAATCGTCATTGATAAAATGACAATTATGAATATATGTGAATAGATAAAACGTGAAATCTAAAATTGGTGGAATGTTCAAATTTCTAAGGTGTATTGCCATGGAAGAAAAAAAATTGCTCCTCCTCTCCCCCTCTCCTCGTTCCCTTATTCCCTCTCGCTCTAAATGAGCTGGCGCATTTTTGTCATGCTCTAAACCTGACGGATGGAAATCTAATTGAAATCAAAGTAATTCAGCTTACCTCAGGGCGGAGGAAATGGATGCAAATAAATTGTAGGAATCAGCTTAAATAGGTACATCTTCCCAGAGACGACTTGTTGACAGGAATTAAATTCCGCTTCCTCAAGTTAAAATGTTTTTCCATTACAAAACGCCCCTCACAATTTGAGGAGAGTAATATTTCATAATTCCTGGCGGATGATAAGCCGGGCTTGGGCCGCGGCGCTGAGGGATCTCAGAGGATGCAACATAATTTGTGACAGCAAATCAATTTCAGCATTTCATAAATTAGTGCACAATTTTTGTGGGAGGCGAACGACAAGGGAAAGAGGAAACATCGAGGAACGAAGTCGAAAGAAGTCGGGAAGAAGTTGTCAAAGTATGCAACTGGACTTCAAAGTTAGCGGCTCTCCGCTTTTAATTCATCCGAGTTCTTTATTCCGGTTAGCGCACGACCTGACGGCTTCACGCAGGAAGACTCGCATTTTACTCGATTGCTATCCTCATACGCGGTGACAATTTTATTATTCACGCTTCGGACTGCGCACATTTTTATGCTCCGAAACAATTTCATAAAAAATGATGGCGCACAATGGATCGAGTCGATGGGAGAGGTCGGACAAAATTTGTAAACTTTAAAAGCTTATAACTTTGTTTATACAAAACTTTAAGGTTCTAAAAGTGGCTTCATTGGTTTTCTCCAGGGCCGGATTTACCTACCTGCCGCCCATGGGCCGCCGGTATTTTGCCGCCCCTTCTCATTCGTTTTGAAACATCGATACAACCCATCAAGTGAACTTGCCGGAGGAAGAGAGGTGCATAAGACGCGTTTACTCGTGTTAGGCACATTTTTTGTGAAAGCCCTGTCAACACCAGCAAAAGTTCACGAAACTTTGCGCGAAAATTAAGTTCCATAAACCTATTTCTGTGTGGACGAGGAATTTCATTTATAAGAGAAGAACTAAACAATTATAAAATAATAAACATGAATGTGGTTTAATGATTTTAATCTCCGCCACTGCACCGCACCGTGTTTGGCGCAATGCGTGAAGTGTTCATGCAGTCCTGTAGGCGCTATGCGTTGCACGCCGACCTCTGCTGGCCGCACCGTTTTTGACGCAATGCGTGAAGTATTCATGGAGTTTTGTAGGCGCTAATATGTGTTTAATGCTGACCGGCGCGCCGAGGGCTTCTCCTTTCCATCTCAAGTCCTCGTCATCATTGCTCTCTGCGCCGCGCCGCTCCAGGCCAAATTGCGTGTTTGGTTTCTCTTTCAACTAGACTAATGAAAGGCGCTGTCTCTTGTATCACCGAAAAACGAGCAAATTAGAAATTAATATAATTTAACTCTCAGGAAATGAGAGATTTTTTCGCCTTTTCTCGTATGTAATTTTTTTTCTGAATCAGATTTTTTTCTTGATACCTACATTTGAAAACATTACAACATTTGCCGCCTTCTAAATTTGCTGCCATGGGCCGCGGCCCATGTGGCCACCCCCTAAATCCAGCCCTGGTTTCCTCGTGAAATTTTCTTCCAGGAACACTCCCTGAAATTTATAAGGTGACGAAAAAAACATCAAAATTTGCTGTTTTAGTCAACAATTTCATATCCGACCTGTCTGATTGACTCGATACACTGTGTGGCGGTGGAGAACGACGTGATTTCTGAGGGTATTTACATGGGAATAGCAATACCCACACCAAACGGGAGTATTGAGGAAGTTGCTCACATTCCTGTGGAGTAATTAAGTAATCGGATCCTCTGTTTCTCTCTTTCCAGGATTCACCACTGGGCCGTCCGACCGCCGACACATCCTTCGTCCTTCTGAGTTTTACTGTGAGCCTTGAGGGCATTAAGATAACTCACCTGGATGTGTTTCACTGACCTCACATTACAGCGTTTTTCTGTGCCCCGGCAGTGTTTTATCTATCATCTTACGTACGGATTGATGTGCACTGCATTATGGAGGGCCTCACTCGGTACGAATAATAACACGTAGTAGTAAAAGTCTACGTACTTCTTCATCAGTGTATTTTCCTGCCTGTATATAGTTCTTTTGAGTGAGAAAGCTCAAAACGCATTTGGTCGTTGAACTTTGGACGTTCTACCTGGACGACTCATTCTATTTTCACGGATAAAAAGTTGCACTTACTTTTATTCGTTTTATAAAAAAAAGTTCACCCACGCATTCTTACATAAAACGTATGGATGAAAAAAAAATAATCATCAAGTCCAAAGGTGATAAGTAAAAGTAATTCCAAAAGTAATGTATCCAATGTTTTAGTCCACTGTACATCCATTAAACCCAGTAACTCTTTTTAAGTGTCGAGAAAGGTCACGAATGATATCGTATCAAATCAAATCAAGTAAATTGGTACATAAACGAATCCACCTAAAAACTCATTAAACGCCATAAACCGAGGACGAAATTTTAATGATAAAATAAGGGAGTAATTACATATGTCATGGATTTGTTTCTGCAGAACAAATGTCTTTCAAACTACATCGAAGAAAAACACGATTAATAAGAAGGTAACTGTTACAATTTGTTGTTCGATATGTAGTATTTAGAAGTGTTCACTATGTTTATTTCTTTACGTTTTGAGTCTCTTTTTCCAATAGATCGGATAAGTGTGTTCTAACAGCGGGCTTTTTCAATATTTGACAGAATGATGAAAATTCACATGCCGAGCTACTTTCACTAAGTGCGATTTTTCAAGGCCCTTAATGTATATTTTACGTCTGCTTGAACCTCTTATTATAATGCCTGCCTCATCTTTTAGTAAATAGGTTCCTCCAGCCTGACAGCTAATGACTAATTGCCTCGCGAAGAACTCGAAGGATTTTTTGGGAACACCTCAAAACAACCTGCCGAAAAATACAGCTCCCGGAGAGGCAACCGGGGTCGTAAGTATGCGTTTTTATTGGTCAGAATCTTTAGGCCCTCTAATGTAAATTAAAAAAGAAAAGAGAAAATTTATGATACTTAATGGGTGCTTACTCTAGACCCTCTGCCCACATTCTGTGACCGAGGGGATAGATGAGGTAACCTGCGAGCGCGCGGTTGCCAGATTTTCATCGAAGATTCTTGAAAGTTGGCAACGCTGTTTTTTCTCCGTTCAAAACATTATAAAAACCTATTCTTGGTGAAAAATAACGAGTGTTTTTCATACATTATGTATATAATATCAATTAATGTACACAGTGTATGTTTAACAAATATATTACATACATGTATTTGAATGGACGGAATCAAACCTTTGCCAACTTCCGAAACTTGCCATCGAAGATTATGCTGAAAAATTAGCTTTTATCCCCCAAATAACTCGTGGTAAAATCTGCAAAAGACAAGTGACCGTGTGAGCATTTTATGACCCTTAAACAGACCAGAAATTTTCAAAGTACATGCAAAATTTCTAAAAGGAAATTTCACCTTATAATATGAATCATCATTACTTTGAGACTCAGGCTCAGTTTCTGTGGTTTTGTTGCACGATAAGGGTAGTGTTTGGTGTCCGAGGGTTGGGTCTTGTCGTGTTTTCTCTCAAAAATACCGAAAATAGCTAAGTTTTCACAACCATTAGCAGAGAGTTGGCTGTTTTTTCTTTTAAATATGTCATCTCTTACTATGCAATGAATGACTGGTGTATCATATTCTAGGAAGCAACATTCAACTTTGAGCGTCTCGTTGGATTTCATCAAATGCATCCAAAAATTAGTCATTTTTAGGAGTTTTAGGGAATGAAACACAATAACACCGAATCTAAGCAATCTTATCATTCAATACAGCTTCAAAACTGATCTGCGGTCTTCTAGGCAATGATATTAAATTCACAATTCACTGCGTAGAAACTTCTTAGTCTCCAAAATGACTAAAGGAAGTACTACACTGGTAAAAAAACACATTGGATCTAGAGTCCAGACTCTTAAAAACATCGACAAGAAAAAATACTCGTGATTCAATCAGACTTAAGCTTAAACCAAGAACCAAGCCTCTTAATTAGAGCGGATTTCCTTTTGATTTAAGCTTAAATCTGATTGAATCAAGAGTCCCTTTTCTTGTCAATGTTTTCAAGAGTCTGGACTCTAGATCCAACGTGTTTTTTTCCAGTGTTCTTAATATTACCGCACAATTTGGCAATCTTGGATGCTAGGTTTTAGAGGCCTGACGGGGAGGAAGGTTGCGGGTCGCGGGGCCGTAGAGGTCCCATTCACGATCCAGGTAGGTAAAGATGATATCCCTGCTCTCAAAACAGCTGGTATCCGCCCATTAGACCCAACAATTTATGCACTGACACCATAACAATTACGGTAATGTATTTCTATAATGTATGCGTATTGTTAAAACTGCATTACGACTGTAACGACGCGTTCGGACGTTGGACGTTGGCCGCCGCCGGACGGGGAGTCGTGGCGAGTCCGCCTCATGGTCCGTCACTCTCAATTCTTCCGTGACTTATGACGCATGTCTCCTGACGCCTGACTCATGTGTCATGTCAAGACTCACTGTCAGGACCGTCGACTCTTGTATCTTCATCTTAGCAAAAGCTCCGGTCGTCTTGCGCTGCGGAGGAACGCCGTATGAGCTTTTGAAATTTGCCGAATTTCCTCGAAAAAAACCTGAATTTTCTCGGAGACTTAACTATGAAGGTTTTTCTTCCTGCTTTTCCACTGAAAAAAAGTATGGTACCATTTACTATGAGTCCGCTTGATTTTTTACACAGTGATACTAATTAGTGAAAATAATCAGAATTATAAAATACATATGACACATATAGTTATGAATTACATGAATTTTCTCGGAGAATTAACTATGAATGTTTTTCTTCCTGCTTCCACTGAAAAAAAATTATGGTACCATTTACTATGAGTCCACTTGATTTTTTACACAGTGATACTAATTAGGAAAAATAACCAGAATTATAATATTTTTCACCAAAAATCAAGTGATTATTAACATAATATGGTAACTGCTACCATAGAGTCTGGTGTTTATTACCATACTCGTATCACTGTGTCAGATTATGGTAAAACCTACCATATTTTGTTTCAGTTACGGAGAAATGCAATTGCAGGTCGATCTGAACCGTCTGAAGATTTCAAGAAAAATTACTCATCGCCTTGCTTAATGATTGGAAAACATGGCTATCAAAAATGTCCTTACGACGTTAAACCCTAGTAAGACAACATTTACGAAAGCATTTTGTCTTTCAGCCGTACTCAGCTTGCTGTGTCAAAGAGAATCCCGTATGATCATTTGAATGTTTCACTTTTGTCCCTATGACAAATTCATTTTTGGGAAAAATTAAGAATATCGTATACCTTATAGTATTATAGACATACCAGAAAAAAATTGCTGTTAAAGTTTCTGTATAATTTTTAAAAAAAAATAATCATATCTACTTATCCGAAAAAATTGGTGTTTTAGAAGGAGAAATTTGGCAACGCTCGAATGGTCATACGATGTTTATCCATAACCTGGTAACGTAGTGGCCAAGCCTCCTGCTGAGTCTCTTGTCAACTGTCCCACATCAGCGAGCACGTCGTTTTTAAGTCCTGTCAACACTGCTCATCGAAATATACGTTTTCTCAAACAATTCAAGCCATCAGTAGGTATATCTTTGCTGGGCTTACTTTGACCGAATCCTGGACCTTATTTTACCATAGAGTAGAGCCCTCGTTTTCCGAATCGAAAACTGATGAAAAGAATGTGGAGGAAATTTATCCTACGTTATAAAACGGTGAGTGACGTTATCTGCACACTTTTCCAGCGAATGACATTTCCGATATCATCGATGCGAAAATTTAGTATTTCCACTTAGCTTTTCCCCTATAAATGTGCACAATTCAACTATCAAAGCACCATTCTGTGAAATCTGAATCTGATCAGTTAGAAAAGTAAAAATGACCCATAATTAATTGGGTCGTACTTAGCAAAAAGGAACCAGCGTGATTACAGTGTTTTACAAATGTTGCCTCTTCATAAATATCTAAAAATCTCCTAGAATAGCGAATAGTTTTTTCTCCTTGCCAAAAAATTGTTAATTTTAAAAGAAAATAATTGGGTCAATTTTAATACTGAACTTATATTAAGTATTTATAAAAGAAAAGGAAGTTTCACTATTTTGAAAACACTGTGTAATCGTGCTAGTTCCTTTTTGCTGAATGCAATCCAATTAAGGATAGTTAGGTGCAGAAAGGGCATTTCTAGGTCGCTGTGTTTCAGAGTCTCCAATACTGATTTATATTTCAAAGTGAAAACTATAATGATTGATTTTTCTGAAATTTACGTTTCCAGCATTGTAAAATATGTATACGTAGAATATTCAGTAAAGGTTACAACAAATTAAGTACATTTGCATTGATCGTACTGCATAAAACGTTAGCGGAGGTCTTGAAGCACCGCAGCCAAGAAATGCCCTCTCTACACCCAGTGCTTCAATTTTCGTGTTCTAAATTTTTCCGCGGGAAAGTCAGCAGCAGTCTGGCAATAAGCTATGGACCGTGACTAAAATAACATCTTAGCTGGATTTCCGATGGTGAAATCACTCGGAGTGAATACTTGACGTATGACTCGGTGAAACGTCATGGATGTTAACATCTCCTTGGGTCGGAGCAAAGGAAAACTTTCATCATTAGGAAGTTTTGATCGTCTAAATTGAGAGGAGGAAAGGGACACTCGGGAGGATAAGAGGATGTATGAAATCACCGGCAAAATGCGACTCTGACGGGACAGTATACCGCCGTGCTGAGGAAAAACGCCGTGTGGACCTTCGATAATCGCCAAATTTCCTTCGATAAAATGTTTATTTTTGAGGAGAGTTATGAATATTTTCTCTTGAAACTGTCAAATAATTTAGATCTTATCACGAAGAAAATTCTACGAAAAATTGAACGGAAAATATTCGCAATTTTTCCTGAGAATTCGTATTTAATTTAAGGAAATTTGGCAACTAACGAAAATTCATACGGCGTTCTTCCTTAGCAGTATAGCCCTCGTTGACTTCACCGCGCGGCCCCCGCCGACTTCAAGAACCTTATTTTCTCGGATCGAAGTTTCGAGGTTGAGTCTCAAGATTTATTTTCTTAAGTAAGAGTATCGTTTAATCCCTTAGAGACTTTCCCTCTTCTCCTGAATTTCGAGATCCGCATGATATTCGCCGCCCGTTTGTGTTTGATTTCGCCTCCCTTTAATAGTCTTATTCATAAAAACCACGGCTAGTATTTTAGTTCGCCTGTCATCCGTTTCTTCCCCCTCCAAGAGACCATTCTTTTCCCCTTCTTATCCTGTATATCCTTCTTTAAGAGGTACCCGAAAGATTGCAACCTATTGTCAGATCGACTTAAAAGAGAGTGTCATGCTCAGGAGGAAGAGAGGATTCCTGTAACACCGCACGGATAGGCAATCTTGGACTCTGATGGCTAAGAAAACGGGCGGCTTGAGATGTTTGCATGGCTCAGACTCAGCATGTATCTTCCTACCTTGGCATTTTTAAGTCAGAGCATAAACCCCTGTTATAAGCAGAGAGTCACAACCTCTAACTTTTATCCTTTTATCTGTTTTGTGCATGCACAAAAGAAGGGAAAAAACTTTGATCAAAACTTCTTTGACTTAGATAAGGGAACTATTATTAAATTTATACACAGCCATGCCCGGATCGCCCGATTGTAGACAGTTGCAACCGACTGCTTGTCGCACAATACTATAATCAAGCGCGGATTGTACATACCATCGCAGTTGACGATGTTATACGCGATTTATTTCAATATCGATGGTTCTCATAATATTGCTCATAGATTGGCATCTGGACTAATCTTTTTTCGGTCTTTTTTCGTTGCTGTAAAATCTGCGAAAATCGAACTGCGATTTCGTAAAAGTGTCCGGTATACGATGATTTTCTATTCTCATCTGACAATCGTGGGAAGGCTCGGTGAGACTGCAGGTATTTTCAGGTATCCCTCAGATCTTTCCTACGCCCTACGCATGCTTTGTAAATAAACATTTTTACAAGGCGTATGTTTACTGGCCGGGACGCTCTCTTCGAAGAAGTGCGTTTGGTTTTCGTCGTAAAAGCAAGTTTTAACGTCACACAATCTTTGTTGTTACACATTTTTATGAACAAGGTCAGGGTTTAGGCAGCGGAGAAATGCTCAATCGAGAGGATAATAGTTCTCGCTATCTTACACCAGCTGACCACCCATTTTACCATTTTAACGATGCCAATCAGACGAACAGTGAAACTTTTTTAGTTCCTTCTCCGTTTCGACCATCAATTTGGTCTCAAAAACCTAATGAAAATAAGGAAACCATTTTATTGGACAAAATTAAACCTTGGTGGCGTTTCTAAAACAAGGAGGTGTAGACAGCCGGTGTGATGTGCCCACTCCACTACCCTCAAAACTTCAGGTAGCTTCAATTGGAATTCAGAATGTGTTGAGACGGAAAAAGCAGTTTAGTCCTGTACAAAAATCTGTCGTCGAATAGAGAGGGAGATACAACCCGTGAACGCTGCAAGGCTAATAATGAGAGAGCCTGCAAACTTATCAACGCAAAATGCCGGACAATGCACTGTGCACTCGCTTCTGTAGAATTAGCATAGATCAAGAAAGGAAAAAATATTGCGTCCAAATTTCTGCTCAAGTACTGTAGGGATTGGTACGTACAAAAATGAAAAATACATCACTACAAAAGAAATAAGGAAGGGGACAAAAAAAGAACTTCAGTGCTCTCGGATTATTTTTAATTGAGTATATAAAAAAGTTGGTTTACCAGTGACATTTAAGTACTCGCTTTGAAGTCCAAACGTAATTATGAGTGCAGAAACTGTGCTTCTCTTTAGCCTGGCGATGATTTGAAGAATCTTTGCGCATCATTTGCTGACCACTGTTCGTTAATTCGAGAAAATACTAGAAAAAAAAACAAGAAAATTGCCATGCCCGAGTTTGGGAGGCTGTAACCTTGGTTCTTCCTTTGTCTTTCAAAGCTCTCCAAATAATTATGGTCTTCGATTAACTTTTTGTTTTAGCTCTTAAATTCTACTGTCTCTCTAACTTTCTATTGCCTCTCAAATTATTCGTGCGATTCTCATTCCTTCACTCAGCTCCCGCTGCTCTTATAACGAAGGAGCCACTAAGTTTCCTCCAATTACAGAGCTCATTGTCCCAGTTCGTTGCGTCTTCTTTATAGAGCACTTTACAACCAAAGGCGGATCCAGCAATTTGGCAACACTGGATTTCCTCCATTTAAACCTATGCTAAACAATCGATTCTCGTCGGAGCGCCTGGCCTCTCCAAGAATCGATACATTTCCATAGGTTCAAATGGAGGAAATCCGGTGTTGCCAAATTGCTGGATCCGCCAATATTTAGGTACAACAGGGGAGAAAATCATTGAACATAGATTTTAAAAGTTGTATACGTATTCATATGTATTTACCTGTTCGATATACCATGCCCTTGCATCCGCTGCTTCATGAACAATGTTGAGGTGCCACTGATGTATTAAATACGATGGTCATGATTACAAAAACGAACAAATAATCTCATCAGAAATGTTTCATAATCCAAGAGTCGAATCTTGGTAAAATCTCAATATTGACAACACGTTGTCCGCGAGCTGTCTTTTGTTAGCGAAAGCCTCCAATTAGAGCGCTGAAATCTTTCAAAATTCAAATGTTAATTAAAACAATGTTTGGCCGCATAAAATTTAAATTATTTATTCCCCCCATTTTTTAACCCCTTCTATTCTGCCCTCTTATCTCTCGTTGTATCTTCGCTGTTGACTCTCCCCCTCCGACCTCTTGATTCCCTCCCTTGCGCGCGCTTCACTTGCCCTGAACGAAGCGAGCAGATTATTCGGACGTATTTCTGCCGAACGGAACTATGTGCAATCAGACATGAGCCCTGAGACCCTTAAGAATGTATGCAAAACAGGGCTCATGTTATAATGCACATTGGCATAAATACATCCGTTCGTGCACTCGTCATTCTTGCAAAAAATATTTACTTTTCCTTTCATCCTGCCCAGAGAGGCACGATCTTTTTTTGATGTCCTCTGGCACGGTGCAATTTGAGAAATGCAAGGAAGCAGGAGAGATGAAAAATAACTTTGAGGGTGAAGCGACATGAATGAACATGGTGACGGAATTCGCAGGAGCAATCCGAGGCTTAACTATTATTGGAGCGTTGTGCATCGTTGCTTCCGCGAACGTCTCTGAATAGGACCGAGGGTTGCCATTGAGAAAATAGCACCTTCTCTCACGTCTTGCATTCGAAAAATAGCTCAATACGTTACGTTGAGCATATGGTCAACTGCAATATTCTAAGTTCATCCTTGGAGTTGATTATTTACTCTGATCCACACGAAGTTCGGGTGTAAATCACAAGTACATTCTTATTTAATCTTACCAAATTATCAACGTTTTTGAAAAAAAAAAATGCAAATTTATAAAAAAAAAAGAACACAACTTCATAACTCTTGCACTTTTACTTGCACATTTTTGACGTAAGATCAACGCCACAGCGGCCGTGCTAAGGAAGAATGCCGTATGAACATTCAGGTGTTGCCAAATTTCCTTTGATAAAACTCGAATTTCCCGGTAAACTTATGAATATTTTTCTTCCAGTTTTTCGGATAATTTCGCCCGCAATTCCACCGAAAAGTCCTGAAAAATTCAGGGGATAACACAAGCCTTATAGGCTATATTATTCGATGCCACGATTATTTTAACGCGAGTTTGAATAATCGCGCCAAACACAATGCGGCCGGCGTTAAACGTATATTAGCGCCTGCAAGACTCTGGGAATACTTCACGCATTTCGCCAAACGTAGCGGTCGGCCTACGACCCATATTAGCGCCTACAAGACTGCATGAATACTTCTCGCATTGCGCCACAAGCAGTGCAGTCGGTCAGTTAGCGTAAAATATTCATAACTTTCTTTGCAAATGAACATTTTATCGGAGGAAATTACTGGAAAAATTGTAAATATTTTTCCCCCAAATTTTCAGAAAATTTTGTACGCAATTGAATCTAAAATATCTGAAAATTTCAAGGAAAAATTTGCTTAAATAACGTTAAATATACACGTTTTATCAAGGAAAATTTGGCAACTCTTGAATGGTCATACGGCGTTCTTCCTTAGCACGGCAGTATTATTCATGAATATCGAAACAGATCATACCGCAGATCATATGTATTCATCAGTGCCTGACTCTGGTTAGCTTATTTTTCTTGTTTGAAAATCAAGGAATCGGAGGATCGTGAGTTTGTATAAACTAGGAGTCTTTTCAGACCTCGCGATCCTCTGTTCAAGTTTCCGCCATATTTCCCCCTCGGTTCCTCAACTTCCGATCAAGTTGCAACGTATTCGGATGCAGAACCTCGCCGAGATAAGGCGAGATTTATACGGAGCATCTCGACTTAAAAACTTTGCTCGTAAGTCGGGATAATAAGCTCGAGAAATTGGACATGAAGCAGTGAAATAATTGGGCTGAAATCCTCGGAAAATGAAAAGGAGTTGATTAAAGTGGGCAGGAGCGCCAGATAAGAGGGGGGGGAGGGAACGCTCAAGGTGAATGGGAGGAATCTCCCCGCATCGACTTTTTCCGAGGAAATGCCCGGCCGAACAAAGAGTGCGCGATAGAACTAATTAATACGGCTCTTCGGGCGCTAGCTGCAACTTGCCCAATGCACTAATTTTTCAGTTCTATAATTAATTTAATTTTTAATGAAGCGGGAGAATAAACACCATAACTGGATGTACACTCTCCATTCTCTCTCGCACTTTGTGTGACTTTTTCTGCCGCGCTCAGGAAGAACACCTTATAAACCACAAGACGTTGCCAAATTTCGTACCACTACATTCGGATTTCCTATTGAAATTGTAAATATTTTACTTCAAATTTCTCCGAAAATTTTAATCACAATTCATTAAATAAACATCAGAAAATTTCGAGGAAAAACATTCATAACTAACCTCAAAAATGGCTTCTTTATGGGGGGAAATTTGGCAACGTCCACGTGTTCATGTGGCGTTCTTCCTAAAGTCGCCGTTCTACGCTGCCGTGCTAAGGAAGAACGCCGTATAAACCTTCAGACGTTGCCAAATTTTCTCCAATAAAACACGAATTCCCAGGTAAAATTATAAATATTTTTCTTCCAATTTTTCAGAGAATATTCTTTGTATTTTGATCGAGAGTCTCTGAAAATTTCAAGGAAAAGTATTCGTAATTTTCCTCATTAAATAAACATTTTATCGAAGGAAATTTGGCAACGCTCGAATGTTCATACGGCGTTCTTCCTTAGCTCGGCAGTGCGGTGCTCACTTTCTTCCGTCGCGTCGTGCCGCCGGAAAGCAAACCGCCGCTCTCCGTTTTGAACAAACGAATTTTGGAGCCAAGTAAATTAACTGCAAAGAAAAGAGAAGAAAGCATGGGGCAAGCTGCGTGATAGCTCCCGGAACTGCTGGACACTCGATAAAAGACCCTTGAATATCCACAGCCAACGTGTCCTGGGCCTCTCGTACGTAACACCGTTGAGCTAAGGCGAAACGGCATATGAGCCATCAGATGTTGCCAAATTCTTAATGATAGAAAACGAATTTGCAAGAAAATCTGTGGAGATTATTTATAAAAAAATTTAGGGACTTTTATACGTAACTATGTGTAAAGTATCTGAAAATCTTAATGAAAATCCCTCAAAAGCCTTTTCAAAAATGAACGTTTTATAAGGTAGAAAATATGGGACAGTTTGAGTTCTCATACGGCTTTTTTCCTCGTCGTGGTACAATATTATAGTCCGCACCCGGGCCTAAGATTTTCAAATTAAATTTTACAATAGAATCAGTGCATGTTGCTATGAGTGATAATTAGCCTATTAATAAATAGTCTAAATAATAATTAGTCTAATAATCCTCACCTACAATATTAGATTTGGCTGATTTGAGGAGTCTGGAGAAAAACCAATTTGCGATCTTAATCTATGCCTTTACTTAACTTTCATCTGTTCCAAGATGGTCTGCGTGCGGCGCTATACAGTAGACTCTGGATTATCCGGATCGATTTTGCAACCATGTAACTACGTACGCATAACGCTACGTACGCATTCCGATAAGTGAGCGGATCCGCAGAGAAGCGGTCGCAAGGCATATTGGCGCCTGCAAAGCTGAAGGAATACTCCACGCATTGCGCCAAACAGTGAGGTCTGCGTGGAACGCATTAACGGCTACTAGATTGCATAAATACTTCTCGCATTACGTCAAACGCAGTGCAGTCGGTTAGTTAGCCTAAAACGCACGTTAGCGGCTACAAGACTGTATGAATACTTCTCGCATTGCGCGCTTTAATCGTTGTATTGTAATTTATCGTTTTCGGCTAACATTGACAATCACCATTGAGTCGTACAATTTGGCGTTAACCTTTTAAATTCGTGTTGGTATGTACATGATGTATACATAATAAGAATACTGTGGTGTTGGTTGGCGGTGTTTGTGTTTACTATTATTATCCGGATTTTTTTTTATCCGGATCGGGCCCGGCACCAATTAATCCGGATAATCTAGAGTCTACTGTAATTAAAAAATCATACCGGGTTTACATCGTCGCATCTGAAAGAGGACGATTAAAATATCAATCAAGACTGAGATCTGCTTATATAGGAAAAAATAGACTAAGTTATTCCAGTTTTAATACAGAATGATTCTCAGAAAAGTTTACTCTCACCGAATTTTACAGAAGAATTTGTATCAGCAAATTTCGGTGGAGGTCCTTAAAGGATCTATGACAACCACCGTCTCTCGGCCAATTTTTGCACCAGTAGCTGAGCATGGTCTCCATTCATGTTTTTTTAACATCTTTTACAGGAGACCAACACCCAACCGCGTCATCACCCACAAGATTGGCCAATACCACTATTGCGACTCTGGTGACCACAATTTTGCCTACTTCGTGAATTGAAGGCGAAATACTTTTTCAAAAAATCTATACTGCGAAGTGAATACCCCTGCTATAACTATCGAGTTCCCGCTTTTGCCTATTTTTAGAAATTAAGGCAAAACACCCTCCCATCTTTTTTTTCATAATCATTATAGAAAGCGCCATTTTAGGTATTTTAGGCAGTGGCCACTGATGAGCTCTTTTCATTACGACCCGATTTATTAGCATGGTGACTTACTCCGAAATCTTAGTGTCGCATTGATTTGAGCTGTGATCTGCCATGCTTAGGGAAAACCGCCGTATGAACATTCGAGAGTTGCCAGATCTCCTATGATAAAATGCCTATTTTCAAGAGAAGCTATTGCTATTTTTTCTTGACATTTTCAGAAATTTTAGGTGAAATTTCGAACAAAATCATCTGAGAAATAGGGAGAAATTTTCTTTCAAATTTTCCCGAAAATTTGTGGTTTATCGAGAGAAGTTGGGCAACGTCTAAAGGCTCATACGGCGCTTTTCCTCACCACGGCAGTACTCAAAGCCAAAGGCACAAAAAACGTTCCACAATCGACTTCTCTGAAAATCGCATCATTTCGATAGAGCATTCGATTTGAACGCATTGCGTCGCAGAATATTCACATCAAGCCCGATGATTTCATCGCAGCGTCCGGCGTTTAATTCACGTTTCGCATTCTTCATCGTTGGACGAATTTAATGCGTGTTTAACCCGTCTATTTTGTGTATGCATCCTCCTTTTTTCACGAATATTTATTCACCGTCGTTCCTTTCATGATTTATCGCAGCATCGCATTTGAGTTCTGAATTGATAAAGCCGAAACCGCCCCCTTCTTTTCCACCTCCCGACCGCGGGTGACCGACGATTTCCCAACACCCCGATCCGCGGTTGCATCCCCCATCCCCCTTCCCCACCCCCTCACCGGTCACCCCTATCACAGCCACAGGCACAGCTCTGCCGTGCAGCAAAAACCGCGTTGGTCGACCGGATTTCTATTTGCGATACGCGGTTCTTCCTCCGCGGGGCAGAGCTCTAATCCTTCACCGCGTTACTTGCCCTAACCTCCTCACAGCTACACCCAACTTTAAATGATCGTTTTCATGACGCCGCTCCTCCATTTTTTTAGCCATTTATCCTTTATTTATTATCTGTTTGTATTTCATTCGCTTTTATTTTTTTCCTTTCAGGCTCCCGGCTTTTGTTCCCGGTAAAACGGGCTTTCTCTCGGACGTTCGGTCGATCATTAGCTGGCGCACAGCGGATCGAGTCAATAGGAGAGGTAGGACACAATTTGGAAACTTTAAACGCTTACAACTCCGTTTATACAAAATTTTAAGGTTCTGAAAATGGTTTCATTGATTTTCTCGTGAAAGGACTACGTGCAAAACGGGCCATTTGGGGCTCGGGGCGGATACCTTTGAGACTTGCCCTATTCATTCACCTAACAATGCCCCATCTTTTCCCAAAGTTTCAAGCCCTCCAAAAATTTTGGGGAGACGCGGCGGAGGGTCAAAGTTAAAAACCGGCAAAATTTTCGCGAATTTATTACTCGAAAACCAAGAAGTTTTGGAAAACGCTGTTTAAACGAGCGTATTCAGCGTGACGAGAGCTTTCAGAAAATGTATAACATCATAGGGTTTTGTCAACTTAAGCTCGAGTTATCGCCTCCGAAACGCCGGAACGCTCAAAAAAGACCCCTTATTTTTTCACGTTTGGGCCGATTTAAAAAAAAGCCATTTTTTTATTTTGATGAAAAACTGATATGTTGTTTCTGACTCTCTGTAGCCCCTCTGGCTCTTTACCGCATGCTGGGGAAATGTTTTGGTCGCGAGTTATAAGAGCGGAAAGGAGCGAAGGTCGGGGAAATCGGCTATTTTAAACTGCGCGCGCGGCGTTGATCGGAGGGAAAACGTCCCCTCCCACTCAGTTCGGCGAATCGCACTCCTCTGCCGACCTCGCATTGTTGCCACATGTCTCCTGATCCGTCGCCGCGCGCAGTTTAAAATAGCCGATTTCCCCGACCTTCGCTCCTTTCCGCTCTTATAACTCGCGACCAAAACATTTCCCCAGCATGCGGTAAAGAGCCAGAGGGGCTACAGAGAGTCAGGAACAACATATCAGTTTTTCATCAAAATAAAAAAATGGCTTTTTTTTAAATCGGCCCAAACGTGAAAAAATAAGGGGTCTTTTTTGAGCGTTCCGGCGTTTCGGAGGCGATAACTCGAGCTGAAGTTGACAAAACCCTATGATGTTATACATTTTCTGAAAGCTCTCGTCACGCTGAATACGCTCGTTTAAACCGCGTTTTCCAAAACTTCTTGGTTTTCGAGTAATAAATTCGCGAAAATTTTGCCGGTTTTCAACTTTGACCCCCCGCCGCGTCTCCCCAAAATTTTTGGAGGGCTTGAAACTTTGGGAAAAGATGGGGCATTGTTAGGTGAATGAATAGGGCAAGTCTCAAAGGTATCCGCCCCGAGCCCCAAATGGCCCGTTTTGCACGTAGTCCTTTCCTGCCCAACGCACTCCCTGCAATTTAAAATGTGACGAAATAAACATAAAGTTTGCATTTTTAGTTAAAAATTTCATGTCCAACCTCTCCAATTGACTCGATCCACTGTGCGACGGTGGCATGGAGTCCCGTAATTATAATTTTAGCAAACGGAAAAGCCTATCACGCTGTAAGTCCCTTTGAGGAATAACATAAAAATAAAAATAGCCCGGGAAAAATCCCCACATTTTTATTGCTCTCCCAATTATTCCTTTAATCCCACTTTATTGATATACGCATGAAATGCATGGAGTATAAAATAAACAAATATCTTTGCGTGCGCATTAATAATGGCGGATTAGTGCGGAGAAGATACTCCGCAGCTTTGAAAAAGCGTTTAATCCTCTTTAAAAAATATTGCTCAAAGCACGTAAGCGGCGAAATGAGTCGCGGAGTCGGGTGTAATCCCGCATTACGAAAGACTGCATTTTAACGCTTCCAAACCGAGTAGTGGGGCGGCCATTGTCAGTTCGGATGGATCGAAGATCCTAAATGATGATTGCTTTTTGATTTGGAAATTGGACCGTGAGTTTTGATGGTTGGATGGAGTTGAGCAAAAGAGTCATATCAACAGTGAGTTTTGAGAAAATACTTTTGTGCAACAGTTTAGGACTCCTGACAAAATTCAGATAGAAACGTGTACAAAATAGAAAGGAAAGGAAGAAACGAAGAAGAAGAAGATGAAAAAGAAGACGAAGAAGAAGCAGCAGAAGCAAAACACATATAGGAATAAGAGAAAGATGAAGTGGAAGAAGAAGAAGAACAAGCAAAAGCAGAACACATAAAAGAAGAAGAGAAAGACGAAGATAAAGAAAAAGAAAAAGGGAGGAGAAAAAGGGAGACAGTAAATAGAAGAAAGAAGAGGGATAAAATTAAACGAGGAGGGATACGAATATGAAAAAGATGGAAAAGAGACAAGAGAAGAGGAAGTAATTTTTCTTTTTTCCTTGCTTCTTTTTCATCTTCTCCTCCTACTTCTTTCCTTTACCCCATTTTTTTCTATTTCTCTTTTTCTACATCTCTTTCTTTACCCTTCTTATATATTTTCCTTCTTCTTGTCTTTCAAATTTCTTGCGTGTCCCTTCAGGACATACTTAGAATTCTAAGCTTTTGAACATATCGTCGCTTCCTGAAAGAATTAAAGCAGCTTATATATTCACAAACGTAGACCATGTTTTCACTGAAATTTCACTAATTTATCATCTAATTACCCACCAAAATTTGCAAAATTGTGAGCAGAAATTACAAAGTCATATTCTTGTGTGAGGGGAGGGAATGAATTTTTTGAGTTAGTGTTGCAAACTTCAAATGGAGTAATCTTCCTTACCTGGGATAGGACGATATGTCTTTTCTTCAGAACTCACCATACAGATGTTACCGTATTGCCTAATTCCACCTGGTTTACCCGCAAGCGAATGCGTGACTGTCATGTTATTTTTAGAGGAGACAGTATTTCCCCTCCCTGCCCGTTAAGATATCTTTCATAAATGAATTCAAACAAATTTGATGTAATATGCTCACAGAAGGTGTGAATGAAGGAACGCCTGCGGGATATTGAAAAAATTATACAGGCACAATAAACATTCAGTATGCCACTTAGCCGACGCACTAGCTAGTTTAGGTTATTCTACTTTTGTCTTATTCTTGAGGCTATTTTTGCATGGAACAAAACAAAACCCAACAATCAATGTCAGTATTCATTTGCATGTAAATAACTTTGTGAGATCTGCGATGAAGAATGACAGGCCGTCAACTTCAACCACATAAAACTATTACTTTTGGCTCCTGGAGCCTTAATCAGAGATAGAAAAGTCTTACTTGGATAGTTAGTTGGTCAGTGACTGGTAGGGATCCTATTAACGGACAAGTTAATTCGTACGCATTAATCAGATTCGAAGTTAGTGTGTGTATTGACAGCAAATCAAGGTGTTTATGATTGTCATTTCAAGCGATGTGATAGGAATGGATTTAATGTGGACCAAGGACACAATGATTATTGGAGGTCCTCAGGTCCTTAAAAACTTAGCTTTAGTATTTCAAAAAATTAGGATTAAAATCATCAAACCAACCTGGAGTCGAAGTTTGTCGGCAAGTTTGGAGTTAGCTGCAAGTTCAGGAAAGGATATCGACTACGTTATCCTACCGCTGATCAATAGTTCCCATCGTTGAGAAACTAGGGATGGCTTGACCTGGCTGTGGAAAAAGCACAACTTGAGTACAGGTTGAGTTAAGAATGTAGTGGATCGTATTCGGTACATCAAACAGGCGTTCTATCGCTGAGATTGTATCGATATCGATTGGTCAAACATGTAAACTTAGTCTAAAAGTCAATCGAGTAATCGGAGGGACCGGATTTTTGTGCGATTGATTTTTGCTTCTCATGAGTACCACATGGCAATGAAAAGTGAAATTGTTGGAAATTTTCTCTTTTTGAGTTATTCTTACTTAAATTCTGAACTTTTTGTTTGAGTTACGTTTTATTGTTTTCGACCAAACGATACATCGAACCACTATCGAATTCGATCCATTTTTCCGACTTTAAGTCGGATTCAGAGATTGGGTTCAGGGTGGCAAACTTTCATGAAAAATAAAATCTTTAAATTTCTCGTTAATATTTCATGAAATTTCAGAAATTTCTGAAAGACATTGAAAAATACCGGTTCCTTTTTATTTTTCGCAAAATGTATAAAAATTGTGATTTTCTTCTATTTTTGAGTGTTTAAGTGTGGGTTGCATCCTCTAGCCCCTTCAAAATAAGTAATACTCACAGCTTCGTGAAATTTCCAATTTTTCATTTCTTCCTTACGTTTCGTGCCACCCTGGTTGGGTTTCGCAACTTGCGGGCGACCGTAGCCAACAAAATTCGGCCCCTTGAAGGATCCTAAAACTCACCGAAAAAAAATTTAAATTGATTTAACATGCTGAATGTAAAAGAAGTGTGTGAAAACTTATAGATGCTGAATTACCTGCAACATCAGTTACTGTAGCAATGCCAAGATGTAAAAGTAACTGTTGTGGCAGGTAATTCAGCACACTTATTTCACATCCAGAATGTTAAATCAACCTCACTTTTTACTTTCTCGCTCCCCTAGTTTTTTCGGTGCTCCTTTACCGTCTCGGTTATGCACGAAAATGTGACAACCACGAAGGTGGGAAAAGAAATTCGGTGCAGCGCATCACGTCTGCCGGAGTAAAGCCGAAACCGATTTACGAAACTTTGGGGGCAGAGCGATCTCGTCGGCGCGGTGCGGTGGTCGCCTCGTCTCGTCCCTCGCCCGGGCGGACCGGATAGAGCTCAGCACAACCGCAGCCCGGGTCGGGAGCGTTGCCACGCTCCGCGAGGAGCCCTCGCTTTCCCCACACGAAATCGAAGAAATTTCGATACGATCTGGTCGGGCTTCCGTTGAGGAGCATCTGTTGTTTCTCAAATTTGAGAAATCCGATGGACGACGACCGCTGCCGCTGATCACGGACTGTTTTGACCGCCGCGGATCGGGTACCTGGTGCCAGTGGCGTGGCGTGAATTGCGATGTATCGATTGTTATACCATTTAAACCTATGGAAAAGGATCGATAATCAGGGTGTTTGCAGCGAACACCTTAATAATCGATTCTTTACCATAGGTTTAAATGGTATAACAATCGATATATCGCAATTCACGCCACGCCACTGCCTGGTGCGTTTCGGCGTGCGCGGGCCGCACAAGCGGAGCAGCTGGCCGGCAGCTATTAAAATATGTATGAATTAATGACGGAGCCGGGATCTTGACACCGAGCGAGGAAACCACACGTTTCAAGAACACACGGCGAATTTGTGAAACTTGCCCGGGAAAATTGGCCTGCACTGAGTCAATGACCTGCACGCGACCTATCGGAGGAGATCGGGCTTGGGTCGTCGGGTCGTGTCGGCGACGACCAGTTGCGTCATTTTAAGCAAATGGTTGATTTGTTAAGATTTATTTTTGATAAGACCATTTTAAATGATATTGCTGAACTATGCTTAAGTTTAAATATTGAATAAATTGACTGATTTTTGATTGATATTAACTCTCCGTCCTGTTGCATTACACGGGAAAAACAATTTACCATGAGCCCTAACACTTTGGGTAAAATTGCGCCAACCACAGGCTGCGGTAGGGCTTGACCCCGAAGCTGTAGGGCTAGATCCTGAAGCCGTAGGCGTAGGGTTGTCTATTTGGGTTGGAGGGGGTAGGGTTGGCAAAGCTGGAGGACTGAACCGTAAATGTGTAGGGATCCGTGGGCTCAGCACTACTGCAGCATGTAGTCGGTGCTATTTTACTTAAAGTGTTAGGGCTTAGCGCTAAGTTGTTTTTTGCGTGTTTTGTATTATCAACCACTTAAAATGTACCCACTTGAATTTTTTTATTTACAAAACGAAAATTGTGCGCAATAATTGTTTTTAAGTATGTTTGGTCTCGAGAAGTCTACCATTCGACTTACGATTCTGATGAAGTTGGTCATTGACCACCGCGCCAAGACTGAGCCGCAAGACTCGATCAATTATTATTCCCCGAGCCGATTATTGGAGTTGGGAGGATAACTTCGTGCGCACATTATTACTCTCCGCTTTGATGACCATTGATTAGCGTAACATGCATTCATTCACAACAGCATGCCTGGTGTAAAAATGAATCAATGAATATTTAATGTGAAGGCGCCGCCGCGCCTAGCTCGGCCGCTGCAGACACGCCGTGCTTTGAGCTGGGCCCGTCTTCAGGACACAACAGACGAGAGGGTTATGAGAACATCATTATCATGGTGGGTTTAACTCGTCACGAGCAACAGCCGACACCTCCTCTCATCTTGTACTCACTAGTCTTAAATAGCGAGCGATTAAAAAAGAACATAATGCGTAAAATGCATACTCTTCAGGGAAGAGTTAATGGTGCGGTAAGTGAATCCTATCGTTTCAGTCTTTTCGTGCGAATTTTTTTCCGTCCGCCAAATTAAAGGATATGCCCGCCTGAAACAGTTTGGATCGAGGTTAAGTGGGTTTGCGTGAAGGCGATTTTCTGAAAATTCGAACGCATGTTTCTCTGGAGCAGGAATCTTTTATTATGGAAGTGAAGCACATGTGTTCCACAAGTGTACAGTCTCAGACTGCCTTGTGGTATCCTGATGAAAAAATGAGTATCTCTTGATGAAGAAATGAGTATCTCTTGATGAAAAAATGAGTTGTCAAAAAGCTATTTTTGTTTTTTGTACTGTTGGTGTTTTTCATGTTTAGTACAGGTTTTAAATATTATTGGAAATATTTAGTGCGCCGAGACCAAACCAGCTTTTAATGTGCGGCTCATCTATTCTCATTGGTTCCAAAAAGAAAGGCATCATTTACAATGCCACAATGGAGATGTTGCATGTGTGAGGAATTTGCGATTTGACTATTAATTTAATTTGACTATAAAGTTCGCGAGAAATACGATAGTGCCACTGGTTTTCCCTGAAACCAACTCCTAAGCTCATAAAATGCTCTCAAAGTTGAGGCAAATTGGAGGGGGTATCCCACGCTATCCTGAGATTCCACCTCTACATCAAGACAAACTCTCCATGCAAAGATAGGGTGCAAATACATTGACAGGGCTGCCACTTTATTTGGGGAATCTTAAACTAAAAAAATGGCAACCCTGCTAATGTATTTGCTCCCTATCTTTGCATAGAGAGTTCGTCTTGATGTATACGTGGACTCTCAGGATAGCCAGGATAGCTGGGATATCCACTCCATTTTGCCTCAACTTTGAGAGATTTTTTTGAGCTTTAGAGTTGATTTCAAGGAAGACCAGTGGCATTATCGTGTTTCTCGCGAACTTTTACACAAAAATCGATGGCCAAATCACAAATTCTCACACATGCAACATCTCCATTGCCACACTATCAGCTTCCGGTCAGACATCATACAAGTCCACCCGCTTACCGGTGGCTAACTCGAACCTATGGACCCGATAAGTCTCGAGAACATGAAGGTATACACTCTAAGTCCCCCCCCTCCCCCCATGTGTTTACTCCCGGAAGGTCCCGGGGCCTGGTTCCCGTATATTGACCCCAAGGTTCGTTCTCCCGAGGTGAAACAAAAATATCAAGGAAATCGGAGACCCGAAATAATGTAAATCAGGAAGACATAGGTTGGGTGCAAAAGAGAGTTTCATCTTCCTTCTTTTTTTTCGGATGAGCGCCACAGGTTGACAGATCGTTACGGGGCAAATTGCCCGTTCGCTATTGGAGTTGATGTTCGACACGGAAAGGAGCAACCATGTGTCACAGATTTGAGGCATGACAGCTGGCGAGCAGGGACCACGACGGCGGACCACGGGGTCCGGGGTCCGGGGCGGCGGCGGTGGGCCCGAACCGCGGAAGACCCTTGTTCGTGCGTCATTCGGAGGCACTGGCCACTCCTGAGTGTCATCTCCGTTCCGAGAAGAGTCCAACGCCCGCGCCCAAAAATCAAAGAACCACCTATGAGAATTCGATTGTTGTCAAGTCCCCTCCTAAATTATTTAAGTTTGAGCATGATAATTAGCACCAAGTAAGGGTATACATTTCTTTAAAGTTTTTAGACGTGGTCCTAGTCTTCCGAGATCTTTAGATGACCAAAGAGGAGGAGAGAGGGTGGAAGAAAGAGAAGAATAGGAAAGAGGAGGAAGGAAGAGAAGAATAGAAAAAGGAGGAAGGAAGAGAAGAGTAGAAAAAAGGAGGAGGGAAGAGAAGAATAGAAGAAGGAGGAAGGAAGAGAAGAACAGAAAAAGGAGGGAGGAAGAGAAGAATAGGAAAGAGGAGGAAGGAAGAGAAAAATAGAAAAAGGAGGAAGGAAGAGAAGAATAGAAAAAGGAGGAAGGAAGAGAAGAATAGAAAGAGGAGGAAGGAAGAAAAGAATAGAAAAAGGAGGAAGGAAGAGAAGAATAGAAAAAGGAGGAAGGAAGAGAAGAATAGAAAAAAGGAGGAGGGAAGAGAAAAATAGAAGAAAGGAGGGAAGAAGTGAAGAATAGAAAACAAGGAGGATAACAAAGGACAGACATTTTTCATTTTTTCCCCCTCCTTTCTCCTCGTCTCATTTTTATTTCTTCTCTTCTACCTATCCTCTTGTCACTTTCCTCTCCCTCCCCTTTTTTTACTTTTCTCATATTTTTCTTATTTTCCTCTCATGTTTCTTGTCCCTCTTCCTTCTTCCTCTCCTCCAGTTTTTCGTGTTCTACTACTTCTCTTCCTCTACCTTCTTCTTCATCCTCCTCTCTCTTCTCTTCCTCTTCCTATTCGTTCACCAATTTCTCGTGCGTTCTCATCTATCGTATATTAGGAGTCATGTGACCTGTATCAGAGTACGGTTAAAAAATGGAGGAAAGGTCCTACAAATATTACAGAAAATTCGTATTTATCAGTGGAAGTTTGGCAATTTTCGGACACTCTATACGAGGTTTTTCCTCAGAACGTATTGTTAAATAATAATTAGACTGAAACGCCACCATTATTTCCATAGGATTTCCTGCCTCCTGGCCCGGGCGGGCGCGGGTCGGACGGAATAAAAAGGGGGTCCTCTATCTCGAGCGCATCTGAGAGCTCGAGCAGTGTTTAGGTCTTTTCAATCAAGTCATTAGAGATATCATCAGCTTCCTCTCGTGATCGGAATAAATGAAATTTACGAAAACGCGAAAAAAAAGAATGCTGCGCAAAAATAGAGGGACCGCGGCGATTCGCGGAAGAGGTGAACGACCAGGATATCGCGTGTGGATTTAAACGCCGGGTTTTCTTCTTCCCTTTTGATATGACTAGTTATGATTTAATTCAGTAAACGTTCGTTGATTCCAATTTTACGCCTACCGCGATCGGATAGTTCTGTTTTTTTCCATTCCCGGCGGTGGATAATAGCTCCGCGGGAGGATGTTCCCACCTTACAACTTTGACCGGCTCGACCGGCCGGCAGCGACCGGCCACTTACTGATGGAAGCGGTCACGAAAGTTTAATTGCCCGTTCGACCGCCCCCNCCCCCGCCACACCCCGCCCTCCCCCCACGCCCCTATTTAATTTGCTAATTCCATAAAAGTACCAAGAATAGTGCGTATTCTCTCGAGCGTGACGCTTTCTGGACAACAATTTTGATTTGACTTGGTGTGGCATGACTGCTTTGTTTTTTCTCTTTTTTTATTTTTTCCCTCTGCTGTGTTTGTATCCCGGTAATTTTTTCAGGATTCTCGGAACTTGGCCGAAGGATTGTAGGTCACGCGGAAGCCCCTCGCCTGAACTTGTGCAAAAAATGAGACACTGACTTGTTCTATCATCTATTTCTGCGAATGCTCCGTGTCTAAAAAATTAAAATTCCGAAATTGCGTTCCTCGAGGCACTAAGCAGATTCACTCTCTAAATATGGAATTTCAATTACCTCCAGTTATTTCCATGTAGATATTTTCGATAGCTTTCCAAAGCATGTCAGGTTTCAACTTTCAAGTTCCGAGTCGGTGGAAGATTCTCCGCGTATTTATTCTTGAATGTAAGTCTCCAAATTATCAGGCCTCTTTCTCCTTTCTTTTTTTCAAATGGAGTAAAAGGGAAAATATGTCCTTTTTAACTCAAAATTTAAAATCTTCAGCTATCTACTCAAATTTTAATATCACCCATCTAGTTATAGTCAAACGGTCTCTGTCGACGATTTCGTTGTGGACATAAGTAACACACAAACAAAAAGAGAAGGCAGAGAAAAAGAATAATGAAACTAAGAAGAAGAAGGAGAAGGAGAACAGAGGAAGAAAAAGAAGTAGAAGTAGAGGAGGAAGATGAAGAAAGGAAGAAAATTAGGAGGAGAGAAAATGAAAAGGAAAAATATGAAGAAAAGAGAGAGAAGAAGAAGAAGAAAAAAGAATGAAGCAGGTAAAAGAGGAGGATAAGAGAAAGAAGAATTAAAAATGAGGATTGAAAAAAGAAGTGAAAGAAATGAGAGAGAAATGGAAGAATTGCATTTTCGGAAAATTGCACGTTTCCCACTCGGAACACACACAAAAATAGCTTCTTACCACACGGGGACGTACAACGTGAACGGCACTGCGCGTAAGATCGCCTTCCATTTTAAGTATAGGCAACACTGGCTCCCACCTTGTCGAATGGTGGTATCGTCGTAAAATGGCGAGCTCAGTTGTAACACACAAAAAATAAAGTGTTTTACCAGACGGAAAAAGGTTAAATGAATGTCATGTCAGTTTGCCTTCAATTTTGAACGTAGGCAACACAATCGCTAACGTGGTCGAATAGTGGTATCGAACCCCTTCGACTTCTAATTGAGTTAAACGGTTGGTGTGGGCGAATTCGTCGTAAACACGATAAGAAATGAGAAGTAGGAGAAAGAAAAAATGAAGAAAAAGAAGAAGAATAAGAAGAAGAGGAAAGAGAAAAGTGAGAGAAGAAGAAAATCTTCCCAAAAAAGGAGAAGAAAAGAAAAAGAAGGAAATGAAAACAGAAATGAGATTCGTAAGAGATCAACAAACGAAACAGATTAACGTGAACCGATCGATAAATAATAGATGAGCGGGTTCGTTTTTATTTTTCGATCGAATTATATGGATCAAAACAATCCCGGTCTATTGAGAGCAATCGACCAGAGGGTGAATCCCATCTAGTCAATTAATCAACTCTTGATATGAGAAATTATCAAAATTATAATTTATGGCGAAGCACAGGGCCGGATTTAGGGGGTGGCCACATGGACTGCGGCCCATGGCGGCAAATTTAGAGGGCGGCAAATGATGTAATGTTTTCAAATGTAGGTATCAAGAAAAAAATCTGATCCAGAAAAAAAATTACAAACGAGAAAAGGCGAAAAAATCTCTCATTTCCTGAGAGTTAAAGTATAGTAATTTCTAATTTGCTCGTTTTTCGGTGATACAAGAGACAGCGTCTTTCATTAGTCTAGTTGAGAGAGAAACCAAACACCACCAACCAATTTGGCCTGGAGCGGCGCGGCGCAGAGAGCAATGATGACGAGGACCTGAGATGGAAAGGAGAGGCCCTCGGCGCGCCAGTCAGCATGAAACACGTATTAGCGCCTACAAGACTCCATGAATACTTCACGCATTGCGTCAAAAACAGTGCGGCCAGCAGCGGTCGCGTCGGCGTGAAGCGCATAGCGCCTACAAGACTGCATGATTACTTCACGCATTGCGCCAAACACAGTGCGGTTACCGCAGTGGCGGAAATTAAAAACATTAATCCACATTCATGATAATTCTTTTATAATTTTTTGGTTCTTCTCTTATAATTGAAAGGCCTCGTCCACACAGAGATAGGTTTACGGAACTGAATTTTCGCGCAAAGTTCCGTGAACTTTTGCTGGTGTTGACAGGGCTTTCAATCTAAAATGTCTAAAGCCTAATCTAAAGCCTGAGCCTAATCTAAAAGGTTTGAAAACTTCACTGAAAAACATACATAACTTTTCTCAAAAATAGATATTTTATCCGGGGAAATTTGGCAACTCTCGAATGTTCATACGGCGATCTTCCTTATCACGGCAGTATAAGTGCGGAAGGAAATATAAACATAAAATCCACCATTGTTTCCTAGGGAGCTTAATCCTTATCGACGCAGAATTGGTCAAAGGAAATTTTCAATATCTCAAAAGTACAATCTCAAGAAACGCTATTAAAAATATTCTCAGCAATACTGCCGTGCTAAGGAAGAACGCCGTATGTACATTCGAGAGTTGCCAAATTTCCTTCGATAAAATGTTAATAAATGAGAAAAATTATGAATATTTTCCCTTGAAATTTTCAGGAACCTCAGGTGAAATTGCGAACAAAATGATCTGAAAAATTAGAAGAAAAATATTCATAAGTTTACCAGGAAATTCGCGTTTTATCCAAGAAAATTTGCCTGAAGGTTTAGACGGCGTTCTTCCTTAGGACGGCAGAATACTCCCGTGCTTCCCTTGTCCAAAATTTTAAAGATGCGCGTCATGGCTCCGTGCGAGGACAATGGCGCGAACAACTTCCGCTTAAGCCGAGCGTCGCGAACCGTTCGGAATTTCGTTGCTCCTCTGACGTGAGGGCCTAACTCCTTTCCCCCGTGAGACCTGAAAAACAAGGAGCTCCATGGACAATAGGGCCCATCTCTGATTCCGCTTACGTCGTTACGTCAGAAGAGACGGACAGCGGCCGCATCTCCAGCGGAAATGTTCAGGTGACAATGCGCCGTCATAATTTGGCTCTGCGGGTCCGGAGCATATCAGTCTAAAACCGAAAATCAAGAGGAGTGGAGACAAAACCCAGCAAGGGGCCNGGGGGGGGGGGGCTGAGTCTCTCGGGGGCTACACAATGCGAGTAGAAGTGGAGGTGGTTCTTTGACGCTTCAAGAGCTGACTGCAACGAGCAACGAGCAACGACCAACGTCGAACGGTGAGGTAATTAGTATTTTGGTGAAAGTGGTTGGTCAGCTGGGGTTTCAAGGAAACCGCATCAATGCCGGCTACACTTCCGCTCCCACGCAGCTCCAGACTCCCGGGTCCCTGCCCCCTTCCCGAAACGGCGCCATGTTTCACCCGACGAGACTTTTCATCCGATTATTATAATTTTTATTTTTCTTTTTCTGATGATGACTTTTAAATGAGATAACCTTTCATGAACGGATACCATTCGGTAAATCAGTTATACCGACATTCGACGTTTTGATAAGAGACCAGGGTGACATGAGACGTAAGAAAGAAATGAAAGATTGGAAATTTCAGTGAAATATTTCATGAAATTCCACGAGGCTGTGGAATATTTCATATTTTTCCGGGGCTAAAGTATGCAACCCGCACTCAAACACACAAAAATAGAAGAAAGTCACAATTTTTACATTTTACGAGACATGAAAAGGAGCCGGTATTTTTTTATATCTTTCATAAATTTCTGAAATTTCATGAAGTATTTGACGTGAAATTTCAAGAATTTATTGTTTAGGAAATGTTGCCACCCTGTAAAAAGACCCATGCGAAAAAAATCAGTGTTCCGGAGCGAAAAGGGCACCTAACTCAGATTATTGGGAAAATCGAGTTGGCGGCATTTTGGAAATCTCAATGAACGGTTCCGAGTGTGTTGAAAATTTGGTAGACTAATTTTACGCCGCACATTGGATGAAGTCAATACGTGAGGTCGGACAAAATTTGGAAACTTTAAAAGCCCATAACTCTGTCTGTACAAAACTTTGAGGTTCTAAAAGTGGTTTTATTGGTTTTCTCGTGAAATTTTCTTGTAGAAGTACCCCTAAAAATTTAGAATATGAGGGATTAAACGTCAAATTTTGCAGGTTTAGTAAAAAATTTCATGTCCGACCTCTCTGATTGACTCGATCCACTGTGCGCCGGCTATGAGATGGAGGGTTTCAAAAATTGTTAATTACATTGGAATCAATGGATCCGATTTGCGGCTTTCTCCTGTTATCTTGGGTACGACTATAATGGAGTTAATTAGTAAAATGTGGACTCTGGTTTAGGAGGGCATCAAAAATGTAATTTCAATAATATGAGGCTGGTACCATATCGTGCCTAACGTGAGGATAGATAAGCAATACCTAATTGAAGATACCAATTTTAGAACAAGCATCACAATGCTCCATAAAACCCCACAAATATTTAGTTGTTTTTACTCGTCCTGTAGATTTACTCCATGCATTGCCTAAGTAAGCACAGTTAATTTTAATTTTCCATTTTTCTAGGGCTTTTTAAATGTGAAATCTGACACCGAACCCAGCCTCCAAACGAATAAATTCATCCTAAATTCTTTCGGTGAATGTAATTTAAAACGGTCGTGACCTAACGTAGAGCTGGTTGATTTGTTAAACCTATGAGCGGTTGCTCTGCACGCCAAAATATGATAACTCCGTCAACAACCGTTTTTTTTGGGTGCGCAATGGATTTTAAGAGTAGTGAAGAAATATAATGAGCAATCATCATTTTCCAGTCGATTTTGGGTTGCGGAAGACAAAATGTAATCAGATGTATACATGTGTTGGTCCTTTAATGTGTCAAACAATTTTTTTTTCGTTGTCCTCTGCAGGTTTTTTGTTACAAAACAGCCAGTAACAGGTATTTCATCAACCTTTGGATTTTGTTTGATATTACATGTCTCCTAACATATAACTAACGACAATTTATTGGCAGAGTTTTTCTATTCTACTCTTGTTAGTGTTCCGGAATTTGCAATCAAAGTGGCGATTTTCAATCCGCGATCACCTCGCGGGCGAGAAACTATCTGCAATCTACCCGCGAAACCCCATGTTCCATAAATCATTTTCTTCGACACTGTATGCGATTGCCAACAGTGTTGACAAATTCTCCAAAAATTTTCTCCATTATCTTGTTTAGATGTTTGTAATGCAGATTGAAACAAAATCTAGTGAGCTCCATGAGGTGTTGCCGAAATTGTACTTGATGCTCTCCACTGTAGAAAAACTTAAATGCCTACCCTTATGATCTTTTTATTTGAAAATTATCTGAAAATTGTTAGTGTTATTTTCATGGCAAGAGTTGTTATTCTCTGGCCTCCAGATGTCCGTTAAGAGAGAGAGAAACAGTCGCACAATCTTAGAAACATCCGATGGAGCTATCTAGGTTTTGAGTTTTCACTCTTTATTTAAACTTATGAGTGTGTGTTCAAGTGCTGAAAATTTGCCAGAATAAAAGCTTACGGAGGTACCAAGGCGTCTGGAACCCAACTTATGCTCTTCCGGTAAACTTTGTAAGGACGGTGATGTTGTTGGTGCAACTTGCTAAGTCCAGAATCCAAAATCAAGCTCAGGAAAGAAGTTCTGAGTTGAGGTTTTACAAGCTGCTGAAGACCAAATTATAAGAGAGTTTACTTGTGTAATTAGTCACGAGCTCCTAGCGGGGATAGGGTCAAACATATGAACAGGGTTGCCTCGCCACATGTTGAAATTTCCCTTTAAACACTCGAAATTCCCATGTTAGTAACCCTGCCTTAATGTTTAACCCTATCCCACAAGGAATACGTGACTAATTATACACACGGGTGGTGAACTCTTCCATACTTTCATCTGCGCGATCAAACCTTCAAGATCTCAGCGTTAAGCCTCTTTCGTAAGCGCGGTAGTAAAATTTTAAATCAGAAAATAGAGCTATACTGCTGTGCTAAGAAAAAACGCCGTAAGAATCCTCAGGCGTTCAGGCGAAAAATTATTTTTGATTTAAGACCCCTTTTACTGTTATAGCTTGGAAATGCACGAAATTTTCGTTCTACATAAAATTTTGAGGAGAAACCAATATGAGCCGGGTTGTTTTTTTTTCACACCATGTCGAGATGAGATTCGATTATACAGATGTGGAGCATTATTTTTCAAATTTTTAAACATATAATGATGAATTTCAGATGACGATTTGCTAACCAAGCCGTATCGCCGAGATGGGGACGGTCAATGCCAGCGCATCCCAGAACGAAGATGTCAAGCGAAGGCTTCTAGCTGCCAATCTTCCGTGTACAGCCCCCGCACATTTTTGACGTCGCGGTGGCGCGATAGCTTATATTGCGCAGTTTTATTGTCATCTGTAATCAATTAACACCGAGTACTTCGTATTTGTAACGGGAAGGGTGGGCGGTGGGGTGAGGAGTATGTAAGAGTCCGTGACCCCAGACCGTTCGACGCCTTCCATCCCCCTTCGCCGAGATCACGTCCTCAAAAGATGACGCTGCAGTTCTCGGTTCTCGCTCTTGCCAACGTCGTGATCCATAATGCGGAGAAACTTTAAATTCTGAAAAATTACTGGCACTTCAGTTGGACATACTTATGCTTGAAGGAATTATCAAGAGACATCAAAAAGACCCACGAGGCGCATAATATGGATTGCATTTCGCAAAAAGGAACCAATAGCGTTCCAATGTCGCCAAGATTGTGCAACTATTTTTACCGTGCAAGTATCAACTGACCATCGAATCTAGTTATATCTTTACTCCCAATAAACTGTAAATTCACAACGAAAATTACCTGGGTAAACAAATTTCGCATGATTTTAGTAATTTTATTGCAAAGAATGTATCCTACAATCCACAAATCCACAATCCTAGCAACATTGGAATGCTCTTGGTTCCTTGTTGAAAATTGCAATGCATATTATGTACGAATTGCACACTGTTATGTATATACTCCCTTCTTCATGGAAATCTTTTGTGCATCCTTTGCGACATCATTGTATTCTTGATGTTACCATTAGGGGTCAAAATGAACCCCTAGCGTTTGACTCAATACATTGAAAATATCGAAGGAACACAAGCCAAGTTGCAGAAAGCAACAACATAGTTGAAATTTATCTACAATATAATTGAACCTAATTAACTTTAGACTTGAACACGTTACCACTTCATTTTTTCACATTTTCATAGCAGGTTCCTGCAGCATCTGCACCGATCAGAGAAAATAAAATAATAACCTTCTCCTTTTTACATTGGAGACTGAAAGTAAAGAAAATATTTATTCTGAATATACACTAAAAAAGTGCTTAGCTGAAACATTAGTATTCTTGAACTAGCCACCGAGAGTTTTCCTTCTTCTTCTTCTTCTTCTTCTTCCTCTTAGGAACATGAAAAAAAACTTGGGTTACGTAAGATAGTCGCTAAAGAAAAAAAGCTTAGAAAAAGGAGCATCATCATTCATGAGTGAAGAAAAATATTTCTTGGCGGCAAGTTTATGGGAATTTTTTTTCAGTGTAGATTGCCTGCAAGAAGAGCCTCCATACCGCAATTTTGTTCAATGAATTTAAAAGTTCATGCCAAAAAAGTTGCAAAAAATGAAAGTACAGTATAATTAAAACTTATTCGTTGAGGCCTTGCAATTTATTCCGATTTAAGCAACTTGGAAATCGACTGGGCGCAACGAGCCGTGCCTCTATTTTTAACGTCAATTTGTTGCCTTGATTTGTGTATGTGTTAGTTTTTTCGGTGGGTTCAAGATTAAGAGATCCCTAAAACGGGAGAGGACGTAAAAAATGGCCGGCCGTTGACTCTTGCTAGGCTGAGTGTATCGGCCA
The DNA here is from genome assembly GCF_001854935.1 of Bemisia tabaci. Lineage (NCBI taxonomy): Eukaryota > Metazoa > Arthropoda > Insecta > Hemiptera > Aleyrodidae > Bemisia > Bemisia tabaci. Next base: position 2,085,263 of record NW_017549038.1, on the reverse strand, counting down.
GGTCACTTACTGGGGGAGCATTTTGGGGTTTCGATACATTTTTCCCGATCGGGGGTTGGCCCAATAAGAATCAATGAAATGCTTTTCGGAGAAATTGGAATGAGTTTCTCACTCGCCCTCCTTTCATGTCCAGTGCTTTTTCCTAGAATTGGGAGGATTTATTCTCACATTCTCCCTTGAACGCGGTCCATTACAATACGCAACGGCGATTTTACGCGCTCGAGAGTCGTTTCGAATAATTTCTGTCGGTATAGTGTTTTTATTGTTCCTCTTTTTTAGGCCCCCTCGACTAAAGAGAACGCTCGTGGACAGTCAATCCTGGGGTTTTATGGACCTTGAAAAACTACCCGTGATATATATATCGCGAGTCGTGACCTAATTGAAACGGCCCAACAAAATATATCGGTGCAAGGGAGGCCTCCCCCTCTGGGAGAACATTTTACTTTTACTCTTGTTTACAAGCTCTGGTAAAAAAAATGTCTTATCAATGAAAGCACTACGTTTCTCCAAGACGATTGCTCTATTCAGGGAATCTTATTCTGTTATCGAAGAAATGAACGCGGAGTATATTCTAAGGGGAACAGAAATGGATTTCAGAGGTCAGCAGGGATTTTTCGTAACGATTGAGTCCGTAACCACATCAAGTTTGACGTCATTAGCATGACCAGACCACACGCTGCCTGTCGGACATAAGGACGCATCTGAATTACCTCGTGAGCCCTGTGCTACTTATAAATGCATGCTTTCTTGGGCTCATGGAAAATTCGATATGTACTCTAACGTCAGAGGAACGACGAGCTGTGCCTGGTTGGTTTCCTGTAAAAATACAGAGCGAAAATTTTTCGACGCTCTAATGTCATTGAAGCGCTAGGTTCAGAAAGGACATTTTTTGGGTGCGGTGTCTCCAGATCTTCGTTGACGTTTCATCCACTAAAATTAAAGCAAATACATGAAATTTGTTAAAACTTTAACGGCATTTCCTTTATGATTTTCCAATGTTAAAAACTAAACATTTCAGAAAATTTGCTCGATAGTTTTCTCTCTAAAATATTAATTCGCAGTGGGGATCTCTCATTCTGAGACATTGGAACCAAGAAGTGCTATATCAGCATCCAACGCCTCAATGGAGAATTTTCAGGTATCTTGAATTTGATGCGTTTCGTGTTCGAGTGGGAACTATGTACTGAATGAACTGAACACGAGGATACCGTTGGTTCATACATTGAGCAATTTTTGGAGGAGATATGAGATTTTAACCGAATCTGCTGAAATACGTATTTTTAAATGGGAAATACCGCTAGATTAGATGACGTCTCTAGGCGGTCAGTTTTCTTAATTTTAAATATATTTTCATACTTTTACCGATAATAGAAACAAATTCTAAAAAATTCTGCATAATTAGCACTTTAAGCATTCTCAGATGAAAACACAAAACATTTGCGTGCAAAGTCTCCATTACCTCCTTTTGTATAAGGTAGGACGAATTACTAGTGGGATGGTAGGTTTTAGCTTCCTGTGTACGCACGTCATAAAATAGTGAACAAAGATAGGGATGAACTTAAGAGACCCTACGAGAAGCATCTCGCAACGAACGTTACAGAATCTCTCAACGGGGGCGGGGTAGTTTCAAACCTCCAAGCCGTTCCGTACCAACGCAGGAAAAGTGAAAAATCATGTCAAGCCCGCTCATTCACGCACTAAAGCCCGTCAATATCTGCATCCGTCGATGTTAAATCCAACAAACCGGATGATCCCCCGCCTCCGTAAGGATGCCTGTATCCCGCGGCTCACCCGGTGACGAACATGCTCGGTTTAGCATCGACGGCTCCATCTCGGAACGATGTTTTTGTCACGTAGGATGTCCCTTGTGCACTGACCTCGTTGATCAGAGAGATTGCTCCTCGTAAATCAGAACGGTAGAGAACTCCTCAAACTGCTTCCACCTGCTAATAGCGAGGGTGCCGGGGAAAAAAGTGATGAATGACGCGAAAAGAGGCATTTTCTCATGCACTGCTGCTGCGTCTGGGCTGCGCCGCGATGACTGAGATATAACAGCTGTGCTAAGTATCAAAGGAGAAGACGGACTTAGGGACTCACACAACGCCACGGGTCGGCTCTTCCATTGCCATATAGTGCAGTTCCCACTTTCGGTGACTCATTTTCGTGTAGAAATCGGGATGCGGGGTGCACCCCGTGGCTGCTACGCAGCCCGACCACTAGAAGACGCGCAGTTACGCTTCCTGCGGGTCGATTGTTGAATCGTTATCGAATGAGCTCGATCGATAACTTCCTATCTGCACAATGCTGTATATCGATCAAGGCCATTCGATAACGATTCAACAATCGATCTGCTGGATCTTGTTTCGGAAATTTCAGAAGAATGAGAGCATCTAGAGTACCTTTATAGGGAGAGTATTGACAACTCGGTTTAGGTAGCTCGTAGGGCCCTAAAGGGCGACGTGAAAAACGAAAATCACTAGGGAAGAGCCGCTGCCAACACATGCATTTGAAATATTAATCAATATAGGGCCGACAGTGCCTTGTGAACAAGCGTTTTTAAGGATTAAGACTTTGAAACTGAGAAAAGTATGCAAAATCAAAGTTTTACACGTGTTTTTGTAATTTTTGATCAGCATACCTACTCTCGCAGTTTAAATTGGTATCACTGGATTATTCGAGTTCATAGGTTGGCTGCCCTCTTGGGCCCCCAAAGCTACATGACTTGATCAAACCTACCCTCCAAAATGTTCGAGTTGTCCATACTCTCCCTTTAAAGGTACTCAAAGTGCATTATGAAGTATACCGATACGTGCAAATATCATGAAAATTTGCTGTTTATCTCCAGAAAGAGTTTTAAGTACCGTTTATATAGTTAATAAAAGGTATACGCTTCGTGTTACGCGGCCGAACCCCCAGAGGACGTCTCATATCTTCGAGGAGGCGCTTCTCTGGGTCATAATTTGGCAACCTCTCCTCAGACATTCTTTGCAGATATTTATATCACACAACCTGCCTGAACGTGGTGCCATGTGCGTATTACTTTCAATTTTCAATATTACTGGAATTCTTCTATTGTGGACACGGTCCTTCCTTGAAATTTTGGCAGGACTCCGCCAAAAATCCATTTGAGCCTTCAAGTTCTCGGGTTGGCTTCAAGGCCACACCTTACTACCTTAATACGTAGGTACTCTGATGCACGGGCGTACCTCTTTTTCCAATGAACCGTGGAAATCATAGAGTCATAAGGACCACAGGGATCACTTGGAGCTTGAGATATGCCCTCACGTCAGAAGAACGACGAGAGGGCACGATCATTTTTACGACCTTGCTTTGATATGTTTTACCTTGAGGTTGATTTTGCCTGACCCCATGATGTGTGTTGATGGCCGAGCTTTCCAAGTTGAGTAATCTTCTTGTAGGAGAAAAAGGACGAGAAGGAGGGGGTAGGAATTCGAAGTATAATATAATCGGAAAAGGGTAAATATGGCAACGGGGCGGTTGCTTGACACAGCGAACAGCGGCGTGACTAACCCGCTCTCCGTGTCCGAGTCGGAGCTCTCATTAGAGGGCGGTAATGCTTTCGAGTTTTTTGTCGCTCCGGCCTCTGGCTCCGCTCGAAATGAGCATAATCGCGGGTGGATCTGTTGAAGAATTCGAGTGGTCGCCGGCTCGACTCCGCGGCCCAGCCACGTTTTCCACCGTGCGTAGCGCAGCCTCGCCCCCCACCCCTAGACCTGACGTCGGGGTGAATGAATAAGGCGCTTTCAAGAGCAGCCAGGAGCCACAAGTTTTATTTTCGAGAGGATATAAAACACAGGAGCAGGCAGCTGAAGCAGATTAACTGGACGCATTTCCGCCAAACGGAACCATGTGCATTAAGACATGAGCCCTGAGACTCATAAGAGTATGTGCATGGCAGGGCTCACGTTATAGTGCATATGGTTCCGTTTGACAGAAACGTCCAACTGGGAATGCAGCCGAGAGCAATTAACAGGCTCGAATGTCACATTTTTGGCGGAAATGGGATGAGGATGCTACAATGTTGCCAGATGGTGCCCTCGGCCGGGCAACACCACCGTCGGAGCCGGCGGTGGATGATGAGCGGGTGGTAACACTGGGATGGCCACTTGCCAGCGGCCCCGGCATCCAGTCCTTCAAGGTCACAGCAACTAACCCACCGCCACCGCAACTTCAGTGCCCTACCAACATGCACTTTACACTTGCCCCGGAACCCCCGCCCCCCTCCGGGGCCCGGCCCGACTCGGGTCCCCCTGTCTGCAACTCCTATGCGCAGGTATGCACGCAGCGCCTCTACAATCACGACCTATTCCTCAACCCGACGGGGTTGGGTTTCCCATCAGACGGTCCAGAAAATACACGATGCAAACTGCTATAGCATGAACTGAAAAAAATCTTGGTTTGTAAAAGAAAATGAAAAGACCCGGGAATAATGTGCGCAATTTAGAGCGCAAAGAATTTTAATTGCGTTCGGCAGAATTTGTCCGACCGACCGGAAATTCTAGCAGCCGCAACAGTGCATTCGCCGCTGACTGATAGCATAGTCAATCAGGCATTTTACGTAGTGAACAATTGAACTGCATTTTGCAATTAGGAACTACAATTTCTTGCTCGTCCGAAAAAACACATATGTCTGCATGATTTTGTCCGATTGACAGGAAATTCTAGCAGCCGCAACAGTGCATTCGTCGCTGACTGATAGTCAATCAGGCATTTTACGTAGAGAACAATTGGACTGCATTTTGCAATTAGGAACTACAATCTCTTGCTCATCCGTAAAAACACATATGTCTGCAGAGAAACTAATGGTATACATACGCTATTTTTAGACTGAGCCAGAAATTGCAGTTCCTACATTGCGAAACGTAGTCCAATTGGCCTGAGCAATCATCCGCGTACGAGCAGGGAGCAGGAATCTCATCGAAAGAATCTCCCATCAGCCGAAAAATTGGCAATATTCATCGAAAAATTTTTAAAAAATTTCTAAGAGAAAATTCCCCAAAATCGAAAAATTTTTACGTTAGATTTCATGAAATGGGCCCGATTCATTTCACGTCAGGGAAGACAGCAGTAAGTACTTTCTGCATTTTAGCTTGACCCACGAGCGTGGTCACGTTTTGGACGAGCAGCAAACAAGAAAGTTAGAAATTGGCCAAAAAGGGTGAGCATTTTCACGGATAGCATAAGATACCCCGCTCTCGCAGAATAACGTGGACTTACTGCTGTTTTGTCTGTAATGATGTCAATTTTTACGAACTTCCGTCTCTCTCACCATCGATTTCTAAAATTAGGACGAATCTTACGTGGTCCAGGCACGCTTCCCTCGATGGGCACAAGAAGTGTACTGCCGTGCTACGGGAAAACGCCGTATGAACATTCGAGATTTGTCAAATGTCTCCGGATGAAATATGTATTTTTAAGGCAAATTATGCTTATTTTTCCTTGAAATTTTCCGATGTTTTTGAATAATTGCGAACAAAATTGCCTACAAGATTTAAAGAAAAATTATGAGAATTTTCCCAAAAAATTCGTTTTTTATCGAAGGAAATTTGGCAACGCCGGAAGGCTCGTGCGGCGTTCTTCCTTAGCACGGCAGTACATTTCAACCCATTTTGTTCTTTCCCGAAAAATGCAAGCCGTTTCTTAATTCAAAAAATTCCAACTTAGGAGCAAAAATAAAATAATTCCGTATAACTCTCCTGGCTATGGTCCGTGAGAAAATATCTCAATATCCTGAGGGGCGTCAAATTCACTGTTTGCAAATTTCGTTATTTAGCAAAGTGGGTGACAATTTTTTTTCTCGGAACAGCCCTGGATTGAGATCTCTCGGCAAAGCAAGCACAGTCTTAGAAGATCGAAAAGAGCATGCGCTGTGACAGCGGATAGAAGGACTAGAACCAGGTACCACTAAAAAAATGAACCAGTTTATTTGAAAACCTTATATGTTCATTTTTCGATGAACTCTGATCTCTGTGACAATATCTATGTAATACGCTGCCGTGCTAAGGAAGAACGCCGTATGAACATTCGAGAGTTGCCAAGTTTCCTTCAATTCGATGTTTATTTTTGAGGAAAGTTATGAATATTTTTCCTTGAAATTTTCAGGAAATTTAGGTGAAATTGCGAAGAAAATTATCCGAAAAATTGGACGGGAAATATTCATTAGTTTACCAGGAAATTCGTGTTTTATCAAAGAAAATTTGGCGACGCCAGATGGCTCATACGGCGTTCTTTCTTAGCACGGCAGTACGGCTCCAAAACGACTATGCTTGGTTTTAACATCGCATCGAGCGATTCAAACAGCGATTCTGTGAAATTCGCTCGTGTTGGTGTATTATGCGCTTGAGTAATCCCGTCCGGCGAGTTGACACAGAGGCGAAACGATCTTACTCTTGTTCCCTCGCCCCGATGGCCGATGGTGCCCACGGTGGTGCCCAGCTGCAAATCAAAATTGACCTTGTGGCCATTTTACGAAACCCCTGAGACGGAGCGCGAGTGCGAGTCACGAACGAAAATTAAATTATCCATTCTAATTGGACGCTCGTTATTAAATTTGTCATCGCAACGGAATAAGACATTCAAAGCGGGACACAGACCAATGATAGAGCTGAATTGTCAAATGTTAATTGGCGCTAAAGAAACGGACACCAACGGTGAGGAAAATGCACCGGTCCCCCGGGAGAATGCTCGGGGAAATCGTCGTATGCGACTTCAGACGTTGCCAAATTTCCCTATTTAAAATGTTAATTTATTGGGAATCTTGCGAATATTTTCCCGTTAATTTTTTAGTGGATTTTATGCGTTGATCTGATCTTAGATATCTAAAAGTTTTTAAGGGATTTTTTTTTCAAAAAATTGGTACAAAATTATTATTCAACTGGGGGGAAAATTGGCAACGTTTGGATTTTCATACGGCGTTTATCCCCAGCAAAGCAGAATGGATCCAAGGGAGAAGGAAATCAGATCAAATGCGCATGCGCTCGGTGTTGGCCGCTGGCCGGTGCCACGGCGAGGCGGGCCTTGAACGATTACCATTCACTCGCCTTTATTATCCTCCCGTCCATTTTCTCGAACGTGAATACTTGCATGATTGTCTGAGCAAACTTACAAATCGCCCGAAGAAATTGAATTTTTCACCAGTGACGCGCGGCCGTGGTTTATTTTTCCCGAGCTCAGCTGCTGAGCTTTTGTCCCACCGTTCGCGAGAGAAACCCAATTAGACACTGACTCACTTCTGGCCGACGCAATGTTGCTCCGCACTGTTGGTGACCAGGAAATCGGGCCGTCGCACGGTGGATCGATTCAATTGAACAGGTCGGACGACATTTGGAAACTTTGAACGCTTATAACTCCGTTTATACAAAATTTAGAGGTTTTTAAAGTGGTTCCATCAGGGCCGGATTTACCTACTTGCCGCCCATGGGCCGCTAGTATTTTGCCGCCCCCTTCTCATTCGTTTTGAAACATCAATGAATACCATCAAAGGAACGTGCCAGCGGGGGAGGGGTGCATAAGACGCGTTTACTGGTGTTGAACACATTTTTTGGGAAAGCCCATGTCAACACTACTAGCAAAAGTTCACGGAACTTTGCGCGAAAGTTTAGCGAAAGTTAAGTTTCGTAAACCTATCTCTGTGTGGACAAGGCCTTCCATTCATTAGAAATGAGCGAAAAGATTATGAAAGAACAAACATAAATGTGGATTAATGATTTTAACTTCCGCCGCCGTGCCTTGCAGACCGCACTGTGTTTGACGCAATGCGTGAAGTATTCACGCAATCTTGTAGGCGCTATGCGTCTCTCGCTGATCGCACTGTGTTTGCCGCAATGCGTGAGGTATTCCTGCATTCTTGTAGGCGCTATCCGTTTCATGACGTCCGCAATGACCGCACCGTGTTTGATGCAATGCGTGAAGTATTCAAGCAGTCTTGTAGGCGCTAATATGTGTTACATGCCGATTGCCGTGCCGAGGGCTTCTCCTTTCCATCTCAAGTCCTCGTCATCATTTCTTTCTAGGTAAGTCGCGCCGTTCCAGGCGTGTTTGGTTTCTCTCTTTACTCGACTAATTAAAGGTGCTGCCTCTTGTATCATTGAAAGACGGCAAAAGTAGAAATTACTATACTCTCAGGAAATTAGAGATTTTGTCGCCTATTCTCGTTTGTAATTTTTTATCTAAATCAGAATTTTTTTATACCTACATTTAAAAAAATTGCAAAATTTGCCGCCCCCTATAGATTTGCCGCCATGGGCCGCGGCCCACGTGGCCACCCTCTTAATCCGGCCCTGGGTTCCATTGGTTTCCTCGCAAAATTTTCTACTTGAAGCACCCCCATGAAATGTAAAATACGACGAAATGAAAACTAAAATTTACGGTTTTAGTCAAAAATTTCATGTCCGACCTCTCCAATTGACTCGACCCACTGTGCGTCGTCGTCGCGATTGAAAATCCTCGAGGACTTGAGCTCAACGCGCTATACTTGTACTGACGTGCAAAAAAAGAAAAACCACATACCGTCACCTTCGGCCAAAGTATCACAAGCGCCATGCATGCGACGTTCCAAAATTTCCGCTACCATTTTATTTTTTCACAGAGAAAGTATTGGTTGATTCTGTCTGTAAATTTCACTGAATTTTATCGGCAGCACAAAGGAAATTCAGTGAAATTTTCGGACGGCTTCGTTGAACAATTTCTCTGTAGAAAAATAAAATGGTGGCGGAAATTTTTTAAAGGTCGCACGGCGCTTATGATACTTTGGCCGGAAGATGACGGTATACACTGTTTTAGGCGTTGCTTTATCTCTTCTGATAAAGTTCAGATTTCCTTCCTGACCTTTGCTCATACCTTTAATAGCCTTAAGCTCCTGTAAGTTCATAACTGCCCTCAAAAATGAATATTTCCTTGAAATTTCAACGTCTTAGAACTCTCATGACATTTTTCTTTAGCACGGCCAGAATACGCAGTACTTAAATAGGACACGTCAACAAAGATTGATCCCTCTTTCGTCTGTATGCAGATCATATTTCCAAATCCTAGGGGTCATGCCTAGTTTATGCAAGGCTAAATTTTTTTCCGGGGAGGGGGGGGGAGCTGTACCTGAGGAGACATAGTCAATTTTCAAGTGATGATGTTCGCCAACTTTGCAATTTGAATGCAAGCGACTGATATGTGCGATAGCGTGATAGTTTCTCATAAGAAGCGGTGTTAACGGCATTATTCGCCTTCAATTTTGAATGTGGGCAATATGGGCCTCCTAAGTGTTGATATAGTTTTATTCAGGAGCCTGGATAGTTTAAACTGATTTTGGGTTTTCAAAATAATCCTTTGAGTAATTTTGGGATTGATTGGGTGCGTAACAGATTTTTTGTCTAATTCTTATTCGTGTCACCTACGTAAATATTTCCGCATCGATAGGAATGAGAATGAGAACTAGAAGTAGTGTGCACACACACGCATACAATAATAAGAAGCCATGTATTTATACAAACCAATTAGTCTCTGAGATTGATAAAAATAGAAAATCCCATTGAAATGTCAGTCTCTACACGGAGGGTTGACAAAAAAACGGTGATCTAATTTTATACTCCGTTGTGACTATTTTATTCAACATACCCATCATTGACATTTGTGATATCAGACCCTCTCTTGAAAATTGGTCTTCCTTGGTTTCTGCGTTTAATTAATAACATTATCTACATTACCACTATTATACCAACATTCTTTTCCGTGAAAATCGATGAATTCGTTTGGGCTCTACATCTTATTCTTAGATCTATCTTTAAAATAAAGGGTGGATGCTGAAAAAATGACGCCCTAACGTTTTTTATCTGGGGTGACATTGACGGATAGAGTGGCTAAAAATATAATGTTCTGTGGCAGTCAAGTGGAAAATTAACGTCTTTCTCTTTAAGAATGGTCCCACTGCACTTCTTTCTTCTTCGAAATCATCGCAACGGACAAAAAGAAGCTCAAGCGATGGTGGTTTAAAAGAGTCTCTGTGATTTGAAAACTTACTCGCAAATAAATTTTGAACTATGAGAGGAAATCAGAGAAGGAGGCCTCAAAATTCCCCGCATAGCAAACAATTTTTACCCTACATATGTATTGTATCCAAATTTTGAATGCAAATTTGAAGTAATGTAAACCAGAGGTGTTCAATTGGGCTGCGACGTTGCAAGGTTTTATTTGACCATTAATTTCCTCATCACTCAACGAAGGAGTGTTCCGCACCGAAAATTTCAGGAATTTTTGGTCAGGTCACAAAGATATACACAGATTTTTGAAAGAAAATTTGCAACCGATTTACTTTCTCTTCAGTGAATTCTTAGGGAATTTCGGATTGCAGCTACCATAGTCGGTGCAAGTTCACATCAGTGTTACTGAAGTCGAGACCGTGAAACACAAGCTGCACAGGAAAACCATGCTGCAGTAATGGTACAGTGCTGGTACAGTTAATGGGACTGAAATTGTGGAGCGGCGCGGCGGTATGGCACGGCGTTGTACCGCATCGCCTCACCGTGCCGTGCGGCGAACCAACGAGATCGTGGCGCGAATGCAGCCACTCAAGGTTGCCGAGATACGTCTTTAAATAAAACAAAAAATAATCATAATTCACACGCAGGAAAAATATCCATGTTTGACCGATATGCCAAAATAGATGTCTTTTACATGGACCGAGTTTATCAGAAAGGAACCAAACCACTTTTTCGAAAAAATTGAGTTACGAGCGTTTTTTAGTTCCACTAGCCGTAAATTTACTCCTGCCAAAAACTGAAAGTCGAAAAACATAAATTAGTCTGTGAAAAGAGGGGTTAAAGTTTGTTTTCTACATTGAGCCTTACGCAGGAATGAAACTATAAAACTCTTTTTCTCAGTTTCAACTTAATGTGGGTTTGTTTCTTTCTGATGAACTCGGTTCAATTTAATGATGGGCTTTTCTAAGTTACATATACAAGATCAAGATCATAGGTAACTGAACTTCCAGTAAGCAACTTTTATTTGAAAGATTGACATAATGTCGGGAAATCAGTGAGTTTTCAGTGCAATGAGATCGATAAAGTTAAAGCTTATGTCCAATTTTATGGGAGCTGTTCTTCCTTAGGCGTTGATCCTCAAATGTTAGGTCTTCTTCATATTAGTGCCCCAGAGTCAAAAGGTATCTAACTCCATTTCAGTCCTTTCAAGATATCAGGGGAAAACCGCGCGTCAGCCCCATTGATTTCAATGGAAATCACAACTTTTGAAACTCCGTATTTCATGATAGGCATAAGATAAGGCTACCAAGTTTTTTACACACACGGAACCGTTAAAGGAGATTTCGAAAACGCCCCTAACACGATTTTTCCAAAAATGTGAGTTAAGTACCTTTTGGCTTTGGGGTACTGATTTGTAATTTAAGGTAACGTTGAAAATGATTCGGACAAATTGAAATACATTTATCGATTAAAAACTAAAAGTTATGGCTTAGTTTAGAAACAACGTATGTAACATTAGTCTCCCCGAACACATACATGTTTTTACGGATGAGTCAGAAATTGTAACGCCTAATTGCAAAATGAAGTGTAATCAGCACTTTGATTCGAGACTCAGCCCTATTTACACTCTAAGCGTAACCTGGGCTTCTGCTTAAAAAGGAGCTACATTTGGATTCGATTTGTTCAGCTGTCTGCAGGTTTTTCGATTATGACTAAAAGTTCGAAAATTTTCTTGGCACCGTTTGGCTCCACTCCCTTCTATTTTCTGGTTTTCTTTGACCTTGTAAAGTGTGATAACAAAAAAACTCAAAGCTGGAAAAATATACCAAAGTTTTTTTCGTAGGACCCCATTCAATCCGCATGGTTATCTAGTTACCGCGGAACTTGACTGGATGCAACTTTCGAAATGACTTTTCACTTTTTAAAAAAAAAAATGTTATAAATTGAACAAAATACAGTCGAGACACAGACTTTACGAGTCTTTTTACATTTTCGTGTACCTTAATCTACATCTCCGTCTAAGTTAGTGACGTCACAGATGCATCGGCAACATCGGAATGATGCAGGAATTGTGGCTGCAGCGAGGTGGTCCACGGAATCTCAGCGTGCGGAAACGGGGGTCGGAGAGGCCGCCGAGCAGGGGGTGGGGGTGGGGGAGGGGGGCAGGCGGGGCTGAAGCGCGACGAATGCACTCGAAGCTTTGAATCGGAAGGGCATAATGGGCTCCCGGAGCCGCGGCTGGAAGTCGGGCCGACCTTGAGAGATGTTATGAATCACACTCCACTTAATTCTAGATGCGGGATGGATATTGTGTCTGGACGTCGAGACGTGGACGAAGACGTCGTCGGGGACCCGGACCGCGGAGGAAGCGGACGTCGCGGCCGCCGGGGCGGGGAGGGGAGGCGGCCGGGGCGGNGGGGGGGGGGGGGGAGTCTCATCTTGTGCGTTTCTGACCTCCTCGAGTGATGAATTACAATTGGTTTAATTACAAACATTAGCGTGATACCTAGCGTGTTTAATTATTATGTGCTGCTTTCGGGTCGCCGTCGCGGGCTCTGAGAGTCGGACGTCTTCGTCTCGGCCGATCCGGCCCGACCCGACCCGACGCGAGTGTCATTGTCAGCCTCCGCTGCCGACGTCGTCGTGGTAACGACGAACGTGTGGACCGTGGAATTTCTACTTGCAACATAAGTCAACTGCAACCAGCGACTCGGACCAGTGGGCCGATTATTGAAATTGATAGACAAAGCTATAGACAAAGAAGACATAGGAAGTATGGAGCGATCCTATTGGTTGAAATTTGAAATGGGTGGCTCCTATGGACTAAGGGAGAAAATGATGGACTAACTATCGGGTCTCTCGTAAGTTGCCGTTGGTTAGTCTATTACCTGCCTTCTTTGTCCAATGCAACCACCCGCTTCCACCAATAAAATCTCTCTATGTCTCTTTTGTCCTCTTTGTCTATAGCTTTGTCTATAGCTTTGTCTATAGCTTTGTCTATAGCTTTGTCTATAGCTTTGTCTATCGATTTCAATAATCAGCCCGCAGGCTCGGTAGTGGTAACTCTTTTGTTGTCGCAAGAGGGAGGAAAATGTTCACCAAGAAGGTATTTGCGAGGAAGCTGAAAATTTATAAAAATCCCGGGAAAAAAAGAGCACAGGAATGTTGGATGAAACAGGGATTTCACATTAAGTGTGGTAGTACCTCAATAAATTAGGTTACTAATCTTAATGTTGCAGTATTACCGCAATTAATTGGCAATTGTTGAGTTTAAAACCTTCCAGGCACTTGAATACAACTATTTCGACACGTGGGATGTCCAGGTTGCATAAATGGATAATTGAAGGCAAATTTTGTCGCTAATAGTGAAAGTAAATGCACTACATGAAGAAACGGTTCTTTTCTAATACAAAAGTGAAGAGAAGCAAATAATCGAAATCCACGCCTTCAAATCGCAAAATAGGCGAAATTCTATCGTATCAAAGCTATCATGCGCTTTACCACTCGAACACTCCGATTTCATTGTTTCCTCATTGTGGATTTCTGAACTTAGGATGACCTATTCTTTCCAATAACCCTTCCAATCCAAACCTAATTTTAATAAATATTGTATAATCATATGTTAAAAACGCAATTGTCTTCTTCAAATGCCCTACCTTTTAAAAAAAACCCGTCCTTTTTATAAATGTTTTTGATAAAAGTAAAATCACATCTAAAGAAACCGTACACCAAGCCCAGACATTAGATACTTTTTTATTTAGTTTTTATCGTGCTCCCAATTAATTTTCACAAATCGAAAATAAAATTTGTACTCAATTGTGTAACAACCCTTAAAAAAATCATTTTCAATGTAGTTACACGAGAGAAAAAGCATTATGTAAGATTCGGAATCTCCCCGCACACCACTGATGCTTAATCATTAATTAGAACTCTGCATTTGACACTGTTGTGAGAGCGTTACTGGAAGGAGGGAGACTCTGACCACGAATTTTTCATTAGTTCGCGTTCTCGAAGTGGAATCTGACCTCAAGAATGCAACGTAACGTAAGCAGCCCGTTCTGAAATGAAACTCTGAAACGGAGAGGACGCTTTAAACGAAACGAGGATTTTTGTAACATTTGATTACGAAACGAGCGAGTCTTGTTTTGTTTCGGGACGATAACGGAAGCCGACGGGTTATTCGCTCCGTGCTCGTTAAATTAAATGACAAAATCATCCATGGTATAAAATACACTCTCATCTCGGTCAGAGCTCCAACGAATTTGTCCCGGGCACTTCTGAATATAATACTCCTCTCAAACGTTTTATTTATATCGTAAACATTTCACTCCGTGCACAGTAGCTGAAGGCATCTGGGCCGGCCGGCAGACTTCAGGAGTTATCAGATGAGCGGGATTATTCCCGGCCCCGGCGCGGGGATGAATAAAGTTCCCGCGAGCTCTGACAGCGCTGGCCATCATGTCATTTCCAAAACGATGACAGTTTGTTGTTGGCGTTGTTTTTGAAAATCGAGGAGCGGGGCGCTCGCCCATTATGCGCTCATCTGCCGGAAAAGCCCGAGGATCGAGGAAGGGATAAAAATAATGAGCGACAAACAGGAAAACAGAAATGACAATGGTCCGAAAACATGATAAGGGTTAAAATTAATTCGAAGCCGGGATCGGGAGTCGCGGGGACGCGGTTCGAGAGGGCACTTTTCTATTGTGCCGCCCGGGAACTTGATTTGCCCGTAACGAGTTCATAAATACCAGGGGGATGATTTAGAGCCACCCCACCCCCCGCGCCCGGGCTCCTACACCGCAAAGGCACCGAAGGCAACGGCCAGCAACGACAGGAGCGACCAAATTAAACAAAAGATAAATTGAGTCCATACGTTGGGCTGCAGTGTTCTCTCGATGGCCGCGGCCGGAGCCCTCCTGGTTATGAGCTGTTGAGGCATTACCGCCGCTGGAACGGCCAAAAAAGGCGCGCCCACCATTTGAACGTATTTCTGTCAAACGGAAGTATGTGCAGTGAGACATGAGCCCTGAGACCCATAAGAATACGTGCATAACAAGGCTTACGTCATGATACACATAGTTCCGTTTGATAGAAATACGTCCTTAAACGTGTAGTTTTTTCATCCTCGACAATTTAGTCGTGTTAATCATCGTCATAGTTGCCAAAAGCCATCGATTAGAGACTTTTTCCATCGGATCAAGCCTTGGCTTATGCTGCCTTGCTAAGGAAAAACGCCGCATGAACATCTGAGAGTTGCTAAATTTCCTCCGAAAAAACTTTTATTTCTGAGGTAAGCTATGGATACACTGGAAAAAATACACACTGGATCTAGAGCCCAGACTCTTAAAAACATCGACAAGATAAATTACTCTTGATTCAATCGGATTTTTGCTTAGATCAAGAACCAAGCCTCTTAATTTGAGCGCATTTCCTTTTGATTTAAGCTTAAATCTGATTGAATCGAGAGTATTTTTTCTTGTCAATGTTTTCAAGAGTCCGGACTCTAGATCCAATGCTTTTTTTCCAGTGTATTTTTCCTTGACATTTTCAGGAACTTTAGGTGAAATTGCGAACAAAATTATCTAAAGAATCGGGAGAAAATTATTCATAGGTTTACCTATAGGAATTCGGGGTTAATCAAAGGAAATTTGGCAACGGCTATATGTCCAAACGGCGTTTTTCCTTAGCACAGCAGTATTGAGCCACACCTCACAGCGTTCTTCAGTTTATGGTTGGCGATGCTTGATCTTCCAATTACAATTTTGGAGATCTAAGCATATCATCAGGTATAAATTAGTATTAAAATTGTAGAAAGGTTGTATTAATTGTTCTACGAGATGAAATTAACTCATAATCAGACGGGAAAAAATGACTATGAGTTGAAAATAAAACCGGTCTCGATTACGGTAATGTATCTTAAAAAACCAGTACTTTTTTTTAATTTTAGCGCAATGGTACCTACTGCAAATGTTGCCATTCTTATGTGATACTCAGGTCAGTAGTTCACATTGGTTTCAGAAAATCAATCCATTGACTTCTTAGTCCACTGATGGCTGTCTGATTAGCTTGCAAAACAGACTATGAAACACGTAATATTATCTTTACTCGAAATATTGTATTTTTCGGAGAAGATAAAGATAAAGTGCACTAGAGGAGGTATAAATTAAATAAATTTTACGTTAAAAGTAGTTAAAAAATTCAGAAGTTTTAAAAGCAACTTCTATTTCAGATATTAATATTTTTTTTTACACTTTTAACACTAATCAGATGGATTGTCTAGTGCACCATTCCTAATACTTCGCATAAGAGTACTTTTTTCCTCCGACAAAATAGCTATCTCCCAAAAACAACTTAACAAAAAACCAGTAAAAAAAGGAGAGGGAGTAAGCCCCGACTGAACGGCGGGTGTAGAAGATTTCCGCTGACAATCAGCTTACTATTCTCTCATTCGATGCGTTAGCCTTCCTTGTTCCTTCTTATCAAGGTGAGGTACGAAATCACATCGGTGGGACTGAGTGCATGGGAGGAGAAAAGACAGCACAGCATGGCACTAAGCGGTGTGACTGAGCATTGTCAGCCCTGAAAAAGCAAAAGCGCGATTGGGGCTCTTTTTCCGAATGCCTATTGTTCTCCCATTGCCAACCCTCTGTGCTCTAACAAATCGGCAAATTTAGCCCGGATTTATCGTTTAAATTCCATTTCGGCCCGTCCAAAGGCAACAAAGATGCGTCAAAGGGTTCTGAGGTCCAGGACAGAGAAGGCCGCAGCCGGAGAACTCGTCGAGGGGAAGGGTGGGAGAGAGGGTGGGCGCCACCGTGAATCGAGGGGGAGGTGTGGTGAGGGGGTGTTCATTAACGCGACTTCAACCCCAAATTTAACAGCATTCTTATTTAACCATGCGTGGAGCTCGGCGCGGAAGGAGAGAAAAAATAGTAAAAATAATAATTCCGTTAATTTCTTGGGGCTCGAAACCGAACAGCGCTTCGATTCGCGGGTAAAAATTTTAGCAGAATAACAGAGTTTTAGCCTCCGTTTCGGTCCTGCTCGTGAGGAAAATTAATGAGTGTGAAGGGACGGAGCTCGCGCGACCGGTGAGGTGGTAGCAGGGGGGTTAGGATTTTACAGGGAAAATAATTTGTCTCTGCGGTTTTCTTGTCGTTTCCCTGTTTCCAATTCGAGGGTGTTTTTTTTTTTTTTATTTTTTAAACTTTAGCGTTTTGCCATCAAACTCCGTCATTCCTCACACGGGCGCGCGAGCCTATTTAAAGTTTCACGCATAATTGCGTTTTTTTCAGCTTTTCCAATTTTACCTGCAGGCTTCCGTGGCTCGTTTTTCATCGCAGCTGACTCTTTAAAGAGCGGAAATTAAGGTACGTTTCCACAGAAAGTGCGCGGTGCGGAACTGGTCAAGCCGCGCCGCGGGCCGCGGGTATAGGGGTGGTTTAATTCCTGCCTGTTCCATCGTGCTAAGGAAAAACGCCGTATAAGCATTCGAGAGTTGCCAAATTTCTCCGGATAAAACGTGTATTTTTTAGGAAAGTTATGCATAATTTTCCGTGAAACTTTCAGATGTCTTAGATCAAATTGCGAACAAAATTATCTGAAAAATTCGACAAAAAATATTAACAATTTTTCCAGTAAATTCGGTTTTCAATAAAAGAAATCTGGCAACATCTGAAGGCTCATACGGCGTTTTTTTTAGCATGGCAGTGTTGCCCCAGATAGGGCTATTCGCGTTTGAAATCATTGCACTCAGTCACGCGGACATTTTTGTCGCACGCTGATTATGGAAGTGTGGCTTCAGAGGGTGTGAAGGAAAACTGGATACGTGATGCGATCGAGGGACCGAGAATTTGTTTTTTTCGAACGAGATATTGATGTGGATATACGACCATTTAAATGGACGTATTTCTGTCAAACGGAACTATGTGCATTATGACGTGAGCCGTGTTATGCATGTATTCTTATGGGTCGCAGGGCGTATGCCTTAATGCACATAGTTCCGTTTGATAGAAATACGTCCAAAGAAGCATCCCAGCAACGAGAAAAAGAAAAAATACTTCGCACAGGACTATCGCGAATCATCAGCCTACTTTGATTCAGGAAACGCAGAAGGAACGATTAATCCTATCATCAAAAGTGGACGAAATGAGGAAAATAAAAAAAAAAACCAAATTGACAAGAAAAGGAAAAATAGCTTAAGTCCTTAAAAAACTGCACATAGATTGATACATCAAAGAAAATGCAACACGTCAAAGTTTGATACATTTATTTTCAATAGTGTAAGGAGACGAACTTTCCATAGCCCGTCCCGGCGTTGTCAACTTTTCACACGAAACGATTATTTTGTCCAAAAAATAGGATATCTCCTCGCAAGAGCAAGTCATTTTTTGTCAGCAATGTCAGCACTTCATGCGGTGGCTGATGAATTGATCATAAATTTACACATTTCGCTAAACTCAAGAAAAGTAACAGGTATTAATAATTTTGGCAGTCATCTGCTCTAAGGCAGAGGGATTTCAACTGAAGTTAACATTATTTTGATTAAATCATAGTCAATGATAACAAAAATGAGTGATGCTGGATTTCTCTTGGAAGTAAAATTGTATCTTCATCGTGCATGAGTTCTGAAAACAAACTTCTTCGCTGTGATTTGTCATTGATGGTATATGTGAGATATGAATTCGTGCACTGTACGATTCAAATCAAATTTATATCAAGCAAGCTTAGACAGAGACCACTCGCAATAATTCCTGAGGGTCTCCTCCCAATGCAAGAGGATTTCAATAAGCAAGTAGACTAACCTCGCAAATATATGCGCATATGTGCGGATGGCATGGTCAATTTGACTAATTAGCGACTGCACATTCCTACTTTCAGAAAAATTTAATAACAAAATAAGCACGTCTCTTTGTCGGGGGAGGGAGCTACACTCAATTTCAATGCGCCTCGAAGTTTTTAAAACGCTTAACCTCCATGCACGTTTGGAGTTGACTGAAACTAAGGATGGAAAAAATATCCACGAAACTGTGAATCAGGACTGTCAAGAGGATCAGCACAAAAAAAATCCTCCTGTCAGAATGAAAAACTTGCCTTTTTTCCCATCACTTTTCTTAAAATACTTAAAAATGCATAACCCTAATGTATTTTTCATTCACCAGGAGTGGTGATAGGTAGGCGCAGGATTTCTTCCGTCCCTCGCTTTTGTCCTCCACTTTGCATTTGTGTTTTTTTCCTCTTTTCAGCGAGGTATCTTTTTCAGGATAAGGAGCTTTATAATATGAAGCATTTAAGAAGCTTGTGTCTTCGGAGCGTCTTTCAGGCGGTTTTATTCGAAAGCCTACCGGGGTGACATAAATAACGAGGTTTCAACCGTATGTTAATGATATTCAAATAAAAGGTTCAATTTTCGAATCGGTGGCGTGGCAAGGCAGTATATTTTTCCTCGCATTAGACTTGAGGCATGCTCCATCCGGAATCCACTTAAACGTATTGTTTATAGCGACAGACAGATTGAGGAGAAGAGAAAGATATCCCGAGATTAAACCCTGGTTGGGAGGAGACAATCCTTAGCAGACTTTTCTAAGCTGTACCCAGCATGCGGAGGCACCGTCTCCGTCAGAATGGCACGAAGCCGCAACCACCCCTCGCACCCTTGTACCCTCCCTACATTGAGCTTTCCACGAAACGTGCGCCGATGGCGTGAATAATCTATTAAGTTTATGGCTAATAACGCAGGGGGGGACATCCGCCCCGGGGGCATATATCTTTGAACTTGATGCGAGAAAAAATCTAACGACTCTACCTGCATGACGATTTTGGATATCAACATGAAAGTTCAGCATGACACTGAATTACTCCTTCAGAGGTTGCCAGAATGGTGTGGTGGTTTCTGTTCAAAATATCATCGTTTTCTGAACGAAGGAATCCACTCCAAGGAAGGAGGGAATTTTTTACTTCAAGATTGCAAAATAGTCCAACAAAATTCACATTTTTTTTTAAAAAAAATGATCGCGGACAATGTTTGTCAAAAATGTTGCAAATTCTGCACTCAGGTGGGAGGGATGAGGGAAATTTTTAATTGGCAACTTTTGACAGACTTCTTGCAGAAACGGAATTTCCGGGTGGAAATTTTGCAATATTGAAATGTAGCGACGTTCTATTGTCAGGAAGACGATTATTTTTGCATAGATTTTTGATCCGAAAAACAAGGAGAGAAAAAATATCTGCAGCACAACTGGTTTTGTTAACTTTCTCTCAGCCCTATACAAACATCTAATCTAGTTTTTGTTCATTGAAAACCATTGAAGGAGTTTAGTCTCAGCCATTTTGAAAAGAAAAAAAGAAAGTTTTTTTGAGATTTATTGAAGTGAGCCTTACCCCAGGGCACAACTTTGCACCCTTATCATTATGATCTTGTGGCAAATTATATTGGGCAAGTTGGAGCCTTACTTAATTTACCCTCTTTTTATCAGCACAGTTTCTAGAGAATACAGCAGTGCATTCCTCAAAGGAAGTTTTCAAATGAATTTCGGAAAAAATTCTAAGACTAATTAATTAATTATAACAGTTTTGCGTACCATCGATGAGGAAGCTATAGTGATGCATCTACCTCGACTGAAATTTATCCAATATTTATTCCACTCTTCTTTTTCTTTTCGAATGAAAACTAATTAATCTTTTTACGTGGAATTTTTAGAAAATATTCCAAGCTCTGAGAGCGAGATTACGCGAATCAATAACTGTTGATTTTCCTTCGTAATTATAATAAAATGCGACAATTCATTACACCGTGTCCACCTTCCAGCCAACATGCAAGACTTTCCACTTCAAAAAATATACTGTTGAAGTTTGTTTTAAATTCTGATATGGGAATAACCTCTTATATAGTCAATGAATAGCATCACTCAGAAGGGAACCAGAAATATTATGTTTAAACCCGTCGTTCTTTTTTTAAAATGTGGATTGCCGATTACTGTAAACCCAAATTTTGGGAACTTTGATTTTTAAAACCACTATTACTATAAGTAAAGTAATATCTACAAAATTAAAAGTCCGTGAGTTTTTAAATGAATTGCGACTTTGCTACAATCAGTTTTGCAAGTTACAGTATCGTACAACTAGTTACCGTACAACTATGCTGGAAGTTGCAATGATGCAAACATTTAGTGGTTTTCTGATTGAATAAGATCCTCAGGATATTGATGATGAGCAATTACTAGATTTTTTAGAGTGTTGCCAAAGCATCCCTGCCATACTAAGGAAGAACGCCGTATGAGCCTCAAGACGTTGCCAAATGTCGTTATACTAAATATAATTTTTCAGGGCAACTCGAAAAAAAAATTTAATTTTTAAGAAAATTTTTTTCGCGATTAGATTTAAATTATCTGAAAATTTCAAGAGAAACTTATTCCTCCAAAATGGGCATTTTATTGGACAAAATTTGGCAACTCTCAGATTTTCATATGGCGTTTTTCCTTAGTGCGGCAGATGTGGCGAATGGTTATAATCCGCCGCATGATAAGCACCGTGAGAAATCTGGCAGCTACTGCGAAATTTCTAAGGACTGCATAAAATCAGGAATCCAGTAACTCTTTTTCGAGGCCTTCAACTGCATCGTGTATCGTTAGTGCAATTTCCAGGGGCGGATCCAGCAATTTCCCAACGATGGATTCCTTCCATTTAAACCCATGCTAAATAATCGATTCTTGTCGGGGCACCTGGCCCCTTTAAGAATCGATACATTTCCATAGGTTTAAATGGAGAAAAACAGTGTTGCCAATTTGCTGGATCCGCCTATGGCAATTTCCCGGCGACGATGAAAATTTCGCCCTCGAACTCCGGTCGCAAACACAATTTGCGACGAGACGTGGGAAAAACCCGCGAGAAAAATGGATGAATTTCAAGAAATCCTAGACGGGCGATTAGCCGATGGAAACTCCAAGACAAGAGAGGAAAGTGAGAAGAATTCGAGGGAGAAGGAAATATAGGGATTCTCGGCTCATGCATGGTATTCACGGTTTGACAGGTTACAAAAGCAGCAGACTGGCGAGTCGACAGACCGTAACTATGTACACTGGTGTCCCGCGACTCCTGAACCGATGTTCTCTTCCGATGCTGCTGATGCAGTTAAACCTGGTTATGGTTAACTAACCATAACCAAGCTTATACGGCTTTTATATGCGGCTCCGGCTGGGGCCCTCACGGCAAGGGGGGGAGGGGAGCACCGTCGGCGGCCGTAAGAACGTTTCGGAAAATATCTGATCGTGAGTACAGGAATTACAGGAAATATGCTCGGTTACCATCCCAGCCCTTGCTCGCCGCTACGCTGCCGTGATATGGAAGAACGGCCTATGCTCCCGCGCTAAGAAGGAACGCTGTATGAACCTTCAGGCGTTGCCATATTTCATGTGATAAAACTAAAATTTCCTGGTTAATTTATGAATATCTTTCTTCCAATTTTTCGGATATTTTTTTTCGCAACTGTACGTGTACTTCGTATACATTTCAAGGAAAAACATTCATGACTTTCCTGTAGAATGATCATTTTATCGGAGGGAATTTGGCAACTCGCGAATGTTCATACGGCGTTTTTCCTTGGCTCGGCAGTATGAACGTCTAGACACTATCAAATCGCCTCGGATGTAATACGACTTTGCGGGAAAACTCATGATTTCTATTCTGCACATCATTTCTGGAGAATTTTACTCTTAATTCAACCCATTGTTTCTGAAAAAATCAAAGGAATATATCCATAACTTCACTTTGAAATAAAAATTTTGTCAGGGGGAATTTTGGCAGTATCCAAATGCTCGTACGTCAGTTTTTCATAGCACGGCAATACGCTTGCGTTGCGGTGGCGCAGTGCGCGCTCCGTTGTCAAATCGGTTATTGCCTTTTCAGCTGGTAAGTCATTATTCTATTCAGGAGCAGAGATTTTGCAACATCTCGCTCCTTGCCTACCCCACTATGAAAGAACCACATAATTTCATTGGTTATCCGATGCAGATGCGCGATTAATGCTTCATATCCAAAGATTTTGTCCTTCCATCCAAGTGCTGCGTATTTCCATATGCGTGATTATTATGATATATCCGTAGATTCTGTCCTGTTACTGAAGAAGCGCGTAGTTTCAATAGCAACCCCCTTTAGATACGTGGTTTCATCTCTGCCTGGGGGCTCTGCCTTGTTAAGTAAGAAACTCCAAAGGCAGATCTGTGTAGATGTAGGTCAGTACCTAGCCATTTCTAGATTGACAGCATTTGGCGGTTTGATAAGCAGGGCCGGATTAAGGGGGTGGCCACATGGGCCGCGGCCCATGGCGGCAAATCTAGGGGGCGGCAAATTTTGCAATTTTTTTAAATCTAGGTGTAAAAAAAATCGGATTTAGAAAAAAAAATTACAAACGAGAAAAGGCTACAAAACCTCTCATTTTCTGAGAGTATAGTAATTTCTAATTTTGTCGTCTTTCAGTGTTACAAGAGACAGCACCTTTAATAATTAGTCGAGTTAAGAGAGAAACCAAACACACACTTTGGCCTGGAACGGCGCGTCTTAGGGAGACATGATGACGAGGACTTGAGATGAAAAGTAGAAGCCCTCGGCGCGGTAATCGGCATGTAACACATATTAGCGCCTACAAGACTGCACGAATAATTCACGCATTGCATCAAACACAGTGCGGTTATTGTGGTCAGCGTGAAACGGATAGCGCCTACAAGACTGCGTGAATACTTCCCGCATTGCGCCAAACACGGTGCGGTCTTCGCGGCGCGGCGGCGGAAGTTAAAATCATTAAACCACATTTATGTTTGTTCTTTCATAATTTTTGCGTTCATTTCTTATGAATGGAAGGCCTTGTCCATTAGAGATAGGTTAACGAAACTTGACTTTCGCGCAAAGTTCCGTGACCTTTTGCTGGTAGTGTTGACAGGGCTTCCCCAAAAAATGTGTTCAACACGAGTAAACGCGTCTTATGCACCCCTCCCCCGCTGGCTCGTTCACTTGATGGTTTTTATTGAAGTTTCAAAACGAATGAGAAGGGGGCGGCAAAATACAGGCGGCCCATGGGCGGCAAGAAGGAAAATCCGGCCCTGTTGATGAGGTGAACTTCTTTCTTAAAGAGCCGAAAAATTTTGGTTTGTGCGAAAAAATTTTAAATGGAATAGCAAAATATAACATCATCAAGTTAAAGTTTGGTTATATCAACGACAGAGGTTGATTTGTGCATGCGACTGATTGTGAGTGTTCAGTGCTCTTATTTGAAAGTAGCAACTAAACTTGATCGACGCACTTTGTCCTGGGGCACCTATTTAGAGCAACTATTTTAACTCTCCGGAGATGATATTGCATATCCACTGAATTGAAGGAGTTTACGATTGTTCCGGCGAGCATTCACATGATCGTCGTTCCCGAGATGAGGAGACTAGACTTGCTTCAACTGTTGCAAAATTGACTCTAACAATTATTCAATTTTCCGAGGAAATATTTGTCATATGTCCGTCAAAAATTTTACAATCAGAAGTAAAAGTAGTGAAAGTTGTATTTAGCCATGCGCTAAAGCTTCCTAGTAAAAAGAACAATTTTAGAGTGCAAATTTCGCAACGTCGAAATGTTTATACGCTATTTTGTCTAGGAAACAACGATGTCACCTAAGGCTCTCCTGATGATTATCTCCTAGTTTTCCATATACGTTCCTCTCCTTTTTTTTTTATTTTCCCTCCTTCTGCTTGCCCCCCAGCAAATCGAAAACAAGCTTACAATAATGCACTCAAGAGACACCGTCCCTTCTAGTTAAACGAAGCCACAAAGCATCTTTTAATTAATGTCCTGGAATTACTCACGTACACGCATGATATAGTGTAAGTATTTAATTAATCTTTCCATCGGTGGGCACCCCTTTTCCCCAGTGCCGAATAACAAAGAGGTGACCATCGAGAAGAATGTTAGTGGTAGCATCGTTTCGGGAGAGCTTCCATGCTGCGGAAAAACGCCGTAAGAGCATTCAGACGTTGCCAAATTGACTCTCAGAAAATATTCATTTTTGAACAACTTTGTAAACATCTCTCTTTGAAATTTGCGTACACTTTAGAATACCGTACAAATAAAATTCTCTAAAAAGTTGGATGAAAAATATTTAAAAATTTTTTCAAAAATTCTTGATTTATTGAAGGAGATTTGGCAACGTCTAAAGGCTCATACAGCGTTTTTCCTTGGCACAGGAGAGTGGCACCGGGCGGAAATTGTGTTTACTCTTGATGCGGCGACCCGTCAAACAAAATCCACTGGTCTTACGGGGGCTCGTTATTGATTATGAATGAAGCATTGACGAATGTGCGTGCATTAATAACAGCAACAATGGGGGGAGGGGTGAGGGGCCTCGGTAATTAACATATTAACCAGAATAATTACCCGGGCCGCACCGCGCTGCGCCTGCATAGCGACAGTGTGGCACGAACAATGGCCGACATATGCTCCGAGCTGAGACCGAGGGAGCCAGGAGTCAGGGTACTCGCTCTCTCCACCACCGGCCACCGCCAATTAGTCAGGAAGAAATACGGAAAAAAGGGGCTTAACCCGGAACAAATTGCATAACAATTTTTTCCTGTGAAAACGTCATCAGTAGGTCCTCCTAAACAACATACAAAAAGTTTACCACGGTCCGACCCCGGAACACCCCCCAAAATGACGAAAATTCAAAATGGCGGCCATAATAAGGGCCTATGGAATTTCGGTATTTTGAAATTTTCCTACAGTGTCATGTGAGGTATCATTTCCTATGTAACTTTGGTCGCAGATTTCATTTCTAAAGTCCAAAAAGCCCCTAGGTCAAAGGGGGTGACCCAAATCCAAGATGGCGGCCAAATTTGAAAGGCAATTTTACGTGCTTGGGCAAGTGAGGTGTCGTTTCCTATGTAATTTTGGTCGTGCATTTCATTAACGATGTCGAAACAGCTCCCTAGTCAAAGGGGGTGCTCTAAATCCAAGATGGTGGCTAAATTTGAAAGGCAAGAGGGTGAATTTTTTAGATTTTTACGTAAAAAATGCGAGTGAGGTGTATCAATTCTTATGAAATTTTGGTTGTAAATTTCATGTCTCAAGTCAAAACAGCCCCCCTGCTTATAGGGAGTGCCCAAAATCCAAAATAATGGCTAAATTTGAAAGGCGGAAGGGTGCATTTTTGAAAAAAAATTCACCGAACAAGGCAATGAAGGTGACTATTCCGTGTATTTTTAGTCAACAAGTCTAACTTAAATGTATAAGATGAATTTTACTTAAAAATGAGACGTGTCATGCAAGATAGTGACCATCGTGCATGCTCACGGTATAAAAAATAATTTAATAGGATGACCTAATGAGTTACTTTTGCTTATTTTTAAGTTCATCAATTCTCCGTCAAGATGAGGACATTGAACGTGACGGATCCACTTTAGTCAACTTAGGAGAAAATCAGAAAGAGCGTGCTGATTCAAATTCTGTGTCAGGCTTATCAGGACCATCCACCTCGGGTTTCTCCGAGATCTTACAGTTGGAGTCCTGGTCTTCACAACTTCTGCTCCTGCGGAAGTCCGGGCATGATCTTACAAGTACACCGCATGGGGTCAAACCCTTTCTTAAAATTACACTCGCAGATTTTAATTGAGCAGCAATTCCGGAGCTGGAGGCAAGTCAGTAGGAAATGGAATGAAGCTCGTTGTTCTCATTCATTCATCCCCATTGACAAGCATCTGGATTGGCTTATCCGTAATTAATTGGTTTCGAAAGTATAGTTCCAAAATTGATGGTGTTTAATGGCTGATAATGTCGGAATTGATTTCTCTTCTTGTGACGAAGATTTTGGAAGCTGCAAATCTTTCCTTGAAAACCTAATGACATACGTCTTTGAAAGTCTCATTTTTTTGGCACCATAGAAAATTATTGTTACATCTTTTTCAGCTTTCCAGTTGCTGTTCTGATTCCGTGCATGTGAGAGGTCAAGTCGCGACCAGTAAACTCGATCAAGAACAGGAGCTGCTTACATAAACGTTGACTAAATCTGTGACAGATATAAGGGATGTTGTGAATAATCGTTTTGGATTTAGCGTTTAAAGCCACTTCTAAAGAGCAAAGAAAAATTGACACCTTCTGATCGATTTAACAAAAAAAAAAAACAAATAGGTTCGGATCCTTTCCTATCACAATTATGTTGGTGCTCTTGCAAGCTGCAACACCTCATTTAACGGTATCAAGATCTGCATTCTTTCGCATGTACCACCTTACTCCATAGATTAGATGAGTGTGCCGAATAAGGATAAGTCGCTTTTAATTAAGTCCATGCATGTCCAGTATTAGAAAATTGGCGAAGAAAAACCGTATAAATTCTCTTGCAGAGATTGTCAAGGAATGCTGAAGACATTCTAGAATTGGAAACGAGTATGTTTTGCCTTTTGTTACTTTTATGGAGTTAACGCGTGTTTTTGAGCAAACATTTCTTTCGGAAGTACTGTTTTTCTTTGTTCTATTACATAAAATTTGCACACCTAATTTAGGTTTATTGACCAAAAAAATACGGAATAGTCACCTTCATTGCCTTGTTCGGTGAATTTTTCTTCAAAAATGCACCCTTCCGCCTTTCAAATTTAGCCATTATCTTGGATTTTGGGCACTCCCTATAAGCAGGGGGACTGTTTTGACTTGAGACATGAAATTTACAACCAAAATATCATAAGAATTGATACACCTCACTCGCATTTTTTACGTAAAAATCTAAAAAATTCACCCTCTTGCCTTTCAAATTTAGCCACCATCTTGGATTTAGAGCACCCCCTTTGACTAGGGAGCTGTTTCGACATCGTTAATGAAATGCACGACCAAAATTACATAGGAAACGACACCTCACTTGCCCAATCACGTAAAATTTGAAAAATGACCCTCTTGCCTTTCAAATTTGGCCGCCATCTTGGATTTGGGTCACCCCCTTTGACCTAGGGGCTTTTTGGACTTTAGAAATGAAATCTGCGACCAAAGTTACATAGGAAATGATACCTCACATGACACTATAGGAAAATTTCAAAATACCGAAATTCCATAGGCCCTTATTATGGCCGCCATTTTGAATTTTCGTCATTTTGGGGGGTGTTCCGGGGTCGGACCGTGGTAAACTTTTTGTATGTTGTTTAGGAGGACCTACTGATGACGTTTACACAGGAAAAAATTGTTATGCAATTTGTTCCGGGTCAAACCGTATTTCTCCCTGACTAAATGGCGAGGGGCGAGGTGAGGTAAGGGATTAGGGTTCGTACGCGCGGTTCCCGGTGCCCAACGCCGCACCGACCTATATCCCACCTCGGTACTAAATATGACGAAACGCGTTTTCATATCCTCGTTGTTTCTACAAATCTCCTGTGGTACCCGAGAGAACAGTAAGTGCGAAAATGAAGATCTCAGATAATGGAACTAGTGGCACTCGAGCAAGAGATATTAAGGAACTAACCTCAGTTCCTCGTCATGTCAATACGGCGTTTCGTCGCACGAAGGAATGTAACTCCATCCCAAGGTTGCAAAATTGACTAAAAAATCAATTACCCGTGCCAACCCCCCCCCCCTAAAAAAAATTTGTCTGATTTCTGAATGAGATCAGAGAAAAATCAGTGCAATATTCAGTCAGAAGTGCCCACAATTTTCCTGATAAAAATACAAATTGCGAGAGAAAATTTATCATCAAAATGCATCGAAATGTAGTTATGTTCTATTGTGACGGGAACTATGAATATTCACCCAAGAGGCTTCGAGAAATTTTTCGAATGATTTAATAAAAACAAATTTTAGCCGCGGCGATGTGAAAAGGGCTCTTTTCATTTCATGTTAGGCAAGGCAGAATATGTACTTTGTGCTATCCTCTGCAGGATTGCGTGGTTGGTTACATTCCGGACACACAACGAACACATATTAAGGTTATAAACCAGCAAAAAAGTGCATCATACTTCTTAAAACAACAGTGAGCCGGGCCGGACTGGTGGGATTTGGCCCGGATGGCACGGCGTGCAATTGCAAGGGGCCCGGGCCCCACACCAGGGGAGGGGGATCAGGAAGTGCCCGCAAGAAGACAGTGTCCGAGGCGACCTCCTGATTAATTTTTGTGAATCTTTAAACGTTAGGCGTAAAATTTGTCAAATATCCACTCTTGCAAAAGTAATAGGAGTACGCAGCCAGACCACGCAGACATAAAAAGTGTAAGTCGTCAAACATTATTGGTTACATATCTATTAGACCCATGTAATCCTTCTTCTTGCCTATTTTTTCTCAAGAAACTAACGGCACACAGTGGCTCAAGTCAATTAGATAGGTTGGACATGAAATTTTTGACCATAATTGAAAAATTTTGGTGTTCATTTCGTCACATTTTACATTTCAAGGGGTGCCTCTAAAAGAAAATTTCACGTGGAAACCAATGTAACCACTTTTAGAACCTCAAATCTTTGTATTAACGGAGTTATAAGCGTTTAAAGTTGCCAAATTTTGTCCGACTTCTCCTATCGACTCGATCCTCTGTGCGGCAGCCATAAAATGAAGGAAAACCGAGACCAAACGGAGACATATATTTCATGTGATTTGTATTTTTGCCATATCAGAACGAACGGCGAGACTCACATTCGAGGTAACTAGTGCCGTTAATCTTCGTCCCTGAAACCAGGGCCTTTGCCTTTGACAAATAACGTGCTGATCTTGCACCTCGGCCTCTTAAAAGGGAATGAGGTGATCCATTTGCGTGAAATTCCGAGCCTAGTTTGAAGGCGGAAAAACTGCTTTGAAACATGCAAACGCGGGGTTTATCCGGCCGAAGGAGGGTTGGTTGGCTCGCTGCTCCGTTCCGGAGGGCGATAGGAAGAACCTTCGGAGTCGACGAAAAAAATACGTTTTCCGCTGTTCTCAATTCTCTCGCCGCGGCGAGGCAGTTATCTATGAAATCGAAAAGGCATATACGGGAGTTCATTTAATTGAAGAGTTCGATTGAAACATTCAGCGGTGCAGCCCGACTCCCTTTATGCTCTCCCATAATTGAGTCGAACTCGACGGAATATTGGTGATTTCGATTTAAGACTCAAAGAACCCTTACTCAATAGACCCTTAAATGTGATGTCGGTGATAAGAGCGGTGAATGAACAAGTTCACGAGGCGGAGAGAGGGGAGGGGGGTGCAGTTTGGGTAACCCCCCTGGAGGGCACTAATGAACACGGCAGGAAAGCTAAATGGTAGTGTTTAGTGGACAGAAAAAAGAGAATACGATTTCAATTGTGTTTCACCTCTGCTCCAACTGTGAACGGGTCTGAGCAATATGAGGCTTGGGTTTCTTTGTTAGAGAGTATCGGACTTCAGTTCCTTTATCTATGCTTCCACGCCATCTGAGCGTTTCGATCGAAAAAAGTCAGGGGACGTAAAAAACATCCCGGGGATTTTGGCTTTTGGTTACCTGAGTCACGGTCCACATTTGCCCTTCGTTCTGAACAATCAATATTGTGCTGAGTCTGGCTTAAGATAAAATTTTCATCTTCGGCCGATTCTGTAACAAACGCCGGAATAGAAGCGTAATTTCCATTGGTAAAACTTAAGCAACTGTAGCAATGTCAATTGTAAATCCGTTTACAGTGCATTGAAGAACGCATTCTAAGGTAAATGTACATATGTTAGGATAATAATTGGACGGAGTTAAACAGAAAGGAACCAAGCCACATCAGGATCGAACCGAGAAAAAGAGGTTGAAAGTTTGGCTCCTGCATAAGACTCAATGTAAAAGATAAACTTCAAGTTCAATTTCTGCAAAATTTGCTCCAACAAAAATTTTGAATTTTTGGTGATAGATAGTAGAGCAGTGGTTGAGTTCAAAACCACTCATAACTCAATTTTTTCCAAAATGTGGGTTGGTTCCTTTCTGTTTAACTAAATCCAATTCTGGAAAAGTATTTAATTACAAACCCTGATGAAGCAATAATATAGCGAACATTTCAAATGAATAGAGCAAATAACGTCCCTCGGCCCTGCCAGGATCCGACTTAAAATATGTTGACGAGATAACTCTGTCAATGCCCAAGTAGGTATAGTAGTATCACGGCCAATTGAAGGCGTATAACTCTGACAGGACTCTGAATAAGAATTTTTTTCCGAGAACTTACAAAAGTTTTTCGAAGTGTATTTGAGTACGTCTTGTCACTCAAGTTAAATTATTACACGAGTGACTTTTTAAATTAAAATGTGCACACGTATCATCCATGTGAAAGGACGATGATGATATAGGCATACCTCCCAATGATCTGGAATTGTTTTGAAAACTTCTAAAGACCCCCAGGTCGACTGGACGAAAGAGAGCTTAATGTTTCGACCGAATCCATTATCTGGCTCATTTGAATCAGTATTTTTAAAAGGGAAGAGATCCATTCCTCGATGAGTCTTAGTTAGCATGCCCTGTTATGCAAGCCAAGGCTCATGCAAAAATGTACTTGTTCCCTTTTGAAAATAACTGGATCATTTGAGGAGGCTCGAACGTAATGAGAGGAACACGAGTGTGCTAAGAAAAACGCAGTATGAGCCTTCAGACGTTGCCAAATTTTCTTCAATAAAACCGAATTTACAGGGAAAATTGTGCATATTGTTTTCCAAAATTTTCAGACTATTTCGTACGCAATTTAATCTAAAATATATAAACATTTCAAAGAAAAATGTGCATGAATTTCGTCAAAATTACATGTTTTATCGGGGGAACTTTGGCAGCCCTCGAATGTTCATAGGGCGTTCTCCCTTAGCACGGCAGCATAATATGGCTACCTCAAATCGAGCAGGAACCTACATGCGTGTGGTTAACCGAACCAGAACGGCAGTTTTGTATGGGTCCCGTGCGGGGAAACAATACAGGATCTGGATCACGGATAGCCGGAACCTCAAAACATTGCTATTCGCCGCATGACAAATAAACGGAAAAAATAATAACATCAAATTCACCAGCGCGGTTTCACCCGGAGTGATACGGAGATCCGTATCGGTGGCCCGGCGCAGCTCGGCGTCCGTATGCTCACCGCCGATCAAACTATCATTAATTTTGACATTGAATGTTTTCTCGACCTGTCTGAACATCCATCTCTCACAGTCGCCTCTATCCCATATTTCCCGACCCGTAATCTGTCTCTCTCTCCCCCCTCTCCCTGATCTGACCAAAGCCGGAGCCCACACCTTTTTTTCAGCGATGTTGCCTGTTACTCACACGCACTCACACGTAGGACCAGTGGCGTGGCGTGAATGATCGATTATCGATATTTCCCCATTTGAAGCTACGGTAAAGAATCGATTATGAAGGTGTTCGTTGCGAACACCCTGTTCATCGATCCTTTTCCATAGGTTTAAATGGCAGACAAATCGATTTATCGCGAAGCACGCCACGCCACTGCGTAGGACGTCGGTGAAGAGTAAACATATAATTTTAAGCTGCGGGATTCATTAATATTATCTCGATCCGTCGCACTGCGGCGCACAGTGGATTGATTCGATGGAAGAGGTCGGACAAACTTTGAAAAGTTTAAAAGCTTATAACTCCGTTTACACAAAACTTAGGGGTTCGAAAAGTGGCTCCATTCGTTTCCTCCTGAAATTTTCTTCGAAAAGCATCCATTGAAATGTAAAATGTGACAAAATAAACACAAAAATTTGTAGTTTTAGTAAAAACATCAACGTCCGACCTTTCTGATTGACTCGGTCCACTGTGCGGCGCTGCATGCATGAACAGTTTACGCCTCCAAGTCTGAGCCGTGCGCGATATCAGGGCTCGGAACGGAAAAACTCGGCACGATCCTGTGGAATCGGGACCAAGCTATACCTCTTGCCCAGGGCCACTTTTTAAGTTATTTATTTTCTTTTTTGCGCACATCGCTCCGTGGCAAATTAATCATTCGCATTTTTTTTTAGAAATAATAATCACGATGGCTCCGCGGTTCATTCGCGCGTCATCAATTTTATTGAGCAAATTTATATCCTATTGCTATTTCCTTCGATTCGTATAGGCGGTGTTCGAATTCTTTGAGAACCTCCTCGGATTTTGTGGAACGTGGCGTGCTTTGCGATTTATCGATTGATCTGCCATTTAAACCGACGAATAAAGATCGATTAACACCCGCGTTCGGACACTTCAATAATCGATTCTTTACCACAGCTCCAAATGGGGAACTATCGATAATCGATCACTTACGCCTCGCCCTTGAAACTTGCCCTCTGGGGCCGAATTTTGTCGGCTCTAATATGGAGGTGCAACACTGCAACATCCATCGATGGGTCTGAACCGCACCGCCGGCCAATCAGAAGTGCTGAGCCGGGCTTAAGTGCAGTCGAGGCTCGTCTTTAGTATGTTTAATAAGTATGGTAGAAAGACCAAAATTACCGATCTCGATGTGAATCTGTCACGCTCTGAAAATCCTGTGTTTATTGTTAGTTTTAGCTGGTTGACTCCCCCTTATCAGCCTATTTCGAAGGAACAGCCAAGCCAACGTTATTGTTTGTTTCATGGTGGACCAACAAATCAGCACCAAAAATATGTCAGGCTTTTTTTTCCCCACAGTTTCGTTGATTTTCAAAAGTTTTATGGGTCTGGGTATATGCTTGTTTGGAATTTCGAAAATATTCCATTTTACGTTGAAAGAATTGATAAATTGAGATATTTTAGTTGAAAACAAGCTCAACTTTTTTAATTTACACTTTGAGCACCTGCCTTGATATTTTATCAAATGCCTGATTTGATCGTTAGCCGTCGACATGTACAATTTAGTATAAACATGAATTGAATGCTATAAATATTAAATATCTGTAATTAAGTTTTCTCAATCCAAGCTAAGTATGGTCCCTCCAAATGAAACTTATTTGCCTCTTGAGCTTAACGTCATGTGAAACCACCGCCGACAATGAGTTAAGCAACCATTATTGCGGTGTCAAAGAGGGATGTCCAGGTCTCGTTCGTGTTGCGAGGAGGACAGAAGTACGAGGGGTCGATGTGGATGTGAAAAGTCGCGGATTGCCGCACATAATTCTGTCATTTGCAGATTTGCTGTCCCTCCCTCTCCAAAACATAAATAGCTGACCTCTCCGCGGTATAAAAGCCGCCACTACTACGCCTGGCTCAGAAATGACTCATCTCATTTTCATACTTCCTCCTACCGAAAATAATGCGTTTGTACTTAAGTTTTAACAACTCTGGTTGCCGTGTGCATTAGAATTAACCTCAAGAGGAAGCATTCAATCATAAGCTTGAGGTTTGAAGAGAAGGGCAAACTCCCAGCCCGAGATAAAAATTTCCCCTTTTATTTTTTATTGGACGAAAGTCACAACATCATGGCTCCTCTGGGACATTTAAAAAAAAACAACAAGCTACAGCGCCTTACGTATTTTCTATACTCCACAATGTTCTTTTTCATTTTTTGTTTTGAATTTTCCCTTCGTCACCCCTCGTCCCCATGCTTGTCTGATGTCCCCAAATAAGCCCTGTTTTTCTTTGGCTAAGAGTTAAATTCTGGGTGTATACACTATAAGTCATGTTTATTTGACAAAAATAGGGAATATAACTACACCAGATCAATAAATTTATAGTTCTAAATTTATTTAACAAAAAATATCATTACCACCAACTATTAAGTTTGTCGATTTTACTTTCACTACCTACTTGGTTTAAAGTATTAGTAAAATAGTATGGTGTCTAATCGTAGTTTTGTATCGTTTTTTGACAGTTTGTTAGAAATGCAACATGTTTCATGTTTCCTTCCTGCGACATTTAAGAGAATTTAATTAGAAATGTTTGATCTTAAGTTCCCAATGGATGCACGTGTGGCATGTAAAATAGAAGACACCATGATTTTCCTTGCTCGCTCCAAAATGCACGCAAAGTGCATGTTGCGTTGGTGCAAGCTGTGCCAGTGCTCAATGAGTGCAGCAAAGGTGAAAATACCAAATAACGGATCTCTATTATGGTACTTTTTTCAATCGAAAATTTTTAAAGGTTTTACCTTTTCATGCAAATACTGCTCGACTTTCATGTGCAAAATGTTTAGAGATTATTACCAAAAACGCAGAAAAATAAACGATATGCTGATCAAAAACTATAATCAGGCCCATTTGGGTCAGTGAAACGCAATAGAAGTTTTGTAACGTCGCAATAGAGGTACGTGATTTGGTAATTCCACCTTCACCATCGAATTGATCTCGATTTCCCGTAGTTTTGCAGCCGACGAATGGGCGAAATGAGGCCAAGTTCATCATAGCGCCTGGATACAACTATTCGTGCTCTATGGATGCGCGTGTTGCATTAAAAAAATTGAAGGCGCCCCGATTTTCCTTGCTAGCACCGGAATGCGTGCAATGTGTGCCGGCGCATAATAACCACAGCAATGGCGAAAATACTGGCGCACGGACCTCTAATACGGTATAATTTTCGGTTGAAAATGCTCACTCGTTTTTAATTTTTCATGAAAATACTGCTCAACTTTTTTGCGCAAAAGTTTAATAGAATTTTCAAAAAACGAAGAAAAACAAACGATATGCTAAGAGAGATGATAACCGGGCCTTCATTGGTGAGTAAAGCGCAACAGAAGTTTTGTAACATAGCAAATCGAGATACGAGGTTTGTCATTTTACCTTCACCTCTCACTTTCGGTAAATTAACCTTCACTGTCGAATTGTTTTCTGATTTCCGTAATTTTGCAGCCAAGAAATACTCTAAATGAGGCATAGTTCATCACACTACCCGGATGCAACTATCCGTACTCCATAATCGAATGAAGGGTTTCTTGTTTTACCCCTATGACAATGACGTGAACTTCACAGCGGAATCAGCTAATCGCTCTTAGTTTTTTACCCTTCTCTATTTTTTCTTTTTTTCTCCTTTGATCCAGGTC
Source organism: Bemisia tabaci (assembly GCF_001854935.1). Taxonomy (NCBI): domain Eukaryota; kingdom Metazoa; phylum Arthropoda; class Insecta; order Hemiptera; family Aleyrodidae; genus Bemisia; species Bemisia tabaci. Next base: position 2,049,376 of record NW_017549038.1, on the reverse strand, counting down.
CATCCATGCTTTACTCCATTGTAAATAGGGAATGGGAAGATGGGACTCAAGAATGACTGGATGAATGGGGAACGAGTGCGCTGGGGCTCCTCGCAATGCTGAAGAATAGGACTGTCATGGGGACAAAACTGAATGACGATGAAGCAGGTTTGCCGCATGCTATTTTTATCTAGGAATATTTTCCTGTTATCATGACATAAAGAAATAATTGAATCACACAAACAGCGTATTTTTTAACGACATTATTATGAAATATATAATAGCTAGTACTTAATATCCAGGTCCAGTACCTAGGCCCACCTAACACACCACTCTCTTCAGTAATTTGATAGCGCACTTAGGGGTGCGAAAATTTCCCGTTTTTTTTTTGGTTCTTATTCTACCATTTTTCCTTCCTCTTCTGCCTTTTCATGTTTTTCACCTTCTCTCTCTCCTTCTTTGTCTCCATCTCTTTTTGCCTCATTTTTCTTCTACTTCATACTTTTATGCTTCTCCCTCTCCTCCTCTCCCCTCTTCCTCTTTCCTTCTATATTCACCGGCGTGGCCCGATTTGCGATACATCGATTGATTTGCCATTTAAACGCATGGAAAAGGATCGATATACAGGGTGTTTGCAACAAACACCTTAAGAATCGATTCTTTATCATAGCTTCAAATAGCGAAATATCGATAATCGATCATTCACGCCACGTCACTGTCTATATCTCCGTGTCCTTTTTTCTTCATTTTACTCTACTTAATCTTTTTATGATTCTCCCTCTTCTCCTCCTCTTCCTGTTTCGTATTCTTTTACTTTCTCCTCCTCCTCTTTCTGCTGTTTTTTCTTCCTTTTCCTACTTTTTCTTCTTCTTTTGCCTTCTTTCTCTATCTACCATATTCCTTCCTCATCCATCTTCTTCTTCCTCCTTCCTCCTCCTTCCTCCTCTTTTTTCCTCCTACCCCCATCCTCCCTCTTCTGCTTCCTCCTCCTTTCTCCCTCTTCTTCCTCCTCCTCCTTCTCCTTCTCCTTCTCCTTCTCTTTCTCCTCCTTCTCCTCCTCCTCCTCCTGCTCCTCCTTCTCCTGCTCCTCCTTATTTATCTTCTTCTTCCTCTTCCTCTTCCTCTTCTTCTTCCTCATCCTCTCCTCCTCCTTCTTCTTCTTCTTCTTCTTTTTCTTCTCCTTTTTCCTATTTTTTTTAAAAGAAATGACTGTATTTCGGAAATTTGATCATTGCTGCTCTGTTGGGTGGCAGGAGAGCCTAGATTGGGAGGACGGCGATGAATGGGGGATTGTGGTTCGGCAACGGTGGCGGACGCCTTCGACATGTGACAATCTGATGATGCGACTCTGTGACTGTCTCCTCTGTGACTTGCACTAATGAACACAAAAATCTGGTCGTAATTCAACGAGCCGCGCTCACCGGAGCGACTGCGATGTCATGCCTCCAACCTCCTTTGCCGCCGCCTCCTCCGCCTCCTCGGCAACTCGGGAAGACGACTAGCAGAGCAGTCAGCAGTTAGCAGCGTCCTCCTCCTCGTCGTTAAACTTGTCGTTCACTTCACCGCGCTCCCGCTATCTGATAACATCCTACTTGAGCCACTCATTCCGGAGGAGGCCTTCCGATTCAAGCTCAAAGCCGGAAACGTCCACTGGAAATTAAGACGAAAAAATGGAGAAAAAAAGAAACCTTTCTTTGCTGGGTTTGCCTGGTTGCATAACTCACTCCTACATCACTAAATGACACGTCGCAGGCAAACGGTCAAGTCAAGCATTTTGTCAAATGGGTGGGTATACAGCAGTGGCGATTTCACAAAGTTGGCAACCCTGTTTTTACTATATTTAAATTTATGTAAAATAATTGATTCTTGGTCAAGCAGCTTGCTTCTCCTAAAATCGATATTTTTAATGGATTTAAATGGAAAAAAACAGCGTTTACAACTTAGAAAATCGCTACTGGCACATAGGTGAATAATCTTACATTGGTAGAAATGTTGGTTCCTTTGATAGTTTTAAACAAAATAAGCATTTGCTCGTGTAGGAAATACTTCACTTTAAAACTGTGCATCATACAAAGTTATCTAAATAATTTCTAGACCTTGAATAATCAATGAATGTATATTATTTCGGAGGTAGCACGTCATAAAATGCAGGATTTTATTTGACTCGATCCAGTTTACGGAGAACATTGAGGGATTTTAACGCATTTCCCTTTTTCTGAACTTTTCTCAATTTCCAAATTTTGATGATGCTATTATTTTTGTCCCATCATTTTTTATGATATTCTAGATTGGCTAAGCGCGAGAATGCATCGGACAATTTTAAACGGCCGCTCTCTAAAATAAAGCTTGTTTTTTCTTTCCTTCAATCTCGAACTTAAAAGGAGGAATGTTGTTGAATCGCGCTCAACGAGAGTTAAGTAATGAGGAATGTACTCTCGACGGAGTATGCGTTTAATGTTCAAAACTTTTCAAAAGAAGAGCTTCAAGTAGGGCGGATTTCAATTTCGCTCCCAATGAGCTCTGTGAGGACCCTTTCAATTAACGTTTTGCTTCGTTTCGGTAATAAAACAGTCTTTTGCGTATCTGCAGTGGAGCGAGTGACAAATGAAATTCTTCAGGGCACTCTTTGGAGCGAACACCATAAAACTCGGTCCACCTAGGAAGTTTTTCTCCGCACGAAAAACTTTTTAATCGTCCAGATTATTCCCGAGTGTCTCTGAAAAGCCGCTGGTAAAGCGTGAGGAAGGTTTTTGGGTATTTTTCTCTCATCACGTTTCTCGTTCAACTTCAAAGTTTGTCTGTAAATCTCTTCATAGCCTTCCTTCATTTATTCTCCTCTGTAGTTTTTCTTTTCTTCCTCTCTTTTACATTTCGGCATAATGCCTCCGAAATGTTTGTCTCTTTATAATTCGACGGATTTACAATCTCCAAGATGACAGATCGGAGATGAGCGACTTTCAAAAAGTCCAAAGAGGTTTCTGTCTCACCCAGTTGAGATTCTGTTACCCTAAATAACACGATAGTTGGTACTTTGATTATAACTCTGTTCAAAAAGGCAATTCAAAGGCAATCTGAATGAATCAAATTTTTCTGGAGCCATTGTCGGGCAAATTCCTTGCTCAAGTTCTTCGAATTTCAAATTTAAAAAAAAAAATTCTCATTTTGTGAGGAAAAATCTAATGTATAAAGTTCGAATTTTTTTACGACTTTTCCCATTCAACTTATAAAAAACTTCGATAGGAGCTGTCGATTGGTTTATCTATTAAAAAAACAGACCATCGGAGACACACAATGTTGCAATCTTAGATACCCATTTTTTTAGTCTACTTATCGATAAAGGTTTCCTTATAACTCCCCCTGTCTGTGCATACGATCCTCCTAACACTTAATTTCATCCCTTCATACTGCCGTGCTAAGGGGAGAAACCGTTTTAACATCCAGATGTCGCCAAAGTTCCTTCAGTAAAAAAACCGTGTTTTGAAGAAAGTTGTAAATTTGTTTCCTCGAAATGTTCAAATGCTTTACATAAAATAATGGACGACACCATCTACAAGATTGGGGGAAAAATGCACGTAAGTTTCTCCGAAAATTCGTTTCCTATCAAAGGAAATTTGGCAACTGCCGCTGGCTCATGCAGCGTCTTTCTAGCACGGCAATTTAGCAAGCCTTGGGTCTAAAAGACCTAAGTCTATCAGACCAGTGTGAGTGCACACCGATAATTTTTGACCTACCAATCGATCCCAGAGCGTAGATTCCGGTTCTCTCCAGTTCCCGATTTCGAAATATCACTATTGCATTGAGAGAGCTACATTTCTCAGCCACTCATTCAAAATGTGCCCTCACCCCCCCCCCCTCCGAACCAAAAGAACCCGAGGACGTTGAATGGGGCGCGGAGCTTTTGCCGGCGATAAGGATACGAGTCTCCGGGCGAAGGCATGGGAGCTTTCGGAGCGGTCACCCTCCGGAGTGACTCGGTGTGGCCGCGACGAAACGGAGACAAAAGCTTTTCGGTGTAGGATTCAGATTCATAAAAGCCAGAATGACGTCCATGACTTCATTTAATCGGAAATGGGAGGTTGGCGGGCCCGGGCAGCGCGGCCGCGCGGACGTGGTGAAAGATGCATGGATGTGATGATTTCCCTTTCGGTTTCGTCGTCGCGAAACGGATCGTGACATTCAGGCCGCAACAATGCCAACGGGAAACGACGTATCAGCACCCGAGCGTTGCCAAATTTCACTCGTAAAATATGTATTTATGCGAAAAGTTATGGGTAGTTTTCTTTTCAAATTCTCGAAGACAATTGATGAAATTGCGATTAAAGTACGTTGAAAAATTCAAGGAGAATAGTGTGTGATTAAAGGAGAAAAATGGTGTTTTACAAAGGGATACTTGTCGACGTTCGAATGCGCAAAGGGGGTTGTTGCTTAGAGGGGCGGAATGGGGTTAAAGTTATATTATCTGTTCAGGGGGATCCTATTATCGGAGCTCGGGCACGGGTTCTCTCATAACTTGAAAAGTGGCATTCATGAACTGGGCGCGGGCTCTCACGTCGGAAGAGAAGGGTTGAAAATCTATTTGCGCTTTGTCGATTGGACCAGAGAGGGTGACAAGCAGCGTAGTGCCGCTTGGGGTGACCAGCCCCGTGGCCCAGTATTGATAGGCCTTCATTCAAACTCCAATGCAGGTAATCACAAAGTTTTAATGGGCCTATACTTTCTTGGCGTTTTGTGATCCACCCTTTTCACACTCGCTCTTGCCATTTACGCCACTCGAATGCCATGCATCGTCGCTATTCATGACACAAACTGAATTCGAACCCTCCGCCTCCATCCCCGCCCTTGCTCCCGCCGCCGCCCCCGCGCTACGCTCATTTCAAAATGCGCCTCGTGTCAGTGAAAGAACTTAAATTAATAACGAGTTTCGGAGAGTCATGAATAGTGAGCTGGATTTCAGCGCAAGCCAACTTTTGCTCGGATGATTTTCATCCTCAAACTTTCTGCCGCGGGTAAGACGCCGAGTGTTGTTCGGAATCATTAATGGCTTTATTAATTTCCTCGCTCTTTCCCGTGAAAGATGCCAATCGCCCAGTCAAAAAGAGAAAACAAATTGATATTTCTTCAGAAAATTACTCCTAGCTCAGTTTACTCGCTCCTAGGGAGTTTGAAAAGTTGGGATCGACTGTTTTGAAGATGATGAAAGGACCAACATTCTTAAATTTATTTCAAGCGCTAGTAAATAAGTAACTCATTTAGAGCGGCAAAGTTTCTCTTCGGTTGCTATTTTTTTCTGATTTTTCATATTTTGTTACCTGTAAAATTATTTTTATCGATTAGAAATTTTTATTGTTTTCGTATTTGATGACTAACCCAACTTGAATTAGTTTTATTAATAAATTATTCAACTTGTGTGTTTTTTAAACTCGCAGTTGGGTCATTCCACGTCAACGCAACCAAGGTCGGAACCCGACCCCCTCCGATTTGGCTGAAAATTGGTATACGGGGTCTTTACATCATTCTAAGAAACTAATTTTAAAGGGTTTTCCCATCCGACGCCCCGTTCGCGAGATATCGACCCCCAAAGATGGGGTGAATTTTAGTGATATTCAAAAACGCCCGTTTTAGCGATTCTCATTTTCTCGACTTCCCTCTCTTTGACTCTCCATAGCGAGACTCTGTATCAATCCATCATACTTTGAAAGAGTGTTTCTAGACCAATTTTTCATGTAGATTCTGAATATGCCATCAAAATTGAGCTAAAAATTATTTAAACGGTTGTAATTTAGAGTTTTTTAAAATTTACGATTTTTTCGCCATTCAATGTTCAAACTGAATTATCTAAAAAACAGTCTCTCCGATTTTCGATTTTTTTTTTATACTTCAAGCTTAGGATATATACTTTCGGTTGATATACTTTTTTCAATTGCCATCGGACGGTTAAGGGCCTAAAAAAATTCTAATAGGCCAAAAAAGGCTAAAAATTGGTGAAAAAGGACGATTTTTCACATGTTAATCCAAATATTTCGATAATGAACTCTTCAATTATCGATATTTTTTCCCTCTTTACCCTCTAACATGTATAAAATCAGACTATCAACGCTTTCCATACATGCACCGATCGATTAACGACCTGATGGAAACCGGAAACCGACCGAAAATCCTCGAAAATGACGCAAAAAGACGATTTTTCACACCGTAACCGATACATTCCATGGATTGTAACTGCAATTTCCAATTTTCTCGATCTATTTCAACCTTAAGGTGTATACTTTCGAGTAATAAACCCTTACTATAAAGTGCATCGACGGGGCACGGATCCAAACGGAAGTGAAAACCGGCCGGAAATGCTAAAAAATGACGGGAAAAGGCGATTTATTGCATAGTCAGGGGAGCATGTGTTCGAAAATTACGTCTCGTTTGCACGTTTGTGATGCAAGTTTACTCTCTTCATTTTGGTCCCTAGAATGAGAAAATCTTTGGTGGACTCTCCAATTTTGATGCCAAGGCCCCAAAAACAAGATGGCGGCCAAAATGGACGCTAAAATTGAAATTTTGGTAAAACGGCACAAAACGTCAAGAGAGGTGTCGATTCTCATGTTTTTTGGATCGTAGATTCCAGAAAAAATGTCATCCAGACCCCTCGACCCACGGAAATGCCCAAAATCCAAGATGGCGGCCGATTTTGGCTCTTTAGCGGCTAAAACGTCAAATGCGGAGCAAAGAGAGGAGTAAACACACTAGATATCTGTTTTCGAGGTCACAGATTACAAAAAAATAGGAGAAAAAATTATTTCATGCCAAATGGTGCTGATTTGGATCATGCAAAAGCCGAACTCGGCAGTCATTTTGATTAGTGTGTTCAGGAACACTCTAATCGAAATAATTTTCCGGGTCAGTTTCTATAATTAGCATTATTCGTTTTTTTAAGGTACCCCTGCAGAATATGGGTAAATTTGTTCTCAAATACACAATAAAACTATTCCGATGAGTTTTGACCCACTAAATCTGAAAATTGCATTTATTCTCCCGGATTACCCCTCAATTTTCCGGAAAACTAACCAGGATAATGACCATTATTTCGGGCGGAATCGGCTTTTCCAGAGAATGGAGATGTTGCACGAAAGAGGGATTTGCGATTTGACCATTGATTCTTATGTAAAAATTCGCGAGAAACACGATGGTGCCACTGGTTTTCTCTGAAATCATCTCCCAAGCTCAAAAAAAGCTCTCAAAGTGAGTCCAAAATGGAGGGGATATCCCATCCTACCCTGAGAGTCCATCTCTACATCAAAACAAACCCTCCATGCCAAGATAGGGAGCAAGTACATTAGCAGGGTTGCCGTGTTTTCAGTTTTTGAGTCCCCAAATAAAGTGGTAGCCCTGTCAATGTATTTACTCCCTAGAGTCCCTTTATACTGAGAATCAAGACAATGTGAATCCATTTCTGATTGTTTCCCGTATTTTAGGCTTCCACAGTGTCACAAACGGGAATAAAGATTACAGTTTCACCGATTGCAAAGATTATAATCTGGAATGGACCGGGGAATTACGGGTTCGGCAAGGAACAAACGGAATGAGGGAAGGAACGAAGAAAGGAATTCGAGATAGGGCCGATCAAAGATTACGAAAAACGTTCAATTTCTGTAATCTTTATTCCCGTTTGTGACTCCATGAGGGGTGTTGTCTTGTCTCTCAGTATGAAGGGACTCTATTGCTCCCTATCTTTGCATGGAGAGTTTGTTTTGATGTAGAGGTGGACTCTCAGGGTAGGGCGGGATATCTCCTCCATTTTGACCTAAACTTGAGAGCCTTTTTTGAGCTTGGGAGTTGCTTTCAGAGAAAACCAGTGGCACCATCGTGTTTTTCGCGAACTTTTACGTAAGAATCGACGGTCAAATCGCAAAACCCTCACAAATGCAACATCTCCAATGTAGGGTGATAGAAAAAAACGGAGGTTTCCGGATTCAGCCCCTCAAAATACGTAGGAATCACCTTATCTCATCGGGGAGCGGAGACATGGTTGTAATTTTTTTGCTTGTTAAACAGTGCCATTGCCGGGGAGTACCTGATACTCTCAATTTCGATAATAATTAATATATTACACATAAGTACATACAAAGCCGCTTTTATAGCGATCTCTGGCGCTCTGCGACACCTTACCGCCTAAGCTCCCGATCCTCCTAAGGCCTTTCAGGGAGTTCACATACCCTCATTTTTCTAAAACCCTGTGTCGCCACCCTTTCACTGGGCATCCCCTTTGTTTCCTCCCAGGAGGAACCCAATCAAGCATCTTTTACAGCAGTCTTTCGTTCGTCATTCTATTGACATCGCCAAACCAGTCAAGCTGTCTGATCATGCTGTCGAATACGATGTCATTTTCGACTCCCATAATCTGACGCACTCTTTCATTGCGGACCCGATCGCTTCTAAAAATTCCTACAGCGACCTCCTCCAGAAATCCATTTCCGTTGCTCTTAGCATCCCCTGTGTCCGTTCCTTCAGCTGCCAAACTTCACTGTCATATGTAAGAATACTTTGGTCTTCGCAATTGAAAATTTTCCTCTTGTTCTCTTTGGAAATCTACGGATCCCGGAGGATTCCATTGAATATAGCTGTAGCCTTCCTTGCTAAGATGTTTCTTTCCTTTATCCCTTTATCCGTTCTTCCATCCTGGGTCAACAGAACCCCCAAGGACCTATAGTGCGCCTTTGATCTGCTGCCCATCCTCCAACTTAATGCTATGTTGATCACCAATAGTTTTATTGCGTGAACATATTTACCTAAATTACGGCTCTGCTCCGCATTTGACGTTTTAGCCGCTAAAGAGCCAAAATCGGCCGCCATCTTGGATTTTGGGCATTTCCGTGGGTCGAGGGGTCTGGATGACATTTTTTCTGGAATCTACGATCCAAAAAACATGAGAATCGACACCTCTCTTGACGTTTTGTGCCGTTTTACCAAAATTTCAATTTTAGCGTCCATTTTGGCCGCCATCTTGTTTTTGGGGCCTTGGCATCAAAATTGGAGAGTCCACCAAAGATTTTCTCATTCTAGGGACCAAAATGAAGAGAGTAAACTTGCATCACAAACGTGCAAACGAGACGTAATTTTCGAACACATGCTCCCCTGACTATGCACTAAATCGCCTTTTCCCGTCATTTTTTAGCATTTCCGGCCGGTTTTCACTTCCGTTTGGATCCGTGCCCCGTCGATGCACTTTATAGTAAGGGTTTATTACTCGAAAGTATACACCTTAAGGTTGAAATAGATCGAGAAAATTGGAAATTGCAGTTACAATCCATGGAATGTATCGGTTACGGTGTGAAAAATCGTATTTTTGCGTCATTTTCGAGGATTTTCGGTCGGTTTCCGGTTTCCATCAGGTCGTTAATCGATCGGTGCATGTATGGAAAGCGTTGATAGTCTGATTTTATACATGTTAGAGGGTAAAGAGGGAAAAAATATCGATAATTGAAGAGTTCATTATCGAAATATTTGGATTAACATGTGAAAAATCGTCCTTTTTTACCAATTTTTAGCCTTTTTTGGCCTATTAGAATTTTTTTAGGCCCTTAACCGTCCGATGGCAATTGAAAAAAGTATATCAACCGAAAGTATATATCCTAAGCTTGAAGTATAAAAAAAAAATCGAAAATCGGAGAGACTGTTTTTTAGATAATTCAGTTTGAACATTGAATGGCGAAAAAATCGTAAATTTTAAAAAACTCTAAATTACAACCGTTTAAATAATTTTTAGCTCAATTTTGATGGCATATTCAGAATCTACATGAAAAATTGGTCTAGAAACACTCTTTCAAAGTATGATGGATTGATACAGAGTCTCGCTATGGAGAGTCAAAGAGAGGGAAGTCGAGAAAATGAGAATCGCTAAAACGGGCGTTTTTGAATATCACTAAAATTCACCCCATCTTTGGGGGTCGATATCTCGCGAACGGGGCGTCGGATGGGAAAACCCTTTAAAATTAGTTTCTTAGAATGATGTAAAGACCCCGTATACCAATTTTCAGCCAAATCGGAGGGGGTCGGGTTCCGACCTTGGTTGCGTTGACGTGGAATGACCCAGTTAGTATTAACTTTGTTGTGATTCTGGCAGTAGACAAATTTCTTCCGATCAAATAAAATTTTCTACGAGACTTCTAAGTTTTTCTACTTGAATTTTTCAAAAATTTTACCCGCAATTTCATGCACTAAGTATGGAAATCCGCCCCCCCCCAAAGAAAAAAATGTTAACAACTTTTCTCAGTGATAAACATGTAATAAACACGTAATAATAAAAATGTAATAATAAATTTGTGAACATTTATTGGGAGTGTTAAAATGTTCATGCGCCGTTCCTCCTCAGCATTGCAGTATAGTTCCGGTTCGCAATGTAGACATTTCAAGGACGAGTAAAAAACAACGGCTTTTCGAGTGTTTCATTCAAAGACATGGAATTGGTTACGATATTGTAACCCTTTACGCAAAATTAATTCAGTGAAGGAGAACTGGAAAGAGGCGGAAGAATAAATACAAGCTCAGGGCCGCAAGGAAGAAAAAGTTTAAAGAGTAGTATGACTTGTCGGACATAGTAGCAACCTAGTTGTGTCTATATTCAAAGATTCGGAGCTTTGCTTGCTTCCCTTTGATCGAAAAAGAAACAACTTACATACACATAAAATAAAAAGTGATATAAATAACAAATAAACTGCAGACGGGCTCCGATAGGATCAAAAAATAAACTACTAGCAACTTCTTCAAAAGTTTCACATTTTGTTGCCACAAAGGGAAAGAAAGGGTGTTGTTTTTTGTTGGAAAACTTTTCAACTCGTTCCGGTGCCCTATTATTTCTTCGGAACAACTCTCATCATTCTCTGAGGTCTCAGATATTTTTGCGATTTCCTTTTATTCCCCGCTACATATTTCTTCCCCCTCCGCATTCCCGGCGCGCTCGCTGCACGGGAAGACACGAAAAAATGAGAGATTACCGACGAAATCTGCACGTTTACAGTGCGGGTTGCGTTCGTTCCTCGCGGAGGCGCAAGCTGCGCCTCATAATCTGCTTACACTACACCCCTTGATCCTAGGGTTGCGCGTTGAGTGCGCGCCCATCCCTTACCCCGCGTCGTCGCGAAAATCCCGTCATCTCGTCGGCGGTGCGCGATGAAACGGCGGCGCTAAAGCCAATAACGGCAGGCTCGACCAATTAAATGGTTTTGAAAAAAAGCCCGGGCGAAACGCCGGCGGAATAAGTAAAGGCTGCGTTTGTTTGTCGCGATGTCCGGGGCCGAGTGGCGCGGATAATGATTTGAGAGGGTGGCGCGGCGCGGCGGTCGCGCTCGGGCCGCGCCGAGGTCCTTTCTTCCTATGTTTTTATCCGTTATCAAATCAATAGCTTCTCCCCCAGCAGCACGCGATAATTTATGAGACACTTCTAACACCAAAAATTGTTGAATTTACGTATCGTTGATCTGATATATTGTTCGTGCGTGGTGTAACTGCTCGATTTCATCCGGCGCCATTGCCGTTTGGGACGAAGAATCCCGGGCTGACGGATGGTCTGCTTCCCAAGTCCTTCCCCGTGCCGTTCACACTGTCGCAACTGCGGTCGTTAATGTCCCGCTGTTTGAAACATGCGGAAAACCCTGAGGTTTTTTGTCATTTTAGTTGCCCTGTTGACTTTTTCATGCCACGCTCGAAGCAAAAGGCTTACGTCAACAATTTATGAGCGCCCTCGGATGAAATTAAATGAAATCATCCGAGGATAGAGAGGATCTCACCGAGCGAATAATCAAGCGATTTAATGCGATTAATTTCACATTTTTTTTTCAGCTTCAATGCACAAAATTGAGGCGTCGGAAAGATAGTGAGACAGGCCATTTCTTGGTTGTGGTGTTTCAGACTCTCAATGACAAATTTATATTCTAGAGAGGCAACTATCGGGTGAATTTTCAGAAATGTTTTGTTTTCAGCACTGTAATATGTCATAAAGAAAATTCGGTAAAAGTTTCAACAAATTCCATACTTTACTTTAAATATGATGGATGAAACCTCAGCGGAGATTTTGAGACATCACAACCAAGAAGGTCCTATCTGCACCAGCGCTTCAGTTGGTTTCAAATCTGAATAAATACGCCTGACCGTGTGATTTGAGTAAAGTCCACGGTGATACAAGGAAATAAAACCTCATTATCTGCACTTTTGAATCATCCGTCATTTATATTTGATCCAAAAAAGAACTCCCTTATAAGCCTTGGGTGGCTAAGGCAATCAGAGGTAAATCCTCCTGTGGCAATATCCTTCTAACGCTGCCGTCTAGAAAAAAACGACATGTGAACATTTTGATGTTGCCAAATTTACTCTCAGAAAATACCTATTTTTGAGAAAATTTATGGGTATTTTTCATTTAAATTTTCAGACACTTTAGATCAATTGACGAACGAAATCCGCTGAACATTTGGAGGAGAAATACCGAAAAATGTCCTGAAACTTCGTGATGTGTTAACGGAAATTCGAGAACGTCTGAAAGCTCATACGGCGTTCTTCCTTAACGCGGCAGAGCGGTGCTCGGATTTACCGAGGAGGGTGGATTCCTTTGCGGATTTTTCGCGGAGTGATCTGACAGCGGAGGATGAGGCAGGAATCTTATCCGAGTAATCTCACGGCTGCGCGCTGTGCTCGGCTCTTCAACGCGTTAGCCCTCAACCATCAGCTCATATCACCCGGTGGATTTTGATATTTTAGCCCCTTCTTAAATTACATGCAGGTAAACGAGGCTGGGCATGAGGCTCCTGCGTGCGATGGATCGATCGATAATCGATGTCTCGCCGATTCATCGTAAAGGTCGCTCGGACATTCGATTCGATACGAGTAATCGAACACAGGAAACTTACGGTCTGGGTCCCGATCAAAGCTGTCGCTTCGCGGCGCATGCACTTGAGCTCATCGACTCGCATCCGCAACCCGACGGATGAAGGCCTCTACTAGGGATCTGAATGGGGAATTTCCCGTTTCAAGGGAATTCTCGAATTGAATCTTTTTTTCGGCAGGGTATCTATCTTCTCGGGAAACTAGGGATCTAAATGAGGAGTTTTCCGTTCCAAAGGTTCTCGGATTGAGTCTCCTTTCTCGGGAAGCTTCGGCCAAAATACATACACATATGCACGATACATAATAATCACTCATACTTTGACATGCCGTCGGGAGCGTTCCTGGTGGAGCTCTCGAGAATTTTTCGGGTGGGAACACTCGGTGGGAATTCCCGTTTTTAATCCCCGTAAATCATAGTGTCATTAGTTTCAAAATTGTTTCAACTTCCAATAAAAATTGAGTTGCTTTGTCGATTCTAAGACCGTGTACATCGCGCGAACTGTGAGTAAAGGCATATCCAAGAAAGCCCCTTCACTGGAAAAAAGTCTCTTGAATCTAGAGTCCAGACTCTTAAAGAATACTCTTGATTCAATCATATTTTTGCTTGAATCGAGAGCCAAGCCTTTTAATTTGAACAGATTTCCTTTTGATTTTGGCAAAAATCCGATTGAATCAAAGGTATTTTTTCTTGGCATTTATTTATTTATTTATTTATTTATTTATTTTGAGAGTCTGGACTCCGGATCCTATCGAGAGCCAAACCTTTTAATTTGAACAGATTTCGTTTTGATTTCAGCAAGAATCCGGTTGAATCAAGGATACTTTATCTTGGCAATTTTTTTTTTTTTTTGAGAGTCTGGATTCCGGATCCAAGAAACTGTTTTCCCGGTGTTATATTTCCCCTGCCAAGAGAAGAAAAAAAAAAAGATTCTTTGGAAGTATCAATATATTGATACTTTTCATCCATCAAAATTCCAAAATCACGCCTCCGACTCGGAGAGTCTACAGCGTAATCCTTTGAATGCTTCTCGGTTGTATTTCCACTAATGAGAAATAAGTAGGCTGAGCAAAAGAAAGCGAGGATCATGAGCGCTACGAGAAGAATAAAATGAGTAATTTCATGCAATGAAGTAAAGCTCGGCGGGGGTCATTAGGGGGTGGGGGATCGATGCAATAACGAGGATGGGTAATCTAGTTTGTCTCATTTTCCCCACCTTGACATCCGACAGTCATTGCATCGAGACAATTACCGCGGCGCGGGTTCGTTTCTGCGGTGCAGCCGGAGTTGGAGCCCAGAGCCAGCGCCTTGATTCCCGAAGGCTCTTAATCCGCGCGGCGGCCGGTTCCGAACGTTGTTGCGTGGGTCAAAAGGTCGCGTCGGGCGTCCGCTGAACAGTGAAATAATATTTGGCTGCAAATAGAGCAATCATCATCAAGGCTCCGTTGTGATAGAATTGCCCAATCGAAGTAAATTGCCCTCCCGAGCAGGAGAAATGAAACTCGGTTGTTGAACTTGTGCAAATGACGAGGGCCACGCGCGCCTTCCCCCATTTGCGTCGTCCTTGGTCAACACTCAACACTACTATACTCAGGAAAAACACCGTATGAGCCTCCGGGCATTGCCATTTCTTCGCATAAAACATGCATTTTTAGGGAGACTTGGACGTAATTTTGCAATTAGGAACTGAAACTGACCCATCCGTTGTAGCACCTCTCTGCATAGAGAAACTAATCGCACATACGTTGTTTCTAAATAAACAAAAAATTATAGTTCCTTATTGATAAATACAGTCAATTTCCGACTATTTTCCTACCAATTTCGCAGAGGGTTGGTCAACACTGCTATTCTCAGGAAAAACACCGTATGAGCCTCAGGGCAATGCCATTTCTTCGGATAAAACGCGAATTTTTAGGGAGATTCGGTCATAATTTTGCAAGAAGGAACTCAGTCTCTGACCCATCCGTAAAGGCACCTCTCCACATAAGCGAGGAATCTTATGGCACAAATGTTGTTTCTAAAGTGAACCAAAAATCATGGTTCCTTATTGAAAAATACAGTCGATTTCTGATTATTTTCCTACCACTTTGACAGAGGGTTTTATTCGAAACCTAATCGATAGGATATGAATATTCTAGGGACCAATATTCGTAACTTTTATAGAAAATGAATATTTTAGGGAATGAAATTTGGCAACGTCCGAATGTTTATACGGCGTTTTTCCTCAGCGTGATAGAGTAAGCCCTCTCCCTCTCTATCTCCACCACGCATTCCATTTTGATTTTCACTCAAGTGATTGGACTACATTTTGCGATGAGGAACAGCTATTTCTGGATCATCTTGGAAACAACTTATGTGCCATTAGCTACCCTTTGCAGATATGTCCCTTTATGGAGAATAGTAAACCTTCTATGGAAAATAGTAGTTCCTTACTGCAAAATAAACCTCGATCAGTGATGTCATCAATCGGATTAAGGAAAGCTTGACTGAATCGCCGAGCCTTTTTGGAAAGGGACACCTCTCTGCCGTCGGTGGAGATCCAGAAAATCGGTTTCTGAACCTGACCATGTCCATTCGCAGCTGCTGGATGAAATGGATACTGGCAGATCTAAAATAAGTAAAGACATTGCTTAAAATCAGATTCAGAAGACGAGAGGCAAAAATTTTGAGGGTCATCGTACAGTAAACTGCAGAGTCCATTCAGTCCTCTGATTAAACACTAAAATTTCGCATGAGGGAGGCGCGCGAGCCTGGCAGATAATTTATCGGCCCATTGTGGCGGATCATTGTCTTTCAGATGAAGCCGAAAGACGGAAAATCCTCGTTTCCCGGCGGGAAAAACGTAACTACACTTCAGTGTTGCCAAACCTCCACTCAAAAATTGGATTTTTCCCAGGGAAATGTCGGGCATTTTCATCCGAAATGTAAATTGATTTTTTCTCGAATCGCACGCAAAAATCAGCAAAATTTGAAAGAAAATTGCGTGGTCTGATTACTATAATAAATAAACATTATTTGGACTGATTTTGCAACCTCGGAATGGAGTTGCGATCCCGACGAAATGACGGCAACGCGGTCGCATCGCGCGGGAGGGTCGAGCGTGGCGGCAAACATTGCCGCGACCCGGCTTCGGCCTCGCAATCCCGTTCAAATTAACCGCACTCATCGACAAAAAATAAAAATAAAAAAATAAAATAAAAAAAAAATCGGCGAGCGGAGAGTTATGTGCTTTGCACCTCAGCTTCGGGACAGGAGCCGGATAATAGAGTGTATTTGCATATGAAAAGGGCGTGCGGTAGAGCGAAACGCTGGTGCCGATCTATCAATATTTCGACCCTCTCGCAGCGCAGGCCTTCGAATTCGTCATTCCTCACGCGAAAGAACATAACTGCTTGTCAACGTTACGGGTTTCCCAACCACAGATGATATTTTTGTTAGGAGAGTTGGGTGTTTCTACCTAGAAATTTTACCTTTTTATCTATTGATCACGCGTAAACGTCAGCTCCATTTTGATCAGGAATTTCACGGTCATATTATTGTAAAAATTAAATTATTTGAGTCGATTTTGCAACCTTGGAATGGAATTACATTCCCTTCGCCTGAGAAACGACGAATTAGCATAGGCATTTAAAGCAGGTGCGCTGTGGAGGAAAAGTGAGAGTTTTCGAAAATTGGCAACTCTGGGAGGGATATTTGGTGAATGGCCAGATTTTGATGCGTGCGTGTACCCCCCCCCCCCCCCCCNATCGTGCAAGGCTCACTGAGAAATTTGCAATTTTTGGCAACCTTGCAGTGACTTCTTTCACGACGATTTAACTATATTATTTTTCCGAGACTAGGGCAACATGGCACGCGTAATATTCGCAATTTGAGTCCAGACGATTTCATTCAAGCCGCACAAAAAATTAAGAGAAGGAGAAAAACGAGCAAGGACAAAAAACGACAACGAAAAGGGACACTTTACCTGCGGCACGCTCGAGGCGCGGCGGCGCGACCCTTCACTTCCCAAGAACAGATGTTCTCGTTATTTATTGGGACAGCAAATCGACTTGTAATTTACATAACCTATAATTACTCCGCGCGTATTGCATATCGACAATTATTGTTATCATTGACAATGGCGATGGACAATGCTTTGAGAATAAGATAATCCGCTCATTATTTTTACTGCAGTAATAACTAGATCATTACGGGCTCTAACCTGGAATTGATTCTATCCTTTCATCACTGTGTTCACCTCATTTGATTGTGGCTGTGATCCATGCGGTTGTCGAGGATTCGATAGTACCGATAGTGCTGAATTTGCTCAATTATAAAGGAGACATCATCTGGAAACGGTGCTTGCATCTAACGGTCATCGTAAAATCCGTCGCGAAAACAGCAAAGATAGGTACGATTTGGTGAGTTGAATTATAGAAAAATGTAAAATTTGCCAAGAACGTCTACCAAATCATAGAAAATATTATAGGTTGTGACATTAAAGGTATAATATTTTAAAGTATTATGATCCTAAGATAGATGGAGAAAACTATTTTCTATTTCAGATTTCCGTTTTAAAATTAATTTGAAATTATTAAATGAGGGTACTGTTGGTCCTCGTTACTTTCCGAGGCTTTGGACGACAGAAACGTAGCCGGCTGTCATTTGAGCAACGCGAGGACGCGACTACGACACTTAGGTGCAACTTTCACTACTCGACGGATGTGCGTGTTGCATTCGCAAGAGAGTGAAGGCGTTTTGACTCCCCTTCCGCTCAAGTCGTTCCTCAGAGTGGATCAAAGGGGAAAAATCATGATTTCAACCTCCTGTTTTTTCGTCCCTTTTTTTCCCCCAGCAATTATTTGGATTCAACGTAAGTACTTACAGAAAAGTTTAAAGTTTTGAAAACTCCATGTCAGAAAGTGAAAAGTTCGTTTCCCAAATATGCAGCATATTTTGCTTCCTTCGTATCTATTGAAGATCAAAAAATCATGATTACTTTGACAGTTGCTCAATATTTTCATAAGTTTTTCGGAAGCACAATGCAGCTTTTTCAATTGTGTCTTTTCGGTTTTTTAATACGCAAATGTTTTTAGGAAACATCCACGTATGCGCATAACAGCTTTATTACGCATTCGTTTCCCGGGGCACGTGACGTCAACAGCGGAGAATTTGTAGACCTAGCAGTGACTTAAATCATGGTGAAAGCTCGCATTCAAATTTGTTGAAATTATTCACGAGCACAATATGACAGTATTAACAGACTGCGGTACGCTAAAGCCCCCGGAGAAGCGATGAGAGCTTCGGGGCGGAGGGCGAAAAGAAGGGATGCGATGTTTGCGGTGAAAAATGAATATCACCAGTATTTATTTAAAGAAGGCAAAACACATTCTCAAGAAAGATGTCCAATTGTATAAGTTACAAGGCTCAAAGAACTTGAGTTAAGCTTTACAGACTATCACAGTTAGTTAGAATTACTGGAAATAAATAAAAGGAGCTCGGGGCTGGTGCCAAGTATGTCGGGATTTCGCGGGATTTCTCTCGGCTCCCAGGGAAATCTGCCTTTTCTTTAAAAACGATGCTGTAACGATGGAACGGAGACAAACACATATAAATTACTCGGCCGGGCTCTATATTTCTCTTCCCTTGCTCCCGAAGCTCGTCCCAGAACATTCCCCATGTTTACGGGGAAAAACAATCGAAAACTTAGGTTCATAAGCACAGAGCCTCTTAAACAAACGAGTCTGCTTTTACAGGCGTCATAAAGAACCTGCATGTCTAATAATATTTCTTTATTTTCGTGCCCCCCTCCTTCCGTTTTTACTTTGCGCTCTGCTATTATTTCATATCAGGAGCGGGAGAAATAATTGTCCCTTAAGATAGGGTAAGAATGGGAAGAGTTCCAATTTAATGTCTCCTGCGTCAATTTTAAGATAAAGCTTCGAACTTTTCCACGAATATAAATTTTTTCACAATACCCAGAAAAGAAAAATCTATAGCCTTGTATAGTGAGAATATGAATCAGGATAATGACTAGAAACTGAATAGTCATTTAACTCTTGACATTATTGGAGCAGGATTAGTGCTCGGTGCACCCAGAAAACGCAAAAGATTACGTGTGAATCACTAATTTTCTGTAATTTTCCCGATTATGCAGATAGCCGTTGAATAAATTAGACAGGATGTCGGAGAGGTAATTTCAGCTTTTATTTCTAGATATTTCTTTAATAATTTACTAAAATAGAGCAATTACTACATTGTAGAGTGGAACTATTATTCTGCTGGGTAAAGAATGAACGTCGTATAAACATTCAGATACAGCCAATTTTCTTCCGATAAATTCTTCATTTTTGGAAAAGTTATGTACACTTCTTCTTGAAATTTCCGAGACGATCATTGAATTGCGCAGAAAATTATCAAAAAAAGCTCGAAAATAAAAGTTCGCAAGTTTTTGTAGATTTGTATTTGACAAAGCTTGAATGTTCGTATATGAAATTTTTCCTTAGGATGGCAGTGCTACTTTCATCATTGATCATTGATAAATGGAACGAGAGCCATCTCAAAATTGTGGAACTTATATTAAGAAACTACATCTCTGAGCGCATGAAGTATGTGTCCGTAGTAAACGGCGCAATTGTGTTTTATAGACACAGAATTCCTATGCGCCTAATGGCACTTAATTCACGTGGTTCTCTAAAAATTTTTGTTAACTGCATTGAACCCCATATCCATCGACTACAGTGTAGTGAATAATCTACACGTGGCAAGTAACGGCCGTAGCAAAGCGGTTGGTGATCACTTTTGGCATTCATAAAAAAGGACGGAAATGGAAAGCCAAGTGGAACGCATTTTTTTCAAACTCTGCAAACTTGTAATGAGAAAAATTTACAATTGAGGTTCATTTTAATTTGACAACCTCGCGAAAAATTCAGAACTTAGAGGCGACTACACGCTCGTGTTTGTAAAAACTTGGGTAAAAAGCCTCTGAAGTTGATTGAACATGTTTACAAGCGCGCGGTGTGATGGCTCGGTGCAGATAAAAACATTTATTAGTATGCGACTAAAAACAGATTTTCCTCATAATTTTCTCTCCCTTCCTCTCCCCTTATCTTTCGCGTTCTGGCACCGGCACACGTCAAAGTTCGGACACATTATGAACGATCATTGAAGACATATAATGGAATACACACTAACATCTCGAGATGTCGGCATGTTAACGACCCCTGCGCGTAATAACTGGGTACCAAAAAAAAATCCACTGATTATTCTCCTTTTTTTGAGATGTAGCAATCATTCAAAATGTACCTACCTGAGCGGGGGCTCGGTGCTTCCGTTAAATTCTTACGAATATGCAAATCTCCAAACTAATGTATGTGAAGGCAGCCGAATGTTTCTGTCGGACCTCGGTTTTTTGGGCTAATTAAAATAACTTATACCTGGCATGAGAATTGTCAAAACAATGCCGAACTCGAAAAAAAATGTAGCTACAGGAGATAAGAGCCGTATTTCAAGCCGTGGTCCTGCGTCAAGCTCAGGTAGACAGGGGTCGGGGTCGAGGAATCAAAGTGAACATGGAGTAGGTACCGAAGGTATCTATTATTACAATATATCTCTCTAAGACTTATGGTTCGCCCGCACCCCAACCCCGACTAATAGAGGTGTGAATGTTTCCAAGAGCGTTTAATCCGTGTGAGCAACTGGACTGCCTAAAGATGACAGGTACCACTTGAGGTGTTTTAGCCCACGGAGGAGGACTCCAGGGGGAAATAAATCAGTGCCGCAGCGTCGTCGCGGTCAGAGTTTGCTCCTGTTGCCACGTATGTTGAAAAATCATCATGCAACGCTGCCAGGTTACTGAAAAAATCAGTAAATGCCATCAACCTAATGCATGTAGGGGGAATTTCCATTTTAATTTTAGGTACTTTGTATTGCGTGAAATTTCGCGAAAAACACGAAGGTGCCGCTGGTTTTCTCTGCAAAGCTCAAAAAAAGGTCTCGAAGTTGGGGCCTAATGGAGGAAATATCCCACGCTAGCCTTGGAGTCCACCTATATATAGCGCGGATATGACGGCGCAGGGATACAACTATTCGTACTTGATGGATGGCCGTGTTGCGTTTGCAAAATTGAAGGCGCGATGGCGCGAGGCGTGCACTCGTAATGGTCCGTTCCGTCCTGCTATTGAGGTACCGCACCTGCTCGGGAGAAAAAATAAAAACCAGGCCGAATTACGTCTCTTCCATCTTCGGCTGTGTTTCTCACGCAGCCTTTGCCACTCAAAATAAAAAACAACAAAAAATGGAAACAAACATAGGATGGCAATGAAACAAGGAAAAGGAAGCGCGTTTATGACGGCGCAGGGATACAACTATTCGTACTTGATGGATGTCCGTGTCGCGTTTGCAAAATTGAAGGCGTGATGGCATGAAGCATACAACTTGCAATGCTCCTCCTCTCGTTGCTGGTGAAGTGTTATATTTGCGAAAAAGTTTCAAAAACGAGACTTGATTACGTCTCTCCTGTCGTCAGTTGTATTGCTCATGTAGATCTTGGGACACCAATACCAAATGTGCCATTGCGTATTCCAGGTAGATAGGAGATTTATGAGTGAGCCCGAAATATTGGTTTTGTGGTGCAATATGTGGTTCAAAGTATGTGCGGCTCTTCCTCCGACATTTTTACACTCTTCCGCCTCCCTCTCTTGTGGGACCACCTCTTCACCTCCTTCCATCCTTTCAGGCAATGGAGATGTTGCATATGTAGGGAATTTGCGATTTGATTGTTGATTCTTATGTAAAAGTTCGTGGGAAACACGATGGTCCCACTGGTTTTCTCCGAAATCAACTCCCAAGCTCAAAAAAAGCTCTCAAGTTGAGGCCAAAATGGAGGGGATATCCCACGCTAGCCTTGGAGTCCACCTATATATCCAATCACACTCTTAATGCAAAGATAGGGATCAAATACAATAGCAGGGTTGCCGTGTTTCCAGTTTGGGAGTCTCCAAAAAAAAGGCAACCCTGTTAATGTATATGCTCCCTATCTTTGCATGGAGGGTTTGAATAGACGTAAAAGTAGACTCTCGGCAGGATAACGTGGTATATCCCCTCCATTACGGCCTCAACTTTGAGAGCCGTCTTTGAACTCTGGAGTTTGTTATAGAGAAAACCAGTGGCTTCATCGTGTTGCTAGCGAAAAGCAAGGAAATCAGTGCTTAAACTGCAAATTACTGACACGTGCAAGAGCTTCATTTGGATGAAAATAATGATTTCACTATCAGCAAAATTCGTCATACTTGCAGGTGCTGTCGAAGAGCAGTAAATAAGAGCAGTAACCCTAGATACAACTATTCGTGTTCCATGGATGTGCGTGTTGCATATTCAAAAATTGAAGGCACCTCCGTTTTTCTCACATCTTCAGCGATGCACGGGACTCGTCAGTTATGGCACTATGATGACAGAGTGCCTATATAGAGTGTTACCCGTTAGTGATACTAAAGGGCCAACAATTGAATCGGTCATTCTTAAAAGAGACTTAAGCGCCAGAAAATGAAACACAATAAAAACATTAGAAATGTTGGAAACATGCAAAATTTTTCTCTTTTTGCGGACTGGGTAATTTCGAGGCTAATAAAGAATTGAGGCGTAACACACACATAAAGTCCTCTGGATTTCTTTCTTCTGTGATTTTCACCCCATTTTTCCCAGTGCTAAAGCAGCGTTATCTCACGATTTTTCAATTGGGAACGCATCTAAAGCATCTGAAGAATCTGTGTGAATTTTGATGTAAATTAGGGTCCTGCAAAAATTCATTAATATAATTGCCGAGTCTGTTAGAGCGGGCACCGTGCGAATTCACTGAGTTTGACTGGCTTCTTTTGACGGTAGTACCAGAGATCAAACCGCCAGGGTACGAACACACAAATTTTGGGGCTACGGTTGTTCCGCTGACACAAACTGTCTCTTATTGACGGCATTTAAGATTCCAGCTTAGAGGTCACCATAATCATATTTTTGCTTTTACCTAAACTCTCCGATTCCACAAAAAATTGACTGCCATAACAGCTACTTGAATTTAGGCGTTATATGCTGCAAGGCAAGCTATACAATGAACAATGCAAATATATTTTCTCGCACACTTCACTGCACTTCACAATAAGATATTTCGTCTCTTCACTAACGTAATAGCGTATCTGCCAGTGGCGTGGTGTGAATTGCGATCTATCGATTGTTATGCCATTTAAACCTATGGAAAAGGATCGATGAACAGGGTGTTCGCAGTGAACACCTTAACAATCGATTCTTTACCATAGGTTTAAATGGCATAACAATCGATATATCGCAATTCACGCCACGCCACTGGTATCTTCTGCATTTCTAAATGAGTCCTGGAAAACAAGGAGTTATATTGACAACAGGGTTCATCAGCCACGTTCTCATGTCAGGGGAGTGACAAAATGGTGCATACCTCGCAGAATGAAGGCGCAGTGTATATTATCACCGTGCGCATATTAAATTACAGTTCTTCATAATAAGCGAAGGAGGGCGAGCAAAATTGGTGTGTCCGGATCATCATCCACCTCGTCTTCCCCGAGTCGTTTTGGCAACTCCACGCTTAGCTGACGATTTATCTCTCTCACTTCTTTTCCATGACCTGTCGTCGTTGTTCCTTCCCATAATTTACTGTTATCTCGTCTCAGTCTTATCTCTTCCTCTAAGTATTATTGCGAATGATTAAAAGAGTTCGCTCTCCGGGCTCAACGAATTTATGGGCGAATAAAGTTTATGCATAGTATAAATTCGAGTCAAAAGAGGAGACAGTGGAGGGAACGGTAAAAAATCACGAAGCATCGCCATATATACCCTCCCATCAAATCAGCTCTTGTAAGTGTAGGCATTTAAGAATTCGTAGTGCTTTTAATGCTCACGCCACCCCCCCCCCCGGCGGACTCATTATTTTCGACGAAACACTTCAGTCTCGATCATCACTCCCGAAAGGCGTAAAAAGCAAGCGGAGAAGCAAACAAAAATTCACTCGGTAATTTATTCCGGGACCCCTCCGACGTCCTTTGCATCATTTTATCTGGCTCAATTAAGTGACGAGCGGTATACTGCACTCGGGTCTCTCAAGAAGTGCAAAATCTATTTTGACGCTCGTAAAGCTTCATTGGATGAAAGACTCCCGCTTCTTTATTGTTGTAGGGCAAGGACTGAAAAGCGTAAAAAGTTGAGTAAAGTCTCGTTGTTGAAGGGCGCTGGCAGGAGAGGGTGAGGCGT
>NW_017549038.1:1973398-2025201 GCF_001854935.1 Bemisia tabaci | reverse complement strand
AGCTGCGAAATGGACAAGTTTACTCCGATCAGTGATTTTTAAGAGATACGTTACTACGGGACGTCTATTAAACTTTATTTGTTCAACGGTTCCCCGGGTCGATACTAAATAATACGTACGGTTGACCTCAATACAATTGGGGCTGCGTGAGATGCAGAATCTATATTTACTGCATCCGGTTCTGCTACTTCGTCATTTCCTAGATGAAAGAACGTATCTCTGGTCCGAGGTTGCAACATCTACTCGAAAAGTTACTTTTTTTTCAGCGGCGAGGCGTGAATGATCGATTATCGATATTTTCCTGTATGAAGCTATGGTAAAGAATCGATTATTCAGGTGTTTCAGCAAACATCCTGTCTATCGATCTTTCTCCATTAGTTTAAATGACAGATCAATCGATATATCGCAAAGCACGCCACCCCACTGCTTTTTTTCACAAAAATAACGACGTGATATCTAACCGAAATATCGCTAATTTTTAGAGAGGTCTGAGAAAAAGTTGTGAAATTTTCAATGAATGATGATCAATGGTCTCCGGGTATAAAATTAAATACTGTGAGTGAAAATTTGGCAACGTTGTAAGTTAGTTAGGTTCCTTTGTCCAAAAAACGACGACTTGTAAGGACGATCCATGTATCCCTCGTATTCGATTCGTCTCCTTGAGGGGGAAATTACAAATTGAGAAAACAATGTTTAATGCATGGGTGCACGAGAATTTATTGACGTTTACAGCTTTGTTCGATTGGACTGGCCGCGTTGCACGGGTCCTTATGAAGTATGGGGTTGAACCTTCCCCCGACCCTGCTGGTCCCTGGCCACCATCTGAAAACACATCCGAAGGTATGTTTATTCTCAGCAGAGAGGTTCGCCCCCCGTCTCCGCTTTTGCCTTGTCCTCGTGCCTCGTAATTTGACATATTATGTCCCTGCCTCCAGCTTCCTCGCATCTTAGACCACAGGCCAAGCAACTTTTACGTTAAATAACAACCCCTCCCAACTTCGCCTCTCGACAAACATGACCAGAAACTTCGGGGTTAAGTCCCGACGAGGTGAAAATTAGTCCATTCTGTATTTGCTCCTCTGGGAAAAGATATGGTATGCTGGGACGTGTAGTGTCCCAGAGAAAGGAACGTACCCCCTTTTCAAGGTTGCAATATGGACTAAAATTATCCCATTCCTTAAAAAGTATGGCTCAGGTAATATTTGTTCAAATTTGTTGATTTTGGGTGAAATTATTAAAATGAATTAGCGAAATTTTCAATAAGAAACGCTCAGTACTTTTTTC
Organism: Bemisia tabaci; assembly: GCF_001854935.1. NCBI lineage: Eukaryota > Metazoa > Arthropoda > Insecta > Hemiptera > Aleyrodidae > Bemisia > Bemisia tabaci. Next base: position 2,023,917 of record NW_017549038.1, on the reverse strand, counting down.
TTTAAAACGATAGTTTCTAGAAATACAATCTGCGGGATGAATTTTTGCAACGTGGAAATGCAGTCACATTCTTTAGACTGGAACACGACGAATGTTACGCCCGGAAAATATTTTACGGATGTAACATTCTCTACAACTTAAAATATATAGCAGGGATCGCTGCGACGCTGATCTGACTGTTTTACTTAAAAAACCTGATTCGAAAAAACTCCATAGCTGCTCAATGCAAAATTCACCAGATAAGATGATCCTCATAAAAAATGTTGAATCCGCAGGAATAACAGATTCAAATACAGATACAGACTCAAAACAGAATCAAACAGATCACCTCCCTTACGGTAGGTACAAAGTCTTCAGAATTTTCCATCAAGCCACATACTGCTTTTTCAAACATGAAAAGTACCGTTAAGTTTCCGTAAAGAGCCATACTTTTCCAAAATTGATAAAAGATGAAAATCAGAAGACACTACCAGAAGCAGCTAATTTGGAGTCCCGAAAGTACTTCAATGCTTCCACCTTTGCGAAGATACCAATTGAGAGTCTCTCCTCTCCGGTCCCAAAACCGAGGATGAACGCATACCTGGAGTCATTTGGGATTACATCATGACCTCAGTGATAAAACAGTGTATCATATTTCTTTGAGACTTAATTATTCGCGAAGAGAGTGACAAAGACCCTCTTGTTCGCCGTGCGAGACGATTGTCAATAATCCGGACGCGAAACGTATTTATAAGCGCGCATCATTAACATCAAATCACTCAGCGGGCTGGAAAAGCCAAGCAGATGGACGGCGGTTGAGCGTAATCCTCGGTTTAAAAAAAAAGATGACCGAATAAATAAAAAGGCGGGGAGCGAGGAAAGTAATTTACATCTGTGAATTGTGTTTGTTTTCGATTCATTAAGTTTGAATGACCCGAAAATAAGTGAATGATGTGCCCGCCGCGCCGCGCTCTTTTCATACTTTCGCGAACGAGCGTCTCTCGAGCGTCCAGTGAGAAAAATGAGGACGTTAGGAGCACACATTATACCCTGGATATTATTGTGCTACTTCAAGGAGGAGAGGCACCATGCAGGTTCCCGTGAATCAATGGAATGAGTTGAAGTTGAAAGAGCACTCCACTCGCATACCACGGCTTCTGTTTTTGAAAAGAGAGAATATACATTTAGCTGCAGTCGGGATATCTCAATGCTCGCTGACTCCAAGAAGCACTTGTAAATCGAAGATTTTCAGCTCCAGTGGATCGATTAACGATTCATCTTCGAACGTAAAAGTCCGTTACCATTTTGGAGCATATTATAGCATAGAATAATAAGAGCACTAGGTCATTAATCGTTATTTTGAATAATTCCAAAATTAGACGAAGCCTCTGCAACGGACTTTTGACCACTTTCTTCATGAAACTCCCGCCCAATCCTTTTAAAACCTCCCCCTAAAAAGTGGAAGACGAGGGGTGGCTGCTGTCTAATTAGGTATGCACGAAACCTACTGCTCAAACTTTTGTCGATTTCACTCTTTACTTACGAACTTCAGTGAAATAGCAGCGTTATACAGTACATCATAGCATAAGAATAGTGTTTCGTAAGTCATAAGAAAAACACAAATACCGAATACCGACATAAATGAATAAAATTCATCTTTCGGTACGAGTTCAAATGTTTTATTTTAATTTATTTTTTTTTTTTTTTTTTTTTTTTTTTTTAAAGTAGCAAAGATCGGAAGTGATATATAATGATGATATCTAAGTAATAAACCTAGATTGCCTGTTAATTTAAACTATCCAAACTGGTACAATGTTCCTTCTATTACGGTTGTTGGAAGGATAAAAGGAAATGTAGCTACAATTCCAAAGCCATATAAACAGAAAGTCCCCAAAGTCCATGACTTTGGGCGAAATTTCGGGTGTAATAATTTATTCAAAAATCAGTTACGAATGAAATAAAATAATAATAATAAAGGGGACATAAAAATCGGAGAAAGGACATTACTGGACGGAAGTAAAGCGTAGGACACCATAAATTTCGGAAGTGTGAAAGCACATAAAGGGCAGCTGCGGCAGGAGTGACGTCGGATAGCGTGGGACGGAAAGGGACCGGCACCGGAGCAGCAGGGACGAAAAGGGATGGCCAGCTCCAAGGATGCCAGATTTTCATTTCAACTTTTTAAGTCCCGCACAGTTGGTAACCCTCCTGGTCAGTGCTCCCATTCCATGTTCGTCAAATGTTCCGGGATTCGGAACTTTTTGGTTCCAATTTCTCCTACTCCATGACCGTCAAAAGATCCGGGACTCCTTCTAGATTTTTTCGAAAGTTCCGGAAAATGCAAAAGATCCGGAACATTTCGGGATTTTTAAAAGTTCTGGGAAACATTCAGGAAAGTCTCAAAAGTTTCGGGAAATGGGAGCACTGCTTCTGATAAACCCAATTACTGGGTATAGAGTGAGATGCTATCATCAAGGTCAAATGTATCTTTATAGATGATAGTTTCCATTTAAGAATTATGTATACGATGCTCGGTAAAAAACAAAAAATGTATGGACACATGTGATGATTTGGCCTCACTAACAATAAGTCGAACAAGATCGTCTCGTGACTGTCATATGTTTCTAATTTTCAAAACAAAAATGTAAAAAACTGTACAAGTCGTTTGGTCGCGATTATACGGCACTCAAAATCTAACCTTTAACCCCACTGAACTTAACTTCAAAACCCTCCAAAACCCGAATCTCCGATATTCTCATTTTCAAAATAAGAAAATAACTAGGGAAAAGTTGTCTTGGTAAAATTAGGTTGAAAAAAGATTTTTCAAAGGTATCAAGGCTATACTTTTCCCGTTGTATTATTTTTACTTAATGATACCAATAAGAACCTTTTCAATTCTCGTTTTAAAATTAAAAAAACCCAGAAACTTAAACTTTGGATAACAGCCGTTTCTGAACGAACCAATTGAATAAATCAGTTAAGATTCAAATTAAAGAAAAATCTATGAGGATCATAAATCTCGAAGAGCCTAGAGATCATAAAAGTAGAAAAATATTATATTAGCCAAACTAATTTTGTTATTCATGCTAGTAAACAACAATTCATTTTGAATGAATCATCATGAATCATAAAATTTCCACCAAAGATGGAAATAATCCTCACGCTAATGTAAGCTTAGAATTGAATGAACAAATAAACAATGCTCTAAAATGTAAGTGCACTTATTATTTTGAAGTTTCCTTTGTAGACATTTCGTGAATTATTGGGGGAAGAACTTAGGCGTGAACTCGGTGTTCCTCCATGCGGTGTCTCCAGGTGAAACAAAAATAGAGGTGAATACCCTAACGACCCGAAACCTTTTCTCGGAGACTCGTGCGAGGTTTGTCGTAAACTTTTTATAATTTAAATTCAACTTGAGCTTATTCCCAAGGCACCACATGCGCGCATTAATGTGGTGAACTAAGTTTGCGGAACAAGTTTCGAAGATTTTCTCCGCTGAGCGTAAATTTTGTAAATCCTTTCCTCTGTTAATTCGTTTTTTCCGCCTCTCGAATAATTTTCCGTTTCCAGGTACTCTGACAGTAAAATGGAAGGAATGCGAAAATTAATAATGACATTATGATTTTTATATGCGAGGGTTCGATTTGTAGCAATCAGGACACGACAATCATATCAAAAATAAACTCAGTAATAAAATAAAAATGAACATAAATGACAACCCCTCCCCCTCCTCCACGTACGTAAGGAAGGAAGTTGTAAACCTCATGTTCACGCACAGTTCATGCATTCTATTTTAACCAGAATTTTTGGAGTATTCTTATTTACATTATCATTCAAGATTTGGTTACTCGGAGACTTTGCACATAATATAAGTAGTAAGTTAACGTCTCAGGAAGGGTACCATCTTTCAGAATGCAGCAGTAAGGACAGATCTCTCACGGGGTAATTTGGACCTACTGCTGTTTTGTCAGAAATGACGTCAATGACAGTGACAAGACGTGAATGATCGATTATTGATATTTCCCTGTATGAAGCCATGGTAAAGAATCGATTATTCAGGAGTTCGTTGCAGACATCCTGTCGAACGATTCTTCTCCATAAGTTTAAATGGAAGATCAATCGATTTATCGCAAAGCACGTCGCGCCACTGATCATAGTGCTGACATAGTGCTCTCAAACGCTCTTGTATTTTGCATATGCGGGACGAATTTTGCTGGTGTACGTAGACTAATACAGTTTGTTTCATTTGGATTGGTAAAATTTTAAAAGGATAGCTTTTAGCAATAAGGAACCAGCGCAATTACAGTGTTTTCAAAAGCGTGCGACTTCCTCAATTCTTTTAAAAATACTTAATTTATATACATCATTAAAATTCACACAAATATTTTCTTTGAAAACTAACAATTTTTTGGTTGGAAGCAAAAATTATCTGCCATTCTGAGAGATTTCTTAGAAAATTATGAAGAAGCGATTGGCGATTTGGAGTCGTAGAGCGCTCTAGTGCGCTAATGTAGCGGCTTGATATGTATGTATGTATGTATGTATGTATGAAGAAGCGACATTTTTACAACACTGCAATCGCGCTGGTTCTCTTTAGCTAAATGCGATCCAAAAGAAACTCGTGGCCAAAATCTTGGTCAATACTGCTCTTTTCAGTAACATGGCAGTGTTGATGAGCCATAATTTTGAGAGCACAGGGTCCAGGAAATCTACCGCGAGATGCGGCAACAAGGAGGGGTGGTGTGGCAAAACGGGAAATAAACATGATTTACTCGATTCGGGCAGTCGGGCACCCTGCTTAGTTCCAACTGTAATTAAAACACGCCATGGCTCCTACCCCACACAAAGATACCATTACCGTGTTACGCGTAACGTGCCAATACGATGGACAACCGACGACAATCTACGACGTCACAAAAAATAAACACACAGCGACAACGGATTCATGCACTCATAAATTTCCAGCCGATTCTATTAAATAAAACGTCATTGTTTTTTTTATCAATCACAAGTGAAAATTGCATAATAAATTGTTATTTTTCCCACTCATTTTGCATGTTGGCGTGTGATGTATTGCTCATGTTATGTAAAATGAAAAAGAAAAGCATCATTTTTTTTCCATCGAGTGACCCGCGAGGTATTTTAGTACATCAATAACTCTCGAGATCATATAACTCAGTTTTTGTGAATTTTGAGATAGATGCGGGATAGTGTGCTTAGGAATGTTTTTCATTGGTACTCTGCAGATTTTGATCAGGGAAAATCCAAAGATTACTTTTAAAAGCAGTATAATTCACATCGTTGTTTACGCAATTGTAAGAGGAGAACTGTAGGTCCGATGAAATTACCGCATTACTGTCACAAAAGTACAACAGCGATTCTTGAAAGTCGGCAACACCTTTTTTCCTTCATTTGAATGTATGTAAAAAAATCGATTCTTTGTGAGGCAGCTTGCCTTACCTAAAATCGATCTTTTTAGTGGATTTAAAAGGGAGAAAAGCAGTGTTGCCAACTTTCCCAGTTGCGTGGCGTGCTTTGCGACGTATCGATTGTTATGCCATTTAAACCTATGAAAAAGAATCAATAAACAGGGTGTTCGCAGCGAACACCTTAATAATCGATTCTTTGCCATAGGTTTAAATGGCAGAACAATCGATACATCGCAATTCACGCCACGCCACTGAACTTTCCATAATCGCCACTGCAAAAGTAACACTGTGTCTGACTAGAAAAAAAAAATAGGATTTTTCAAAACTCATCGTAAAATCAAAGGTTCTATTCCTCCGTGAGTAATCGAAACCTTTCACTTTACCGTTTAAAAAATGCGTGAGAATAATGTGGAATGAGCTCTGCTGTGCATAAACATCCACTATTCCCAGGGCTCACGTGAGAAATGAGTTACGATCTTATCTTGGCGAAAGGATGTCCCGGAGCCAGAGCGGCGCGATAGCGCCCGTGCTCTCCGTCGTCTACGTCTCAGCTGAGCTGCTGGAAGTATACACGCTTGGGTGCAGGCGAAATAATGCGATTTTGATTGATAGTTTCACGTTGACAAAATGTGTATGCGAGTGAAAATATCGCCGGGAGTCAATCGCGGTAATGAGAGCGTCTCCCTGCATGATCTTCAAAGCGAGTGCTTCGACGTTTCGTCGTTTCCCGGACGGAGGAACGGAACGTAACTCCATGCCAAGGTTGCAAAATTGACTCAATGAATCCAATTTTTTTCGAAAAAAAAAACCTGTAAAACTCTCTATAAAAACTTGTCTGAATTTTTAATGAGACGAGTGAAAATATTAGTAAAATTTTCAGTCATATATTCTCAAAAATCTCGTAGTAGAAATGCAATGTGTGCGGAGAAATCTGGCAACTTTGAAATTTAGTTACGTTATTCTTTCGAGAGAGAGAGGAACAACGATTTGCTCCCGTGCTTTCCCATCTAGTCGGAGCGGACCTTTTAAAGTGATCAAAAATATGCGTATACCATAGAGGTATGCTCGATCTTTTCACTTTACCTATTACAAAATGACGGAGTTAAATTTTGGAACTGCATTTACGTTTTTAAAGTGCGAGTGAGTTTCAATCCGTTGTGATTCAACGATTTTCAGTGAATGTCATAGAAATGAATGATTAGAATTTTATGGTCCTTTATAAAAAAAATCAAAAGAAGTAAATAAATAAACACAACTTAAAACTTATTTCATGTAAGGAGTTCAACGTAATTAACTCTAATGAAACAATCTCCATTGTGACTTGGGTTCTCACGAATACATGCATGGCGACACGGCTAGATAGTTCTTTTTGATTTAAAAAGGTCTAATTGCTGACGCCTACCGTTATCACAATATTTTTGGTTGTTCAACGATTTTATAGTCCGAATTTGAATTGAAATGATCCCGGGAGACGGGTTCGTGACTTGCTCAAAATCTTCACGTGTAAACGTGATGGATTTAAGGTTAGATTCTATCTTTTGCTTTTCCTTTTCATTTTCTCATTGTTTATCACTTAATTTTTATTTTTTTCATATTCTAGAATTTGCATTAGTGTGTTGCCTATTGTGCACACGACAAATATGACAGGATGCATTGCGCTTTGACTGCATTTTCCGTTTTTTCATTTTTTTCCGTTCGCATGGTTTCTGCTTTTGACCGCAACATAGGCACTCTTGATTAGACTCAGCGTTCATAAACACGCCGAGGGTTCGTTTGAGCTTTTAAAACCACAGCTCTAACTCTGTTTTAGGCTCCAATGCTCTCCTGACCTGTAATTCTGAATTTTAACGACAAAATGTGTTTTAAAGATTGACTCGTAAATCAACACGAGAGGCAACCATATACCTGCCTGCTTTTATTGCCACGGTCTTTCTCACTCGTCGCGCAGTGGATCGAGTCAAGCAGAGAGGTCGGACATGAAATTTTTTTCTAAATCTGCATATTTTGATGTATAATTTGTCACATTTTATATTTCAAGGGGTGCTTGTCGAAGAAAATTTTACGAGAAAATCAATGAAACCACTTTTAGAACCTCAAAGTTTTGTATAAACGGAGTTATAGACGTTTAAAGTTTCCAAATTTTGTCCGACCTCTCCTATAGACTCAATCCACTGTGCGCCAGCCCGCCGATTCACACAGACACACACCCGGCCGATCTCAGCCTCTTATGGGCTCAGCTTATCGATAAGCTTCCACAGTGGTAGCGTGTCATTATCACTATTCCACGCTTTTGATTTTAAGCTCTTTGCTCATTTATTACTGTTTCTGAGCGGGACAAAATATGGATCCAGCCACAGTGGAGCGAAACCGAACCGTTTCAACCGTGCAATAGGCATTTAGATAAAATTGCCTTTTGAAGTATAATTTGTTGCGTCCGCGTGTTGAAATCATTGCGTCATTCCGAAAAATTTCAGTTATCTTCCCACTTCAACTTTCATGTCCTCAGAAAAAATTGAAATATGTAATAACAGAGACAATATATTTTTGAGACCCACTTCGAGCCTAAGGAATAATGTAATCGGGTTAGCCAAAAGTTAAATTCGGAAGTCAACGCTATTTTTCGCTAAATGGATGAGTAGCTTGTGGAGCAAAAAATATAAGAAAATTCGCTCAATTATGTGTGATGAATGTCGGGGTGAGTGCCTTGGTAGGCGGATTTTTACAAATTAGGTTAGGATTTTTGAACCAACTGCTCCACTTTTCGGTCGATGATCATTATCAGGTGAATCTCAGCCATGACTTCCAGAAGTACATAGCTTTTACACTAGAGGGCCAATAGCTGTGCGGAGTTTCTGAAACATATTGCTGCTGCGCAACAAAGACAAAATTCAGAAGCTATTCAATCACCGATGGCTGGTTCGTTCTCGTTGACGAAACGGAGAAAAGAAACAAATGCCAAAATTTTATGAGACTAATGTAGACTAATGTTTTATGGAAACTTTTATGGCGCAAAACTTCAAAGTTTTCGGAATATCACTAAAAATGACATCTGGAATCCAATAAGTTGTCAAATTTTAATGTCCCTCTCTGGCCAGAGTACCAGTAATCTCAGTCAAAGTATTACAACTAAATCTACAAGAAAAAAGAAAAGAAAAAAGAATTTAAAAATACGCCGCAAAATGACCTATATTGTGATCCACACGAGCTGAGATTGGTGCTCTTTACATGACTCCGGGTCTGGACCTCGACACCGAGGAAAAATGCATCAGTGCATTTCCTTCCAGAAGATACATTTAATTAAAAAACACGCGAAATCAATTTGTAATATTTCGCCTTCAACCCACCCTTCAATAACCTAATTCAAGTCGCTCTAATGATCATTTTTACAACGAATATAATTTGTGGTATTAGGGCTTGTTATAAGAACCTTTAATTTTGCAGACAGATATCTAAAAAATAATCGAGAGTATTCCAGTATTCAGTAACTTTTGCGGCGAACTCGATTGGTAGAAAAATGCAGATTATCAAGTTAAACCATAGAGGGAGCTGCTGTGGGGTAATCTGTAAATAAAACGATTAGAAATGACACTGCGGACGTTGTTCGAGGCTTTACTGACCAATAATACACCTAGATAATAGGTCCGGACATCTGTGCGGCGTTCGTTGCTGCCAAACGCTCGATTTTTAATATATTATAGTTAATAAAAAGAACAATATTATATTCGATCTTGCAATGCGCTGTACCACGCCAGGTAACCCGTCGCGCCGATGGCTACGAACCCATTCTTTCGAGTATTATTCCACATAGTATATGGGCTGCATGAATCGGAGTGTTGCCGCATTGTCATAATGTTCATCAAACTTTGGGATGACTCAACTGCTTCTTTAAGTGTTTTGCAGGGTTTCATTTTCATGCCAACCCTTTGAAATTTCTATCACGGCGGATCCACAAGATACTCTCAATCGAAAGACTCACATTACACATTGTTTATGCAAGGAGGATAGTAAGTTTTGTCTCTTATTGGTGATGCAGTGGCGCACTCCGTATTCGCGAACTTTTTTGGTGCTTTGGAATTATGACTTTCCTGTAATTAGGAAAAGGGTCAAAAAGTTTTTAGTGAAGCTGATGAGCTTGTTGATGCTTGCAAGCTGAAATGCTTGTTGATTTATAAATGTAACCTATGCTATATCACTCCTGTCATTTTTTAGCACCATGCATTACGATATAAGTTTGTATTTTCGTTCAATAACCTCCTCAAATCGCACTTTAAATATGATTTCAAAAAGTCATGGTGGTTAGTTACTACATGTTTTTTCTCATAATGAAAAATTTTCTACTTTACGGCCTAACCATAACGTAAAAGCTTGTTTGCTCTTGCGATCGAGTAAATAATTTAACTCGTTTTCTTGATTTCTCTCTTGAAACCTATAGCTTTCATCTTTCCCCTTCAACATTTTTCTTACACAGAGAAAAAAAACTTCGTGCGTGGGACCCAAAGTTGAGGTCATTGGATCTCTGAAGTTTTAGGATCACGCATCTAAAGACTTGAGGTCCAGCTGCCGAAGTTCGGGTCAGACATCTGAAGTGCTTCGATATACACCGAAGGGTTCGGGTCAGACATCTGAAGTACTCCGGTACATACCGAAGTGCCTCGGTGTCTGACCCGAACTTTGGCAGCTCGACCTCAAGTTTTCGGATGCGTGATCAGAAAACTTGAGAGATCCATATGACCTCAACTTCGGGTCCCATACACGAAGTTTTTTTCTCCGTGTAAATCTGTATCTGTCACCTTTCCCCTTCAACATGTCTCTAGTATAGTGAGTAAGAATATTCAAAAATACTACACATTGGATCTAGAGTCCAGACTAAAAACATCGACAAGAAAAAATACTCTTGATTCAATCAGATTTAAGCTTGAATCAAGAACCAAACCTCTTAATTTGATTTCCTTTTGATTTAAGCTTAAATCTGATTGAATCAAGAGTCCTTTTTGTTGTCAATGTTTTCAAAAGTCTGGACTCTAGATCAAATGTGTTTTTTTCCCAGTGCAATGTCATATGATTCTATCGTCTACTCCTTTGAAGACTCCAAATTACGTAATTTACGTCAGATAAATTTTAGAAAATGGCAACAGCCGTGCACAGAGCTTTTCGATGTGAGATCCCAGATTAAGGGAAGCTTCATTAGAAGTGGACCTAATAAAGGTCCTTTCACAGGCCAGGCACCCAGCGTTCCTAGCCGTGTTAGCATTGATAATGCCGGGTCTTTTAATGGCCCTTACCATTTATTACTTTTTTACGGTACCGTGCCTGACAGAGGAGATGGACGTTGAATGCGTCTCGGAGCGGACCCGGGCCCGGGCGGTCATCCGGCGCGGAGTCCCGGTGCATTGTCCAGAGAGCTTACTTTTCATGGCTTATGCTTAATTGTCGCCAGATGACCGAGGCGCACCGGTTGAAGGTCCTCGCAAGGGAGAGCCGTGCCCGCTCCAGACCTTCACAAAAACTTTTCAGACAGTGAATAAATGGGAATCATTCTTCGAAACTATACCAAATGGACTTGGTGTACTGATCGTGGACTTTAAAATTGACTTCTGGGGGGCTTAAGGTCACCTTGACTGTGCATTGTGAGTTCATCAAAAGGGCATTGCAGTAGCTTCAAAAAACTATACCAAATGGACTTGGTGTGCTGATCGTAGACTTTAAAATTGACCTCTGGGGGGCCAGTAGCTTCAAAAAACTATACCAAATGGACTTTGTGTACTGATACTACTAATAGTAGACTTTAAAATTGACTTCTGAGGGCTTGAGGTCACCTCGACTGTGGGCTGTGAGTCTGAGGCAATTTCATCGAAAGGGCATTGCAGTAGCTTCAAAAAAATAATTCACTCAGACTCAGTGTTAATATTGCACAATTTCTTGGGTCACACAGATTTCTAGATGAGTCGCTGTGAGTTTTTTTCAGTGGCGGAGAAAATTATTTCCTCACGAACGAGCGACATGGATTCATAAAGGAATAAGTAATAATAAATGGGAATCATTCTTCGAAACTATACCAAATGGACTTGGTGTACTGATCGTGGACTTTAAAATTGACTTCTGGGGGCCTTAACTTCTGGGTCACCTCGAAGGTGCATTGTGAGTCTGAGGCGATTTCATCAGAAAGGCATCGCAGTAGCTTCAAAAAACTATACCAAATTGACTTGGTGTACTGATCGTAGCCTTTAAATTGACTTCTGGGGGGCTTAAGGTCACCTCGACTGTGCGCTGTGAGTCTGAGGCGATTTCATCAAAAGGGCATTGCAGTACCTAGCTTCAAAAAACTATAACAGATGGACTTGCAGTACTGATCGTAGACTTTAAAATTGACCTCTGGGGGGCTTAAGGTAACCTTGACTATGCATTGCGAGTCTGAGATATTAGAATCAAAAGGGCATTGCAGCGGCTTAGAAAAAATAATTCACTCAGACTTAGTGATAATATTGAACAATTCTTTGAGTCACTCAGATTTCTAAGTGAGTCGCTCTGAGTTTTTAGTGGCGGAGAAAATTCCTTGCTCACGTACGAACGACATGGATTCGTAAAGGAATAAGTCAGCATCTGAGTGAATTTCTTGGTCCACGGATAATCTATGCGGATTCTGAAAGGGACAAATCAGTGTATTAGTGAATGTACCATTTTCCACGACAAACCATCCCAGGAATAAGTCAGCGCGTGAGTAAAGTTACCAGTTTTCATAGCAAGCCCCCCTTCCCCTTGCCCCAAAGTAATGGTAATTCAGATTCAGTTTCAACGTTACACATTTCAGCATTCACACTCGGAGCCAAAATTATTTTGAACAGTGTGCGTGTTTGTGGCTACCTGACGATGAGAAATTAAGGGTCCGTAATGCAAAATTGTATTCTGATACAAACGGTATTCTAGATTGAAATTCGCTTGCAAAATATATCACAAAAGAGATGGATATTATATTATTTACACGAAGGAGGAAACCTCTCTTCTCGAAAAATATATTAAAAGAGGCCGAAAACCGCTGTAGGTTCAAGGTGAGCCGAGCAAATTTTTGAGGCTAAATGTTTCCCATAGCCAGTCCGGGGCGACAAGTGAGAAGAAGAGTCGTAAGAGACAATTTGCCAGAGGGCTCCCCCCACCCCGATCTAATTTGAATATTCAGATTACGCATTATGTAAACTGCAATTTATTTTCCACCATTTCAGCGCCTTCCAGCCTCATTCAATTATTTTGGCTTTTATTCATAATGCGATAAATATAAATGGGGTAAAAGTAAATACAAGAAAGCGGTACGTTTGAGCGCGAGGACGGGGAACTGACATAAATAGGAACGCACGAGTTTCCCAGGTGAAAAATAGATACGCGGGCGGGTTTTTCCGCCGATCGTAAGCGAGCAAGCGCGGGCATTTCAGATGGCACCGAACTCGGAAGCCCAAGAAGCACTGCCGTACTAAGGAAGAACGCCGTAAGAACCTTCAGGCGTTGCCAAATTTCCTTTGATAAAACACGGATTTCCTGGCAAAGTCATGGATATTTTCCTTCCAACGTTTTAGATAATTTTGTTCGCAATTCCACCTAAAGGTCCTGAAAATTTCAAGGAAAAATATTTATAACTTTCTTCAAAAATGAACATTTTACCAAGGGAAATTTGGCAAACTCGAATGTCCATACGGCGTTCTTCCTTAGCAAGTCAGAGCAGGCATAGGTAAACTGATAATCTCGGGGAGAACGGGCGGCTAGGCAGCGAATTTAAGACTTCACCCACGATTGAATATCAAATTTAGTGTATAAAATCAAGTTTAATACGCTTTTACGTGCCCCGCGAAGTCCCAATAACGCTGATAGTTTATGCTATCATTAACTGAGCATTTAGGGAAATTTTCACGTACAGAGGGTGGCTTTAGCTTGATTTATAACGGCTAAATCCATTAAGATAGGGAGTCGACTTATTTCCACGCATTTCCGTGATTCGCTGCCTCTCAATGGCTCCACGGAGCCTCGTTGCCCTCCTACCCCAGTCCTCGTCCCGAACCCGATCCCATCCCCAGGAAAAACGACGTATTCGCATTCCAATGTTACCAAATTTCTCCATATTAAACGTTAATTTCTGAGCTAAATTATTAATATTTTAACTCGAAATTTTCAGGAACCCTAAATTAATTTGGATATCCATTTCACTAGGAAATTTAATGAGAAAAATTCACAAGTTTTTTTTTAAAAACCCCGTTTTTTATCAGTAAAAATTCGGTGATACCGGGGTATTCATACGACGTTTTTCCACAGCACAGCTGTATATGATGCCTCGTCCCACCTCGTCCGGAGCCAAGCCAGTCCCTTCCTCTGGACCCGAACCCCATATTTTCAATAATTCCATCATTCGAACCCCCTCCCCTCCCCTCCCCCATCACCCTATCCGGCAAAATGCTCGTGCAACATTATTGCCAGCACTATCTCAACTCGCCCAGCTAAAAATCTCCCTTCGATTTCCACGGAGGAATTCCATGCTTTTTCATAGATTTTGTTCAAGTGTATGAAAAAATTATAATGAAAGATCACCGATAAAATTACTAGAGCCTCATCGGAAATTTGATAAAAATTTTGTGAAATCCCATTTTAAAATCCTATACATTGTCATTTTGAGGAGTGACGCCGTATGGACCTTTAAATTTGGACCGATTTCCTCTGATAAAATACGGATTTTTGCTGGCATTTTTCATCTGTTTTTCGGAGAACTTTACACACGATTTTATCCAGAAAATCTGAAAATTTTAAGAAATATATCAACAAATCTCCTGTAAAGAAATGAATATTGTTTTGAAGAAAATTTGGAAACGGCTGAAAATTCATATGCAGTTGCTCGTCATCACGGCAGCGTGACGTTTCGAAAATTTTGCGAACGTCCTTCGATATTTTTTAACGTTCCGCATGCAGAATCGTACTTGTATTAATAGATTTTGCACATCTTTGAGAAGACCTTTAATAGAAACTTTAAGCAGTTTCAATAAACAATCTTTTAATTTCGGGTGCTAAAAGTCCATGGAAAATTTTTAGCAAGACGCGTTTCTTCGCATAGTAATGGACAAAATTTATCAGTGTTATTCTGTCACGTCAAATAGTCAGATACTGCTTACTCCTCACTTACATTGTCATTGATCTCGACTTAAAATATATTCTTCTTATCAATGTTAGAAGACACCTAACGTACCCATTTTTCTATCAGTAGCTTGCCTACCGTCGCCAAATAATCATACTCAGATTTTGATAAAGCGCATTTGTAAATAAGTATTGATTATTTAATTTTCGATCAAGTGGTAGTAATCATTTTGTTTATTCAACAGAGACAACCTTATGTCATCAAGCTCCAAACTTGAATTTCATCGTTTCCCTGAAGACAAACGTAACTACGTTTCAAATTTGCAAAATATGTTTTAAAAATGTCAAAGTTTTACAGTATGAAATTTACAGCGCAAGTTTTCGTTACTTTGCTAATTTTTGCGTGAAATCAGCGAAAAACTCAGTGAAATTTCCAGTTAAAATTTCTCAACAGTTTCCTGGTAAAAATACAATTTGCGTGTGGAAATTTGACAACATTCAAATGTAGTTACGATCTTTTCTAGAAAACGGCGATCTATACAAATACATCTATCACATTTACACATCTCTGTATCGGGAGTAGAGAATCAATGGCAGAACTAGGAAAAGACGACGGGAGCCAAACCGCTTAGAAATCTACCTGGCGTGGTCCAGGAAATGTGAGGGATTTTGCAAAACTCATTTATTTTGCGAAATAAATGTGTTGTTCTGTTGTATCAGAGAAATTATTCTTCAATCAATTTTGCGTTTTTTTCCAGCTCAAAATTGCTCATAAGACATCTCAATCTTCAAAATAATTCCGGGAAGGCCCCCCGGACTTCCCTTGTTAGGGTTTCTTTTTGTGCCCCTCAATTCTACTCTGGCGCAGTATCTCTCTGGCTCTCACCCTCACCCCTCCCCTACCAAAACTCCTGGTTCTGCTTGAGTGAGTTATGTTTAAAAAATCCGCATATGGGAAGGCAGCTTTTAAAAACATTCCTCGTTTCGTAAACAAAAAACCTTCTTCGAATGAATGAAAGGATGAATGAAGGAATATCATTACCATCATCGTGATTTTCTCCTCCTGCTTGGTTTTGAAGTGAGAAAAATGAAACCTTGGAGTAAATCGTGGCACCGAAGAACACTCAAAATCTCACGATGCAAAGTATCGATACTTGACTCCATTCGTTTCCTGCCATCAGGGGTGAAAAGATGCTCGGAACACACCCAAATGTGATTTATCGTGCAAGCGGATCTGCGATTAGATCGGGAATTCAACGGTATTCGATGGTAAAACCGAGAATTTTGATGCTATCTTGCGGTCAGGCGCTAGGATACTCATTTTCAAACCGCTGTAGTCGTAGTGGCTTTTTACCCCCGAAGATTTTTCGTTGAGCCAGTGGCTCGAACCGTTTAAACAGGAATGCGGGGTTTCGACACTCTGTACTAGCTTCGGATTGTCTTCCAGTGAACCGAATTGGAATGACTAACATTTCTAGTCAACCTAGTTACATTTTTAGCTAACAACGCCAACAGCTTTTAACATTTTTTAGCGTAGCTAACATTTTTAGTCCGACCTAAGCATTAGTAAGTAACTAAAATAATCCATACATGAGATGAGTGACAGAGCAAACATCTTAGAGTCTTGTGAGACTCAGTGTCATCTGTGATTCGAATTTTTCCAACCGATTTTTCTTTTCTTTTCCTTTTATCTTTTTATATTTACCTTCTGCTATTCTCTTTTTATTTAACATTTATTTCTGTTTATTCCTCTTTTCTCTTGTGCATGTTCGTCCTCGTTGAATAGCCTCTTTGTTTTTTGTTCTCCTATCTTACCTCCTTCATCTTCTCCTTATTCTCCTCCTTGCTCTGCCGATTTTATCTTTAGAAAAGTGAGTAAATTTCCTCCTGCATGGCTGATTACAAAAAATTAAAATAACTATTTTTCTAATATAAACTACATATTGTCACACAAGATCAAAAACTTAACATATCAATAAACAAGGTTATATTCAAAAATAGAAATAAACCATAAAGGACAGTGTCACAAGATACCACATGCTAATTAACAGTTGCAAAAACCATAAAAATTAGTGAAACAATAAAAAGGTGACCTGATCCTAGTTTCAATTGAATGAGCTTTCTAAAAACAAATGGTTTGAGGTCTCCACTCAATTTATCTTTAGCTGGGGGGTATGCCCCCTGACCGCTGCGCGATCCAACACTCCGAGGCATTGCGTACCTCAAGCGTTGTGCGTTACGCACCTCAAACGTTGTGCGTTACGCACCTCAAACGTTGTGCGTTACGCACCTCAAACGTTGTGCGTTACGCACCTCAAACGTTGTGCGTTACGCACCTCAAGCGTTGTGTGTTACGCGTTACTCTCATAAATTTATATTATTTATCACTGATTTGCATGTTCTTACAGCTGAAAATGAATCTGTGGCGGCTCAAAACGTCCTGTGTTTGTACTGTGAAGTAAAATTCCAGTAGTCTTTTTATGATATGTTCCCAGTTTTAACGCTCTCTTGTCCCTTTCTTCGGGTCATGTAATTCACTTTACATGCTGTCTACATATTAAGATTCAACTCATCATTATTTTTCAATTTATTCTACCGATGAAATTCAGAGGAATATACAGTTCGATGTGACTATTATGGCGGCGGGTTGATGTTTGTTATTTGCTCTGAGGAGTCACGGTCAAGGCAAACAGAGCGCGCTTTGCCTTAGCTTTGAGTTCAACGGCGGATGAGAGGGTGGGGGGAGGGGGAGGTAGGAACGAAGAAGGAAGAGGACGATGGACCACCAGGGGGCACGGGAGAGGGGGCGGAAAGGGACGAGGTGGCGGCACGTTCACCATGATCATCCCATGATCTTATTCTTCTCAATCTCAAGTATAAAGGCACGATTTACGAATGCTGTTCTGTCCCTGTGTCACCACAAGATAAACACGGTGACCGGGATAAGTATAATGTATGTGATCGGCACCAACGGGTGGTATACAATTAGTGTAGAGCGTGAGTATGGTTTGACGTATCATAATTAAGTTCCCAATTAAGATTCAAGCACCACTCTAACACGGAACAGAACAATAGTTTACCGATGAATGTCCAACAGACGTCACTACCGATGAATGTCCATCAGACGTTACGGGGGGGTCAGGATGCAATTTTGTAAAATTTTGTAATTTTTTTATAAAAAAGAATGGTAAAATCTACAATAAGTTTACTTGATTTTTTACCCAGGCATACTATTTAGTGAAAATAACTAGTATCGTAGAAGTATTTACCAGAACTCTATTGATATTAACCATAATATGGTAAATGCTACCATAGAATTTGATATTTACTACCATACTTGGATCACTGTGTCAGAGCACACTGGTGAAAAAACACATTGGATCTAGAGTTCAGACTCTCGAAAACATCGACAAGAAAAAATACTCTTGATTCAATCAGATTTAAGCTTGAATCAAGAAACAAGCCTCTTAATTTGAGCGGATTTCCTTTTGATTTAAGCTTAAATCTGATTGAATCAAGAGTCCTTTTTCTTGTCAATGTTTTCAAGAGTCTGGACTCTAGATCCAATGCGTGTTTTTTTTCCAGTGTATGGTAAAATCTACACTGAAAAAAAATTCTCGGCGTTTTTACCAAGGTCCGTTGGTACTTTTACCATCTCACTTTTTTTACCAATTATTGGTAATTTTACTAAGACAGATGGTAAAGCTTACCGAAAAACCGGTATTTTTACTGTTGTTTACATGTAAGAATACCACTTTTATTGGCAATCAATTCCCGGTAACTTTGCCATTTTATCTCGGTAATTCTACCACGGTCGATAAAAAATATTGGCGTTTTTACCGAGGTCCAGTAAAATTACCGAGAAAGTCGATAATTTTACTGAGATTTCTTGGTAAAATTACCAATTCCATAAATGGTAATTTTACCAAGAAAAAACTGGGATCAAATAGAACCCTGAATTCTCGGTAATTTTATCCTTACCCTAGTACCACCAAGATTTTTTTTCAGTGTACCATATTTTTCTTTTAGTGTGAAGATGTGCATATGACTCACCGTTGAAAACTGGTTGGAATCATTATGCGTGCCAATTCAAGTCGGCAACACTGGATGGACTGGACTCCTGTGCTGCGTCAGCCAGCTGTCCCTCTTAAAAATATCATTATCGATCTGTCAAGCGATCAAAAGATCTGTTCACGGGGACGTGCCCGTATTGAGCGTAAGCCGGCCCAGGGAGCGAAGAGTAGACCACGTAGGCCTCGCGCGACGGAAAACTATTAATAGGAAATTCGGTTAACTTTCCGTAATAAGTTGAATTTCACCTACTTTATCTAGTTTCACGCAACATCACGCTCCGTCATATTGAGTCATGGAAGGATAGAGACTCAATTGTTCCGATTCTTACGTCAAGCCTCAAGCTCCGCTCTCGTTGTTGCGTTACGGATGCGGATAAGATGCGTTCGCCGTTATTCAGCGATTTTCGTCGAGATCTCGCACGCAGCCCGTCCTAAAAAAACAGCGTGCATATTACTGATCGAACTAATTGAAAAGTACTTGCATCAGTGATCGAAAAAGGGCACGCCAAATGATAGTATTGGTCCCACTATTTTTTGGATTTGTTTATCATAGGTGGATCCAGGGGGGGGGGGCGAAGGANCCCCCCCCCCCCCCTGGTCACCCGTAAAAAGGGAGGTTGAAAAAGAGAGGTAAGAAAGAAGAACGGAGAAAGAAGAAGGAAAGACGCTTACATTTCGAAATTATTCATGGCGAAATTGACACTATACTTTAGATGAGGCCCCCGGACCCCCCTTACGCCCCCCTCCCCCGTACAAGGTGCCTGGATTCATGAATGTGTTTTATGACATTTAGACTTTAAAAAAAACTTTGATATCGTTATTATTACTAGATTTACGTCGTTCTGAAGTTTATGGTTCAAAAGACATGATTATGCATAGTGGTTTTTTTTTTTTTTTTTTTTTTTTTTTTTTTTTTTTTTTTTGCAGGCCGTCTTAATGAAGGCTTTTTGCAATGGGAATCATTATATCAGTTCAGTCGAGAAACAACACTCAATAAAACAAATGTGCACAAAAAACTACAAGGAAATAAGAGCCAGGGACATGGCGCGTTGATGACGGCGCAGGGATACTATTATTCGTACTTGATGGATGTCCGTGTTGCGTTTGCAAAATCGAAGGCGCGATGGCGCGAGGCGTGCACTCGCAATGCTTCGTTCTCTCCTGCTAGTAAGGTACCGCTCCTGCTCGGGAGAAAAAATAAAAGCCGGGCCGAATTACGTCTCTTATATCTTCGGCTGTGTTTCTCACGCAGCCTTTGCCACTCAAAAAATACAACAACAAATGGAAACAAACATAGGATGGCAATGAAACAAGGAAAAGGAGGCGCGTTGACAACGGCGCAGGGATACAACTATACGTACTTGATGGATGTCCGTGTTGTGTTTGCAAAATTGAAGGCGCGATGGCACGAGGCATACAACTTGCAATGCTCCGCCCGACGTTGCTGGTGAAGTGTTTCATTCGGGAAGAAGTTTAAAAAACGAGGCTGGATAACGTTTCTCCTGTTTTCGGTTGTGTTGCTCACGTAGAACTTGAAACTCCAATACAAAATGTGCCATGTTAGCTATGTAGATAGGAGATTTATGAGTGAGCCTGAAATATTGGTTCCGTGGTGCAATATGTGGGCCAATTCATGTGCGGCTCTCTTCCCGACATTTTTACACTCTTCCGTCTTCTTTCCTTCTGAGACCACCTCTTCACCTCCTACCATCCTTTATAGGCATTTGTGTGGCAACCCTAGAAGCTCCATAGCTTCCTCCCTTTGGGTGCTTTTAACCATAGAGTTTTAATCTGTCACTCAAAAGAGTTCAAAATGTTTTGTCTATCATGCAACTTTTTGCCACTTTTTGCGAAAATGATTTATTCACTTTAATGTCCGTATGTTTCGATTTTCTTCTTGCGATTCAGGTGAAGTCTCGGTATTTCGGCTAAGACGAATGACCAACATCACATCATGGCTCTTTATAAAACATTATTTCCCTATCTAATTGACGGAGGTCCAAGTTTTTAATGTAAATTCATAAGGAAAAGTCATATGCCCTTGCACTTTCAATTTCTATATTTGTATCCTCATAATTTTTCCCTCTCTCTTAATAACCTTTGTATTAAGAAGTTAAATAGTAAAACAACACTAATCTGCCCGAGAAACTGGAAAACCCAATCACCAAAACGGATTGAACGGATAATTACATTAATACAATAAAAATAAATAATGGACCACTAGACAAGGTACGAAGTTAGGCGTTTTGATACATGTTTCCTCGCCAAAATTTTACGTAGAACACGATTTGCGCAACGAGAATTACTAAAACTGAGTCCTAAAAAAGAAAATCAATGTTTCTTGATGCGAGTTTTCAATCCCCCGCTCATGAAAACACGATGGTCTACGTGAGTCAAATCGCACACTGAACGTTGCCGTGATAGTCTTTGCGATACGAAAATATGGCAACCTTAATCTTGACGCTTCGGCTCAGCTATAGCAAATTGTTTATTACTTCTATTTGACCGGGCAATGCAAATTTTCCGTAAAGCAAAATCGTTAATATCTTAGTTGGGAGTTGATTTCAGTAATTTTCAATGCAAGAATCGTGTTTTACGTGAAATTCTTGTTAAGAAACATGTATCAGAATGCTTAAATGTTTACCTTGTCTACTGGTCCATTATAAAAATAGGATATTTCAGAATTTTTGGACCCTCGGATTCGTGAGGGTACCGGGGAAAGATACTATTCGGGCGATGTTTGGCTAGTTTCTCGGGACAGATTTGTGGTCACTGATGGTCGAACGTCTTCGGTCTTTGCGTGTCTGGAGCGCAGACCTCACTGCACTCATCGTAAATCCCAACTCACCGCCTCCTGTTCCTCTCTCACAACGAAAAGCTGCTGCAAAAGACCCCGCTTTCGCCGGCGAGTTCCAGGGCAGTTGTAAACTTCGGTTTAGACATTTTGCCTCTTCAAATGTGTCAAACGCCGGGAGCCACCCTCGTAATGAATTTCAGCCGGCTAGGTAGCAAGGGTAGCAAGGGTGGACCCAGATTTAATTACTCAACCCCGCTTGATAATAACTCATTTCAAGGGCAGTACGATGATGCCAAGCTTACAGATTATTTTAAAAAAATCCTTCGCAGAGCATACTTCTATCCCTACAGAGTGCCTCGAAACTCAATGTACTGAGCTATTGATTTCGTAACCGATTAACAGATTCCTTTGCTACCCGTCAGAGTATACTTGTTCGTTATTTGAGCATCCTCTCAAATACTCAGTGCCGATTGGTGTTAATGTGTTCTCTCTTTAATTATATAATTTATTTAACTTCACACGGAGTAAATACGTAAATTCAATTTTTGACTGAAACACAATTATTTCACTTTCCACTTGTGTTGATGGCATTATTTTTTCGCGTGCTTTTCCAGAGTTAAAAAACAACTTTAAGTCATATGTGTGTGTATGCTGCACGAAATGGTTTTAAAATTGTCTATATTTCTAAAATTCTAGATCATTAGTTGTATGAGTCGTAGTACTGTGGATCTGGCCGGCAGCAATGCCTAGGATTATATAATCAGAGTCCAAAGCAAATGCTTTTAGTATTGGATGATATTGCGTTTCCGGAATTCAACGGTGCCTAAGATTCTAAATATCATTTGTTGACTTTAGAGCTCAACCATTAGACTTGTCTGCCACATGCTGTTACGGACACACGGGCTCAGTCCTCAGGCAGCTAAGAAAGATTGAACGTACGAACACCTATTTTTACATTAATCATTTGGTGGCGTGGGGTGGAGGCTAATATCATTTCTTGCACAATGACACACACACGAGGGGGATCTTAGCAACGAATCTGCTTACCAAGCCGGGGGCCGGGGGTGGGGGAAAATCCCGGGGAAAGGCGGAGCGTGGAAAAAAGCGTCTTAAAGTATGAAATAGCATGAAATCCTGCCATTAAAATCTTGCGCACTTTTTTAGTGTGGCAACATATTGGAGCCGGAATCTAGCTTCTGCTCGGCATGCCTCTATAACCACAGGGTCACATCAATCCCTAGCAGACGTGCTGGAGAGACCTTTTCAAAAGGCATCAAGATTGCGGCCCTGAAATCTGGCCCGGCCCTGCGCCTTGTCATTTTTACGACTTCGGGGTGGCGCGTTTACCGACCTGGAACTGGGGATGTCAGATTTGCGAAAGAGCTCCGAGTTGGTGGCTCGACACCGCGAGGATCGGAAAGACTTTCCCGCAACATGGCGACGAGGACCCGGCTTCCAACACACCCGACACCGGTCGTCATAATTCAGAGGACTCTCCATCTTCGTCCGTTTCATTTCACGCTTCAATCTTTAATTTCCTTCTCCCGGTTTCCTCTTCATCCCTCTCGCCTCCTCCTCGGCCGTGGATGCAACCCTCAAGCCCGCGCCGCGCTGTTCGAGCGAATTTATGCTAAATTGAATGATTATTCAAATTGGAATGCTCTCCTCTAAATGAAATACTATCATTTCATGGAATACTTCCTTGCCTTCTTACGCTCTGTAATTTCTACGCCACGTATCGTAGTTTTCACGGAATTCGAGGATTTGATGAGGCTCTTAAGTGAGTTTCCTTGCCGAATTGTCATGTGGGAGTGTTGAAAGATTGTGCTGGGAAAAATTTTCGTTTGAATTAAATGGAACTTTCGTTGAATTCTTCTTCCTGCAATCTAAAAAAAATCCAAAATTTCGGGGAAATTAATATAATTTTTGAATTATTTTTGGGGCAATATTAATTAATGTTAATAATTATTTGTTTTATTTTAATATATTTTGGGGGCAATTATACTGCTCGGATTCAAATCAAAATTTGTCTCATCGTTGATGAGAAGGAAATGTTAAAATATTTCTTGTGAAAGTATATCACAAGGTGGAGACGGAGACAATGACAATCATTGCAACTTGGCAACACTGCTCGTCCGTAAATTAATGTTTTTTTTTTTAAAATCTCGATTCCAGGGGAGGCTTTCTGTCTCAACTGGAATCGATCATTTTGCATACTTTTTTATGGAAGATGAACGGAAATTGCCCAACTAACACGAACCGCCACCAGGCAAGGAGGACATAATTAACGACCTTAAGTTTAGTAAAACAACCTTAAGTTTAATAAGAACTTACCTACTTTCCGTATCCACTTAAATCCATCAGAAAAATCAAATTGAATAGAAGCAGTAATTAAGACTGAGGAATCTTGTCACGAAACTTCCATTGCAGAAGTGCACACATACAAAAATTTCATTGGTCCTGGAGAGACGAACAATTTTGGACCTAAAGAAATTAGAATTTACAGCCTTAACAACTATGACTTACTACAGAGTTGCCGAATTTGATTCATTTTGTGCTGTCATTCAATGTGGTAATCATCTGAAAATTTTATTGTACTCAGTAAAAAGAGAAAAACCATTTGAACACTATCAATGAATTGTATTTTATACTTCAAGAACATTGAAATTACTGAGAGTGAATTTCAATCTGAACGTTTCAATTTTTATTTTCATTAACTTGTCATCCCCCACACCCGGAGACAAAAACAACGTTCTACAAAAATTGTCCGATTTGCTAGGGTGAAACTTCAAGAATTTTACGTTCAGTGAACATCCTCTCTTTTCTCAGCGATGCATTTTCTTTCTCCCTTTCATTTGCCTACTAATTGCAATTTATTGGCTCTCCGCAGAGAATTTCTGTTATTTTAATTGCAGCGCCAAAACAAATCCTGCCGTGGACCAATAATTATGAGCCTCTTTTTTAATTGGAAACCTCGCTCCAGTTTTTAATAAAATAACATCCAGAGCTGCTTCTGCAATCAACGAACTCGATTTTTCCATCTTCTCCACAAGATAGTAACTTCTAATCTTGCTTTGTGAAAACTTGCTTTTCCTCCATCTATATAAAATGACTCCTATTTAATCCTGAAATGATAGCGTGTCAGAGCTCTCTGATATCCGCTGTTTATTATGTTCTTGAATACTAGAAGGCATACGCTCCCCAGTTCTTACTCGGCCCAACCTCCGGAGGAAACTTCTAGTGTATATCTCTTCGTAAAACTGAAAAACACAAATGAGAAAATAAACAATTTCACCATGTAACATTCAGAACATGGGCTGCATCTCAAAAAAATTCTTGGCAAATGGGTACGACGGTTTTTACATCGCACGGTGGAACGAGTTAATAGATGAGGCCGAACATGAAATTTGTGGCTAAAATTTTAAATCCTTATTGTTTTATTTTATTTGTTCATTCGTCACAAATTTAATATCAAGGGGTGTTTCTGAAAGGTTATTTCACGAAAAAACCATTGAAACCACTCTTAAATTTTTTTTTTTTTTTGTATTTTCGAAAATATGATCTTCCAAAGTTTCCAGATTAAGTCCGACTTCTCTTATTGACTTGGTCCAATGTGCGTCATTTGGAATGCATTTTGCAATTTGGAGCTATAAATTTCGGCCCGGTTTAAAAACAACGTATGCGCCATTAGTTTCCCTATGCACATAAGTGTTTTTCCAAATGAACCGGAATTTATAGCTCCAAATTGCAAAATGCAGTCCATTTATATGCTTTATACGTAAATACCAATTTCAATTGTGGCTGTGTGTGTCACTTTAAATTGATTGTTTTACATACATATAAATAAAAGAAAAACAACGAGCCACCTTGCCAGATTTGCAACTGACTTGATGGTATGCGGCCGGAAGCTCAGTCGGGTGACAAAGTAACATCGCAGCATGTGCATTCGGGAAGCAACATTCCTCGGACACATTTCCAAAAGTTAGTTCATCAAAAATCTGTCGTAATCATCGCGACTGAAATTTCCACGAACTCATTCATAACTAGTGTTTCAGATGCTACGTGTTTTTCTCTGCCGGCTGCCTCGCTCGAAGATAATCAATTCAGTGGCCCGGCGTGCTTCGCGATATATCGATTGATCTGCCATTTAAACCTATGGAAAAGTATCGATGAACAGGGTGTTCGCAGCGAACACCTCGATAATCGATTATTTACCACAGCTTCCAATGGGGGAATATCGATAGATCGAAAAGCACGCCACACCACTGAATCAATTTATTCGTTGCCAGACGTCGCGCGAAAGCATACGAAAATAATAATATGCCTGGGAGAAAAGTCGAAATTTATTATTCCTTGTACGCGGCAAGTCTCCGTCTCGTTTGAACGTGACCGAGGGGACTTCTCCGCGAGCGGAGGCGAAATTTTCTAAATGTTTCAGCTTCGGAGCGGACATGCGAGCATCAGTGGCGTGGCGTGAATTGCGATATATCGATTGTTATTCCATTTAAACCTATGGTAAAGAATCGATTATTAAGATGTTCGCTGCGAAAACCCTGTTTATCGATCCTTTTCCATAGGTTTAAATGGCATAACAATCGATAAATCGCAGTTCACGCCACGCCACTGGCGAGCATAAAAAATATCCTCTCACTTGCTTGGACTGGGAGCATAGTTTAAAAATCTCTTTGATCGGAACCACCCTACCCCCACCCCCTCCCTCCCCGTAATCTTGATACTCATTCGCGTTTTTCCTTGCGAACGTAACATAATGAAACGCGTGCGTCCAGTGTTTCTGCCGTGCCCGGGAAAAACACTATTCAAGCATTCAAACGTTGCCAAATCTCCCTTCTATAAATTATTTATTCCTCAGGAAATATATGGATATTTTCCCCTTAAAATTACAGATGCATTAAATCCAACTGCGAGAAAAATTCCGTAAAAATTTGGAGGTGAAATTTTCGCAAATTTCTTCAAAAATGAGTATTTAATTCGAGGATGTTTGGCAACGCCTGAAGACTGATTCGGGGTTCTTCCTGTGTCGGGGGCCTTCCTGGCTTTTGACATCGCGGGGCTCCGAAATTAGAGACAATGCCCCCCGTCCTGGGAGTATCACTGGGATACTTAAACATAGTAATTATTTCGGCGTCATCGTGAGGTCATAAATTTTACAGTTTGGCTTATAATTAAATTTGATGTAGTTATTACGAGTGATCAGGCCCTGAGTGGGACTGCGACCGCGACGTTGGCGCGCCACGGCGGCATCGGTGCGGCAGAGCTCACCGTTCGGTTCGGTGTTCGGTTTTTACGCTTTCGACAACGTTGTCAAATTATCGAATGTTGACCCTCAGAAAAACCGGACACAACAGCATTTACTTTTGGCTTCGTGCAATTTTTCGGTCAAATATATGTATGCAAACTTTGATTCGTTCAAATTCCTGGGAGCTGGCAATTTTAGGAGAAATCCACCTCACAATCGGACGTTTTTAACAATAATAATTATGAACGTTCCCTTTTGGTACCGGTGCGTGGGTGAACCCATCATTCGGGTGATCGTTAGACCATAAATTCCTCTTGAATTCTAAGGATTTCGAACAACACCCGAGAATTAAAAAATTAACCATTCAGCAAAATGGGAAGTTCGAGGAAAGCGTCGTTAAAGTTTGACTACACTGTTGCCCCCCTACGAATTCAGTGTAAAAACGCTTATGACATCATTTATAATGCGAATTATGACATAACACTTTAATATAATATTCTGGAGAGTATTGGAAGGTATATATCAAAAATTAAGTACAACATATTTAATTGCAATTCGGTTGTTTTGCTGTACTGAAAAATGTAGATTTTCACCATCAGACACATTTTGCCTGACTTTATCACGCCTCCTCGTTCAGAAGTGACTATCAGCTAAATTGTTTTAGTTTTTCAGCATTTTGAAAAAGTTGTAAATCGTTTTTAGCTTTCTCACTTTCACAATTTGTTTTTTTTCCATCAAAGATTTATCGAAAAATCTACCAGTCACTTCAGCCAGTTTCCATGATGATTTCGCTACACCAACATATATCTTCTTATAGCTACGTTCGCTATCTTTAAATCTTCGAATTACGGCTCAAGTTTTTTATTGTTGCGTAGCAGCTGTCAGGGGCTCTTTTTATCTTTTCTTTTCACAGTAAAGCATTTGGAATGATAAAATAAGCTGTGTTTGTACTGAGAATATAAAGCAGTCCGGACGAGCAATTGCAACGAGAATTAGTATGAAGCTGATGACCCAAGCGAGGATCATCTTGCACGAAGCAGATGTTCTTGAGCAGATGCATGTTCCTGAAAGTTTATCTCTTCTCCCGAGAGGTGAGGGCTTTGAGAGGTCATGACACCTCGATTAAATTTCGTTTTATTTCAAGGGACAACTTTGGGAAGGACCCAATCTTACATGGTTAGTAGTGGACTGGGTATTGTAAATGATCCTGGGAAAATCTAGTACTCAGTGCTAGACTCCTGTCACTGTTAAATACGCATTGGGTCACGTTTATCAGTAGCATAATACGCACTGTGAGAAATGCAGAGACAAGAGACCCTCCACTAGTATCTTGGCCATTGTGGAAGCTTTTACTTTCGGGACTTCAGCATTCTACTGTTGACTTACCTACATGGTTGATGTTTAACAACGTGTTGGCAGTTTCGTTTTGCAAACAAGTCGAAAATGGCCGAAGTTTGCGAAACTTGTTTGGCTCATGACGTCACCCGAAGCTCATCATACGGTACGTCAACAGCCGAAATTGAGGTGATGACTGTTGCTCCCTAATAATTGTCCATAAG
This sequence comes from Bemisia tabaci, assembly GCF_001854935.1. Lineage (NCBI taxonomy): Eukaryota > Metazoa > Arthropoda > Insecta > Hemiptera > Aleyrodidae > Bemisia > Bemisia tabaci. The sequence continues at coordinate 1,995,718 of NW_017549038.1, read as the reverse complement.
GAACTGTAGAATCCCCGAAAGTAAAATCTCCCACCTGTCGCTAGGAGGCCAGTGGAGGGTCTCTTGTCTCTGGAGAAATGAGTCAGTCCATGTTTAAACCGGTAATGTCCGTTAGTGAATGAGCCCTAAAATTTGGGCGATCTTTTAGCTCAAAACTGAACATCAAGGGGACTTTTTAGATTTTCATCCGATTTATGTACTCAGAAATTTAATAATCGCTACTGAAATCCTTTTCTTCGGTATGGTTCAGTGTCGTGGCGTGCTTTGCGATATATCGATTGATACGCCACTCAAACCTATGAAAAAAGATCGATTAGCTGGGTGTTCGCAGCGAACACCTTAGTAATCGATTCTTTACCATAGCTTAAAATGGCGAGATATCGATAATCGATTTTCCACGCCACGCCACTGGTATGGTTTTAGACGAGAGGACATGCATTGAACTTCTTTAAACCACGTTTCGATATAATAATATTTTATCTCAGGCATCGAAATACAACGAACCTCTATATCTTAATCGGTGCGAAATATTCATTTAAAAAATCTAAAGTATTTTAGATCATCAAGAGTCACGTTAAAAATTCAACTTTTATTCCGTCAAAACATACTTTTTCGACTCGCAACATTTTTCCGGTAATTTTCACAAACGAACTGAGTTCATCAGGAAAACGCTAAATATGTAAGCACATTTAAAAAAGAAGAAAAAACTTCTAATCCTATGTAATGTTGTTTCTGAAATAAAGTAAAGCTTGTGATCTTTTCCTATTGAACGAGGTCAAGCTAAACTTTCAGGCCATACCAATCGAGATAAATGCTTCCCTCCTTTGACGATTCTTAAATAAACCGAAACCAAGTGTCTCTGCGTGATCTAGCAACCCTGGCTGGCGCTACCATACAGACGCGGTCCACCCTCAAAACAGCGAAGGTCAAGATGACATAACGTTGAATTGAAATTCTTGCAAGTCCACCGTCATTATTATTATCTGCTTCATCTTGGGCTCTCTGCTCGGCATCCTCAACCGGTCTGCAGTAACGTCCACTCAACTTCTCATCAAAATCTCCACTCCCACCCCCTCCTCCCTCCGCCTCTCCTATTCCCTCCTCTCCAACCCCCTCATCCTCCGTTCTTTCATCTTCTTCACCCATTTTCCTGGTAACCGCTTTTCCCGTCAGACGTTGTAATTGATTCTTGTTTCAAGTCTTCCTGACGGCACAGGGCACATCTTACGCCCAGAAAATGACTCCTCGACGAAGAGTTGCTAAGTCGAACACTCGCCGCGCGTACTTTTTAATTTAAACCCTTATCGATCGGGAACTGCATGAAACGAAACACTTTGGCCACGTCCGTTGCAAATTTTGCATTTCGCATTGCAACGTGTATTGCATTGTATAACGTGTCTCGCGTTCGTTTTCTCAATTAATAGTTTATGGAAATTTACCATTGTTATGGAGGAAATTCACCATATATGACGTTGGACAAATGATGTTGCCAGAGGCATGATCGGTGATGAAACTATGTGCGCTTCGAGCACCACAAAGAACTTTTTGAGGCACAGCTGGACGTATTTATGTCAAACGTAACTATGTGCATTAAGGCATGAGCCCTGAGACCCATAAGAATGTATGCATAACAGGGCTCACGTCATAATGCACATAGTTCCGTCTGACAGAAATATGTTGAAGCAGATATGCCGTCACACTGATCATGGGTGGAGGGGATTGCAAATATCAAAAGGTCGAAATTGAAACATTTGACTGCCCAACCGCTTGTTACCATGCATCCGTGTTTTTAAACTTTATGCAATATGATTTTCAGTTGAAGAGCAACATCAAAAAGGTTTTTTAAAGAGTCGAGAAAACCCTCTGATGATTTCTCGAAGATTGACTCTAAAAAGGATCTTTTATTCTGCCGGTGTACTAGTCATCGACCATAAATTTTGGGGTATACAATAACTGATTGAAAAAATCACCAGGCAGTTTTTAAACTTCATAAAATATGATTATCTGTGGAAGAAAAACATTAAAAGGGTAATTAAATAATCGAGAAAACCATTGGATGATTTCTCTTAGAATAGCCCTTGGATCTTTTATTCTGGCGATCTAGCAGTCGTCAATCAAAAATTTTGGGATATTCAATAACTAATTGAAAAATTTACCAAGCAGTTTTTAAACTTTATAAAATAGGATTTTCTGTTGTAGAGCAACATTATAAAGGTTTTTCGAGAAGTCGAGAAAACCTTTGGATGATTTCTCTTAAAACATCCCTTGGATCTTTCATTCTGCCGATCTAGCAGTCATCAATCAAAAATTTTGGGGTATTCAATAACTAATTGAAAAAATCACCGGTCAGACGAGACTTTCATCAAGAGGCCACAATATGCAAACTTTCCGGGGGAAAATCGAAGTACAATATCGTGGAGTTACTTTAATGACCTCAACGCGGATGACTAGCACAGGTCTCTAATTGTGTCATGTACAATCGATCCGACCGTTGTCTTATTAGTGCACGCCATCATAGTTTATGATCATTATTTTCGAATCAACCGATTGAAAAGATGTAATTATCACGAGTGATTGGACTTTCAATTAGAGGCGACTCCTCATCAGCGAACCCGTCTTCCTCCTCCTTCCGCCTGGTGATCGATTGATTGGCCAGCAATTTATTTTTCATAGGAGCTTGACATTTCGCCGACTTGAATTTACACGGGGTAAACAAAAATAATATAATTTCGGTACGTCCGGTTGCGTCTCGTGCATAAAAAGAATCGGAAAATGTATACGAATGGGAACAAGAGCATGTGTTGCGGTATTTTTATTGTGTTCGTTTGCTCCTGCCTTTTTCCCCCCTTTTCTCCTGTCGTCGGTTTGGATACTGCTCCCGCTGGAAGGGTGTAAATTAATATCGAGAGGCGAAATAATTAAATGCTCTAGAATGCGTTGCCTACCTTTTATTCTCGACACAATGTCACTCATGCCGAGTCGAGACAACTAAATTACCTTTGTAATTGCATCAAAATACGCCGTTCGTTTTCTTTCCTGAGTCACGAATCGGATTATGATAATATGTGTCATAAGAACAGTTAGCCATTTGCGGTGTAACGCGTTTATTAACCAAAGAATAAGTGATTCCTGGAAAAAACGGTAAGCTCGCCGCGTCAGAACCGAGAGCAGGACTCTATGCTAAAGACCCGGAGAGCATGCAATGCACACAAAAAATCCTACCGGATGGTAATTAATATTTTTGCGAGAAACCACTGGCCAGTTTCGCTTCTGTTCCAGGGAAATGACGTAGATCTGATAGGAGGCAATATGCTCGACAACTCATTTCCACAAATTTGGAATATTCCGTGGAAAATCTAATTATCTGCTCTAAAAAGTTGGTGCATTAGACGAGCAAACTAAATTCAAGAGTTGCACGCGCGCATACCTCGGATTCGTGTTCTAACAGATTGAAAAAAGAACCACTGATACACCAGATTTTTAATTCCTAGAAAATGCTTAATTATTATACTGAAAATGGAAACTGGAGATAAGAGTCATTAGTCGTTGCTCAAAATTCGCGATCTCGTGAATACAAATCCAAAATCTAACTTGTTCCTAATTTATTCTAACTCATTATTGCACTCGATTCAAGTTGCAGTAACACCCTCCTGCAAGCGTTCAATTCATATTAAAAAAAGACAGATTTTTCCAATGCATGATGGACTTACTGTGGGGTCTTTAGTCGGTTGCCGTTAATGAGTCTATTACAAACCTCCTAGCCCATTGCAACTATCCACTCCTAGCGATAGGGAGCCTTACCCTTCAATAATTTATGTCTATTGCTTTGTCTATATAATTATAAAATCAGCCCGCTTGAAGGGCTTGGAGGGCAAGACGCATAAGTGCAGTTTTTGCAATTTCGACAAATTCGTATTCGAAGTTTCGAAAATACATGGATCCTCAGGGCGGAAAGAAAGTTCAAACTGACATTTTGATGCTTAAAATTTGGAATTTGGGAGCACATTTTTCACAGAACATACATTAAGACTAGATTTAATTGAAACCATCATTAATAACTCAATTTTTTTTCGAAAACTGCTTATACGCACATTGTCCTCCAAGCCCCTCACCTCCTTTTTACACCAGCACAACACGATCAACTCCAATCTTCAGCGTTTTTGAAATCGGTGTATTCATCGAACGAGACTCGTTTATACGAAGTGCAGTCATAGTCCCTTCCCCGGTTTGTCGAAATTCGGAAGATGAGTGTGTGCAAATTAGGCCTCCCCCGGCTACGTCTGAAGACGACGAAAATGACACTCAGGCACCGAGAAGAAGAGAGCGGCTTTCGAGTTTCCCTCGTTGAAAATTAGGCGTAGTCAAGACGAAAACCCTTCCCGGTCGGGCTCGGAAAAGCAGCGGCACTCGCTCGCTTCTGCTTCTCAAATTTGATCTCTAATAGACAGAGACGCGCGAGGGGGAGTCGAAGGAGGTATTGAAAATGTTGAGCCTCTATCCGAGGCCGGGGGAGTTGCCAGGCAAAGATGATCATGTCTGTAAACGAGCGATTTTCGCCGTTTAAATAAGCTGCCAGCATGGGAGGCACTTCATTTCCGCAGCCTCTGTGTGTCGGTAAAAATGTAAAATACACACCGTGCAATTCGCTACTCGCAGCACGGCTCTCCCTCTAATTGTGCTTTCCAGAATAGCATATTACGTACATTTTATAACCAATATCAAAGGACGATCGTATAACATGTTCACAGGGGTTGCTTCACCAGCCCGCAGCGGGCGGCCCGACCCACGCCGCGCCACGCTTGCACCAGTGAACGCTTAAAACGTTGCCACATCAATCAACAGGAGCATCATATGAATTTCAGGTATATGAACAGCGTTCTGTCTTCGAATAATCATCAATATAATCAACCGACGGTTCTCTGTCTTATTTCATTTCTTACTACTTGCTTTTCGTCCGAGACTGGTGAGGAGGCTTAGTAAGGAATGTGATTTCAGAAATATCGGCCTCTCAGGGATGACGATTCATAAATTGTCGAATTTCGTAGAAAAAATTCCACTGAATCAAGTAATTTTCCGTGAAAATTCTTCCTTGCATTTTTATGTTCATGTCTATCATGACTAAGACGATTCATAAATTTTCGAATTTGGTGGAGATAATTCCCCAGAATCAAGCGATAATCCGTAAAAATTATTTCTTGCATTTTTAATTTCGTATACTACGACTATGTATATTTTAAGAAATCGAGCTTCATTTTGAAATATGAATCCAGTATCTCTGACTCACCTATAAAAGTACCTATCTGCCTAGAGAAGCTAATGGTGCAAATGTTTTCATGTGAAATGGGCGTGAAATAGTGTCTCCTTATTTCAAAGCGATGTAGTCTAATTAGTAATTCTTTCGTGTCTTGTTTGGCGCGGGACGGTTTTTAATAAGAGCCACTATTTGAGGCTCATCTATAAAAGCAACTGTCTCCATAGGAAAACTAATGATACTAAGCTGTGTTTTTTCTAAAATAAGCCAAAATTGCTGGTGAAAAGAAACTATGTCCATTGTGATATGAGCCCTGTTATACATGTATTCTTATGGATCTCAGAGCTCATATCAAAAAGGATATCATATCTTTTTATTTAAAGTTCAGATGTAGTTCAGTTGCTTTCTTGTTAACGTCACTGCACAAGCTTCTCACGTAGTCATTTTAGAATCGAAAACTCTTCGTTTTGGTTTTTTTTTCTTTGAATGATTCAAAACCATGAAAATTCGCAGAACTACAAGATTTTTTCTTGAGAGAATATGTGTCACCACCCTGGCCGTGAATCATTGATCTGCGTTTTCAGTTGACCCAATTTCCTCAAATTTGCTTCCAACTGGAGAGAAAGTCAACAGGAAACTGATGATATTCACTATCTGCATTTGTGTGTGCATAAATGCACAAAAATTATCAAAAACGTGACCTCCTCCACTCTAACGGGCCCGAGGCTAAGATAAAAATTGATCATCCTAAATAGAGCATAGAAATTACGTCTTAAAAATGCGTTTAAAATTAAATAAAAAAGCTCACTGACGTTACAAAAAAATTAAAAATATTCATTTTTGTATTATTATCATTACCTTTAATCCACGTTTTTGCACCTGTAACGCTGCACAAGTTTGAAATGTCAAAGGATATTAATGTACGGGTTAGATCACGCCCGACGAATAGCAACCATAAACATCGCCACTTTAAACTGGCCAGAACATACTCATCTATGTATTTTTTCTGATGGGGAGATATATTTCACTGTAGCCAATCGATATTGCTGTAATGCATCTTTTCATGATCATAGTAGGAGTAAAAATCTAATAAGTAAACATGTGTCTGATTTCTACACGTTTAATTAAGGTTAAACCCGTTTACTTGCTCAAATAAGCGTGTTTATTTGTGCTAACTTTATTTTCTCGCTCTAAAAGATATAATTGGTAGTCAGGTAATTTATTACGACGATCAGTAACTAGGCTACTTACGTCGCAGACCAGGAATTTACCTTAAATTCTTAAATTTACTTCCATAAAGAACTTTAAAATGTCAGTAATTACTTTTAGATCATCAAAACCAAAATGTTGGGATGTTTGGAAGGAGGTAATTTTGAATTTTGTTGCGTGTAGCATTCTTTTTTGTTCACTTTACTCTTGTATGTATATATAACGTGGTTTATTAGTGTCATCGTGGATGTGTTATGCAGTGCTGAGCTTTTGCCTGCACTGGCAACGCAGATTGCGAGCTTCTGTCAATAACTTCACGTTTATATGTTGTGAGAAACTTTTCTCTTGCCCTCACCAGCCTGAGCCTCAGCCACCGACGCGCTCCCTTCCACCCCTCCCCCTCGCTCTCTGTATCGCGTCAGCGTCCGTTGCAGTTCAACCCCCTCAACATGGTCGACGCTGCGATGAATGTTGATCCTCCTACTAACAGTAAAAGATGTGAAATAGCTCCGAGGCGATGAGTAGCGTCGAATACTTACGACAGCATCTTACTCCCATCACGACTGCCAAACCTAATAAAAATCCAAAGTTTCGGCCCGCCGGTCGCCAGGGCGTGGGGCTTTTCCGAGGTGCGACACGGCAAGCGGATTCCCAATCAAAACTGGGGAACCTCCCAGTATCGCTTTGTCAAAAGCAGACCTCGACCCAGTTAATTTACGAGCGCCGAGTTCAACTTTCAGATGGGGGTGGGCGCCGCGCCGCGGCGGGGGTGTCAAAACGGCGAAAATAATCAGCGCCCTCGCTTTTTGACGAGGGCTTTGGACCGGGAGGTGGGTCGGAAACATATTTGCCGAGAGGTCGAGATCGCTCGGTAGACAGAGGAATGTAACCACTTTTCAACGTCGTGAAACTCAACTTTATTTGGGAATTCGTTTGGAATTTTTCGGGGAAAACTTTCACTGATTTGGTTCAAATGGAGAATTTACAGGTGTCTGAAATTTGATCAATTTCGTGTTTAAGTGGAGATTATACACGGAAAAAAACCTCGTGCGTGGGACCCGAAGTTTAGGTCATATGGATCTCTGAAATTTTCGGATTGAGCATTTGAACACTTAGGGTCTAGCTGTCGAGGTTCGGATCACACATCTGAAACTCCAGTTCTTGCATCTGAAGTACTTCAGATGTGAGAACCGAAGTTTTTCGGATGTGAAAACCGAAGTTTTTCGGATGTGAAAACCGAAGTACTTCAGATGTAAGAACTGAAGTTTCAGATGTGTGATCCAAACCTCAGCAGCTGGACCTAAAGTGTTCAGATGCTCAATCCGAAAACTTCAGAGATCCATATGACCTAAACTTCGGGTCCCACGCACGCGGTTTTTTTTTCTCCGTGTACGGAGTGAACTGAACACGAGGATACAATGTACGCTGTCGTGTAAGGAAAAATGACGTATGAGCATTCGAGAGTTGCCAAATTTCCTCCGATAAAATGTTCATTTTTTGGTACGTTATGCACATTTTCCCTCGACATTCTTGGATTGAACAAAAGTGTCTAAAAAATTAACCGAAAAGCATTCATAACTCTTCCAGTATACTTATATTTCATCGGTGGCAATTTGGCAACAACTAAGAGTTCATACAGCGCTCTTCCTTAGGAAGGCAATACGGTTCGCAGAGGGAACGGAAGGAAATTCTTCAAATAAAATTTTTATGTAAAACCGTGTGGAATGAATGGTCACTCGATTCTAACGATTAAAATGTTTCAATTTTTTTCGCATTGCCGCGATCGTTAGGAAAAAAACGCAGTTGTACTTGAAAAAGTCTACAGGAACCGCACCTGCACCCGCAAATTGTAAAACAGAGCTTAATACTCGCAAGCTGCAGACGGTTTGATGATATGTTCGTTTGTCGTCGGCGTGGGCAGGTGGTCAATTTTTTCTTCGATAAAATTTTGAAGGACGTCTGGACGACTGACTGGTCGAGGCAGCTAGACTGATAATGGAATCGCAACTCCCACCACATAAACTACCGGTTATTTGTGTTATACGCGGAATCAGGGACCCTCTTCCTCCATTAAAGTTGCGTTTAACTCTCTCGTCGTCTTCTTCTTTTCCTTCTGCCACTGGAAATTGACAGCTAAGACGACTTATTCACTCAACCTGTGATATGCACACGAAATACATATTTTCAGTTCCCCCTCGAACAGACAGAAAATTTCATTTTTTAACAATCAATGATGCACGAAGGAAATCAGGCATTTTTTTTAAATTTAAGATTGAACCCCCATCTTCTTTGTATAAACATTCACTGATAACCTTAGCAGCTAACTTAATATCTATAAATTGAAAAAATTAACCAATCAAATATTTTTGATTAGTGCCCGTAGAAAATATTTCATTTAGATAAAACGAAAATAACTTTAATATTTGTGAAAAATAAAAAAAAAACATCGTAGGGAAAAATTAGATGAACTAATTGAACTACGTTTTGACACGAGATAGAACTACTTTTGGCTCATTTTAGAAAAACGTATGTGCCACTAGTTTCCCTTTAAAGACATTTGATTTTATGGTTCTAACCTGCAACATGTGGTCGAATTGATGGTGAGATTAGGACTGTCTGCGGAATATGATCTAGTGACTTTTTGTACATACTTACAAAAGGGCCGGTTCAAAGTGCTCTCTGGCGCTCTGCGACGTCTAGCTGCCACAAAAACCTGTGGCCACAACCCCTCAAAGAGTTGGCACATCCCTCATCACCACTCTTTCACTAAACGTTCCCTCCGTCTCCGCCCAGGAGGAACCCAAGAAATCATCTTCATATTTGGCTGCTTCTCTTCCATCATCCTGCTAACATCATTATACTAGACAAGCTGCTTGGTCATGACGTCGAATACGATGTCATTTTCGACACCGTTGCACATTAAGGTCAACATAGTTTTATTCTCATTTTTATAAACTTAGAAGCTGCATGAAATAAGGGCAAGACGTTAGAAACTCATGCATGTTGAATTGTTGAATGAGTATTCTGAGTAATGGCTACGCGAATGTAGCATCATCGTTTCTGTTACTCCGGAAATGTACAAGATGGACAGATATGGGCAATATCTCGTGAGGAGCTCGGAAAAATGTCGGGATTTCGCCGGGAAGCTCTCGGAAGCGTGGAATCGCATGGTTGGAAAACCATTTTCAGATTTGAGGGTGCAGGAGCGCAGATGCTTTATTGGACATCCTATCGGTGCTCGGAAAAGGGTTGCCTCATAATATTCTTATAGCACGTGCGCCCAGCTTGCCGTTAATGGGAATTTACGACTCAGCCAACGGCGGGAGCACGCAAGTCCTTAATCTATTAAGAATATATTCGCGTGAATCAACTGTAAAAACTCCCGTTTGAGGCTGCAGGGATCGCATACGGGGATGAGGAGGAGGGGGGAGAGGTTAAGTTCCTCGGAGGGGTCGAGAATAGGGACAGCAGGAGTGCGAAGGGATGCGAGCTCAGCACATCAACCGCCTGAGAGGGTAGTCATAAACAGTTAAGTAAACAATAAAAGGGTCTCCTGGTGACATTAAGCTCGATCGGGGATTAGTTCAGGTTAAAGTAATTTGATTTCTACCATTGAATTTTCCTTTTTTTTCTCTTTTTTTTTAATATTCAAGATTACCGAGCGCCGAGTCCCGGTGTGTTGAGCATCGCTCGGGAGAATTTTCACCGACCTCGGGGACCACGTGGCAAGTTATGGGGAGCGCGATAATATATCGATTACATCGATGCGATAGGATTCGATTCTTCCCCGTCCATTTAAGTTAATATATCGGGATGTGCGACTAATCGATAATTCCCGTATCGCAGCGTCGCGTCGCGACGTCGTGGCTTAGCCACATGCGTCGATGTGGTTTTCTTGAGGGCGCATATTGCATCAGCAATAAACCTGAGATGGAAATTTATGGGTTTATAACACAAGATGTTTTCGATAGAGGTGAATACCGGCGGTCTCACAAAAACTCTGGGGAAAAATACAATTTAATGAAACTATATTTCGTCGAACCATTCCCGATATCTTCAGCTTTTTTTCCTCCGCCAGTCTGACTTCTCTCGGAGGATCCCTGAGCCAAGAGAAACAGGCATCAGCCTCCCACCCCCGCGGCCAGAGGGTGAAAATAAAGGCTCCGGATTATTTTCGATCTCCGATCTTTGCTGACGTGGTCACCTATCTATCCCTGCACGGTTAAGCTAGAGTATCAATATAAGGAGGGTATTGCCACGTATGTGCCGCTCTTTGATTGGTTTGATGGGTGCAGACTGTCTATTAGGCTCTTAAAGAAGAGTGTAAACAAAATCAATCAGGTGGAATTTGTATTATGCAAGGAAAGATAGATCATCGGTATCCACGAAAAAGGTGTGTATCTTGGCAAAAATATCCACAGAAAAGTAATCGCACTGAAAAAAATGTAGTAAATCATACCATACTCTGACACTGTGATTCGAGTATGGTAATTAGCACCAGAATGTATGCTAAATTTACCATGTTCTGGTAAGAATCACCTGAATTCTGGTAAAAAGTACTATAATTCTGGTCATTTTCAATGAATAGTATCACTGAATAAAAAATCGAGTAGAATTATAGTAGCCGTTAGGTACCTTACTTTTTTCAGTGAGGGGGTAACCCTTAAAATTGTGGTATTACCCCAATTTTTTGGATGATATGAACATTTCAATTAATTGTGATATTTAGGGTTAGTAACCTGATCTATTGGGGTGCTACCACAATCAATTGAAAATGATCATCCTACAAGTCCGAGCTTTTTTTTCTCCATGTCCGTTAAAATTTTTTCAGAGCCTAAGCTGGAAAAAGGAATTCCAATCACGTCTTTCTTGATTAAAATCCGAGCACGCATTTTTTAAACGTGTAAAATCGGTTGAGAGATATTAGTAAATTAGAAACGCCAGACCGAGACCATCGATCTATTACGGCGAGACGCACAAATTGCATACGTTCCCATTTGAAGGCGTTTCTCTAGTTCTAGTTTCCTCATGCTTTAATTTCCTGTAATTGAAACAAATCATTTTACTCGGGGAGAGAGCTCAATGTTCAGTCATGAATGTGTCGGATGACTGAGTCATTTTAGACTAATATGCCGGATGTTAGTCAGTCTAATAAAGGCCCAGCAGATGGAATATTATAGATGAGTCTTTTTTTTTCAGAATTGATTACATATTGTTAAAACTCTTACTTATTTTGTATTCTTTATACTCTTTGGGCTGATCCAATAAAACTGTTATGATGTTATATCTTAACTTCAAAATTATATAATCCGTATGCCTCACATGAAACAAGTTAAAATAAAACGAAACTATGTATCGGTCGAAATTAGCGCTAAAAATTTGATTTGACTGTATCACTCTTTTTTTGCAAAATATTTATGCGATCCTACAATTTGATTTTAATAGAAGGTTTGAATCACATGTTTCTAAGATAGAGACATAATGTGGCCATTTAAACAATTTGTTTTAACTGGTGTGTGCAAAATACCGAAACAACCTATGGATTGGCCCAAAAAGGGGATTCAAAGCTGTGAGCGGTATGGTTGTGTAGATATGTATCAAAGAGATATGTTAAGAAGATTTAGTCACAATTATCAAGCAAAAATTAATGAAACTGTCCAAAAGTTCAGTTTCAATGCTTTTCATCTATTTTACAGAATATAGCTGTGTGAAAACTAAATTAAGTCATCTAACGCGCGTATTTACCCCGTTTCCCTCTGCAAACGGTAGTTTCATTTATGGATATTGAACTAAACTCTGTGTGGTCGCTCCACATACATCACTGATATGATCAAGAATCAAGGCAAATAAAAGCATGGCATGCACTAGAGCGATGAATGTGTCACTTACCGTTTTCATTACGACGGTGATATCAACATTAAAATTAACCTGGTGATTGTACTGCTCTTGTTGATGATATGTGATGATCATTTATAAGATTTGACCATCAAAACGCTTTTTTATACGATACATCGATGGTGAACTACCAAAACAAGGATCTCGTTTCCAATAATTAAAAAGTTCCCCTTATATTTAATATTTCAAAAAAATGCCGCTCAATCTGTTTGTAGAATATTCTCGATGAAAATAAAAGTGCTCCTTACTGAAAAAAAGTGAAGTTGGTTCAACATTCTGGATGTAAAAAAAAATTAATTTAAATTTAATTAAAAAAAATAATACTTGGCCTAAATTTGGCAATAGCTGATGTAGTTTCGTTCCCTTCTGCTAAACGCAGTCCAATTCCAGAACATATTTTTGTCTTTGGACATGAATTAGACTAATCTTCATCTCTAGATACGAGACCCCGTTTGATTTTCATGCTCCGAGAGCAAATTCATAGTTTCCCATCGTCTCGGTCACTGGGTATTTGAAATGAAACTTGGAGGCGTCAAACTCGTATGGAGTATCCCCTCCCCTCTCTCTTAAAGCGGTAAAAGAATTGTCTATGAAGGAAATAATGAATTTTTGATCACTTGGGTGGTTGACCGCCAGGATGAGAGACTGAAAGCCCCCGAGCCCCCCTCCGCCAGCGGAGTGAAGTCTTGACAACGAGTAACGCCCTTCTCATGTTTGCCGTGTATTCACAGAGAATTAATTGCCTTTGAATACTTTTGTTTGTTCGCTCTTTCATTGCTGTTGAGCTTGAAATCTGCTCACCTGTCATGGTGTTGGTCACAGAAGCGCACTGAGTTATCAATGCAGGTGACACTCCGTTCCGTTGCGCGCTGCTTACTGTTCCTCTCAGCAGATCTGATTGATCCCTTGAGAATCGAGATGCCTTTTCCCTGATTAACGTCTGGATTCGTCGTTTTCGACACGAAAGAACATATCTAAACGTCGCATAGTGGATCGAGCCAATAGGAGTTTCCAAATTTCGCACATTTCTGAATTTTTTTCACATTATTCTGAACAAGTAACTGAGGCATTTAAAGTCCATTACAAGCTATCTCTGCTAGTGATGAGCTTTGAAGTTACACTGATTATGAATCACGTAGTGATAGAATTTTTTGCCCAGAACGGGAGTTTTGCGATAAGTGTTACGAGAGGGAACGAGGAGGCTCTTTTGGGCTACATGACCTTCAGCATGGCTCTACTTCGGAATTTCATTTTTCTTCCCATTTTCTTTTTGCAGGCACTTCCTCTTATCAGAGACAAATGCACCGTTCAAGCGGTTCAACAAACTTTCATTTAATTATGTCGATCATTCGGAATCGATGCAAAAAATGAGATACTGAGAAACCCCTGGCATTTATTGATAGCGGCACCCAAGTGTTTGTATGATGCAACAGTTAATATACTGTAGAAACACATGTGTGTCGTCTCGTCTATCCTCTTTAATCGACTTAATTCGTTCGTGGCAGATAATAAATCCAGCAACCAATAAAAAACGAAGAACACCAGTTGCAACTCATTAAATGTTCAAAACACTGAAAATTTCAGAAAATTATTTCCTCTCAAAGTATGTATTAGACTGTAGTAACTGGACTCTAGTCTTCAGTAACAAAACTTCGTACGATCAATTGAGCGTTGCCAAATTTCCCCAGATAGAAACCCCATTTCTGAGAAAAATGCAAATATTTTCCATAGAAGACACACTAATAAACTGCACGTAAAACGTTTTGAAAAAATAAGCAAAAAAAGTTCACAAGTTTCAAGGAAAGTTGGTATTTTTATCAGAAGATGTTTGGCAACATCCGGAAGTTCAAACGACGTCTTTCCCTCAAACGGCAGTATAAGTGAAGTTCATATCGAAGCTCCTGCAGAAAATCGAAGTGTAGTATTTGAAGTTCCCACCTACTAATTTCATACAACTTCAATTTTTTTCAGGCCAGATCAAGATATTAGAAAAAAAAGTAAATGAAATATATATTAATTTTTACGTTCCGCGATGAGGCTGCTGGTAGTAATCCGAGAGAAAGCTTTGGAGCAGTCCGATGGAGCGTGAAGCCGAGGCAAGAAAAGTCTCTTATTCATGAATATTTATTTTTCAGATTATCTTATTTGAATAAAATGGATGAAACGCAAATCTAGGGCCCGCGTCTTGCTCAGACCGGAGAATGACAGCCTTTCATTTGAGGCGCGGAAAAAATATACTCGAGTCAACAAAAATGAGATTGTAGATCCCGATAGTAAACTTTGATTAAAGAAGGAAACTGAAAATTAAATTAAAAAAGCAAACATCTGCGATGCATCTGCGCGTTAAAGAAAGTGTTTCCTAATAGTCTAATGTTTGCTCAAAGTTATCACACGTTTCGACTTTTTCAAGGTGCTCCGATATCGATGAAAACGGTAGCATCATGTTCCCGATCACGGAGCATAGATTTTTTTTCGATGCGCACGAGTATTGTCAGTCATTAGATAATTTTATCGTAAGACCTTCCCATCTATTGGGTTTAAGGGTTTGATCCATAAGGGTTGCTATCGTAAACCTTACAGATCATATTCGAAACATCAAACATTCGAAATTGTATCGATATCGATTGGTTCAACATGTAGACATAGAGTCTTAAAAGCCAATTCAGTAATCTAATGGAACGGGTTTCTTGCGATAGATGATTTATTCTTATGAGTATAAAATGGCAATAAAAAGTGAAATTGTTAAAAATCATCTCATTTTCAGCTTTTCCTACTTAAATCCTAAATTATTTTTTGAGGTTCTATTGCTTTGAACCCATCGATGTATCGTTTGGCTCAAAACAATAGGACATAACCTCAAACCAAAATTTTAAGATTGTAGTCAGAAAATCTGGAAATAAGAAATTTCGTAGCAATTTCACTACTCTTGGTCAATTATTACACATACGAATCAAAAATCTATCACAAAAAACCCGTTTCCTCGGATTACTCAATCGACTTTTGAGGCTATGTTTATGTCTTGAACCAATCGATATCTATGCAGTCTCGCCCGTTTGATGTATCGAATACGATCTATTTCATGCACTGGAAAAAAAAAACACATAGGATCTAGAGTCCAGACTCTTGAAAACATTGACAAGAAAAAATACTCATGATTCAATTAGATTTTTGCTTGAGTCAAAACAAAATCCGCTTAAATTAAGAAGCTTGGTTCTTGATTTAAGCAAGATTCTGATTGAATCAAAGAGTACTTTTTCTCGTCGATGTTTTTAAGAGTCTGGACGATCCAATGTGCTTTTTTTCCAGTGTGGTAGAAGTAAAATCGAAAATCACCAGAGGAAGGCTCAATGTGACAAAACCGCTAACACGGAGCATCAAGCCTTCCACGCTCTAATTATCAAGACGATCACATCTCTCATTGTGAAGGAGTAAAGCTACTGTTGAAAAGTCCGGGAGAGGCTTACGAACCGAATGTCATTAACAGGCTCGTCACCGTAAGTAGTAGATCGGCTGCGACATCTCTGACGATGAATAATAGAGTAAAAATATCAGCTTCTCAATGGTCAAACTTACTTTCTCGCTTTTTCCCATGACTCAGAGTTTGGCTCGTGACCCACTTTAGGATTCCTAGCACTTTCGAATCATCGCTTCGGAAAAAGTTACGCACCGCTCGCGTCCGACGCTCGCATTGGATCGGACCGCAAGCGAACTTATCACAGCCGCCCGGGCCCCGCTACCGAGCAAATTCGCGTTCATTGGCATAGAGCACCTATGTAATTTTAATCCGCTCACGGCAGAGGGAATTTTAAATCGACTTCCACTTTCCACTTAACGGGAACAACAAAAGCTGCGTCGTCGGGTCGCGCCCCGATGTCACGGAAAGTTGCCAGCTCGCCTGCACAAATCACCGATTTCACCGCTCCCGAAACCGAGAACCGCTCAACTCCCAGCGGAACCGCCGCGCACTTACGCGGTTCTTGCGAAAGGTCGCCGGGATAAAATACTACCCTGGAACTTGATCTGACACCGGATTGTCACGCAGAGTGGCGTGAGACGGAGGAGGGGGCCAAGGAGGAGGACTAGGCGCACGGGGATGGGGGTGCTAAACAATTGGTGGCAATGATGGAAAAGGCTGCCTGCTCGCGAATATCGTAACAGCATCGAACGCTCCTTGCATTCTCGCTTAAAATAATAACAGAGTGTAAAAAACGGTGAATAATATTGACACACGCGATCCGTGACCCCCGTCTTTTGAGCCTCCCCCACNCCCCCCCCCCCGCGCTCAGACCCGGCACCCCCGCAACCGCGCGCGGATCTCGTCTGAGCTCCCGTTCCTATCGGCGAAGAATGTGTGTTCCCCTGTTCCCGACTATCGGCTTTTGCAGTGCCGCTCGCACGCCAGGAGGAAAATTGCAACGAGTAAGCCCTTTTTCGAATTTTATATATTGCGTATAACATTCCAAAAATACACCCCTTATGAAAGAGGCTCGGCTCCTTGAAAACGGAACTTCAAAGGAGTTTTGATTGTTCGAAAATACAAAACGTACTTTTACGAGCCTTTAACTATAGAGAGCTACAATTCAGGTTACAATGTCCTAATATTTAAGTGGCAAGATTAACTTATTAGATAGGGTAAAATGTGCACTTCCGGAAAGTGTGTCTCGGTATCAACATTTCAAGCAAAGGTTGTTAAAAATATCGCTCGGAAAAAACTTGTTGGGAATTATTCCCAAAAATTGTAATACCACCCCACTTTGTTCGATGATCTGGACATTTCCAATTAATTATGTGGTAGTAAAGCAACTCAATTTGGGGTAGCACCGCAACATTTGGGATAGTAGCCTAATTTATCGGGGTGCTATCACAATTAGTTGGAAGTGTCCAAATCATCCAATTTTTTTCCGTGCAAGGGGAAATTACCATTTGTAGTTTAGATTAAAGCCAGTCAGTTTGAATTTCAAGTCTCAAAAAAACCAAAATCCACCACGGGTCGAATAAGGCACATATAAAAATGTTTTCAATTATTGGCCAAAAATTGAAGTGTTTGATTAGAAATCGACGCAGGAATTGAAACACTCTCCCTTTTTACCCTCTGCTGTTTTGAAATATTAATATTTTACGCCTAATTTTAGAATGATTTATTGTCGGTGCTATCTGTCACCTTGTCAATTTAATTTTTTTTCTCTTCCGTCAATAGTTGGGAAATCTCTGCCTCCTCTCAGGCAAGCCACTCGCAGCCCTGTGTCGAACGTTAACGGAGAGGCCCCTTTTTCCAGCGGATTTTTTCCCCTCCCAATTGCAGATCCTCCCTATCTATCCCTGGGGACGAAGCAGGTAAAGCTGAGCAGGGAAAGCTTACCGAACAGCCAAGGAAGGGAAGAACCCCGTTATTGCGCTGAGTCAAACATACGACAGAGTATTCTCAGCTTCTCACTAAGTGAAATGGGTCTATTGCACACTAGAAATACATCTAACTAGACTTGCCGTGAGTAAAATCGAACAAAAACCACGTCACACATCATGTCTAAAATGACCTTTTAATAATGCATAATTTTAGTAGTCTGTACTACGCATATTCAAATTTACCGCCAAAGCGGGCAATCAGGTTTTTCCTGGAAAAAGACTTTGGAGAGCCTAACGTAAAAGAACAAACTTTCTTTCAAACCGTTTTTCGAGTGTAACCTCATATTTGTTTTTTCCCTATTAATTAATCGGTGACGATTCTTAGAAGTTGACAACATTGATTTTCTTCCACTTAAATGTATGTAAAATAATTGATTCTTACTGAGACAGCTTTCCTTATTGTCTAGAATCGATATTTTAATGGATTTTAGTGGACGAAAAACAGTGTTGCCAACTTGCAAAATTGCCACTGAATTAAATGCCTCAAAAATATTGATATCATGCACAGGAAAGATGTGGAACGTTTCGCGATTGTTAGCTTATTTAAGTTATCTTTTCTAACAACGCTCTTTGCCAAACCTGGTTGCACCCCCAAAAAAAGCGCTCATAGAGGCGGAAAAATAGAAAATATATGATATGGACTACAAAAATAGTCATTCAAATAGTGACTTGCACACTTTTTTTATGTGTTCGTCGTTATTTTTAAGTTGTTTATAATTGGATTACATTTTGCATTAAGGAACCACTATCTCTGGCTTTTGCATGAAAGCACGTATCTGCATAGGGAAACCAATTGCATGTATGTTATTTCTAAACTGAGCCAGAAATAGTGGTTCCTTATTGCAAAATGTAATCTAATTAGAAATCAATTATTTTATATATACCTTTTGGGTGCAACGGAACCATTGTGCGCCAAGGAGTGGCTCTCGGACATTTTCATTGCGCTCAACGTGATTTGCGTGCGATTTCACCTACAAAAAGTCTACTCAGTTGCCTGTATCTCTCGTGTTCAACAGACCCATTACCCATCAACACCGGTCGAGTATAAACAAGTCTGGGCGCTTTTTTCGCAAAATGAAATAATAATAGGGAAAAAATGAGGATGCGTCGATGGACGATGCCGTGCCGTGTCTGAGCTCGACTGGTCAACGTTGTTCCATTGAGCCATTCGGCAGAGCTAAGGAAAAACGGCGTATGAAAATTCAAACGTTGCCACTTTTATATGATAAAAAATTCATATTCCTGGGAAAGTCGTGAAAGTTTTCCCCCGAAATTTTCAGATAAGTTGGATCAAATTGAGAACAAAATTCCTTGAAAATTTGAGAGACAAATTTTCATAAGTTTCCCTCAAATTTTATGTTTTATCCGAGGATATTTGGCAACGCTTAAGTGGTGATACGGCGTTTCTCCTCAGCACGGAAGTATTGTTTATTCAAGCACAACAGGAGCTAGTGTATTGCCCGGTCTCGGAGCCCCCGTTTTGTGTTAACTTTGAAAGCGCTCGAAGCTTTTAACGCTGCGGACCCGTGCATAAACAACGCATGCTGCAGTTCACTCAATATTTGTTCGTTTTCCGCTCGGAGCCTCGTAGCGCCTGCCTGCATACGCCCAGCCTCATTCTACAGAGCGTCAGAAATTATTGGTAAATGCTAAAAGCTATGTAAATTTGAATTCATCATTTCAGAAAGAACGAAAGAAAAAATCTGTGAAAATAAAAATACGAATGGTTAATTAATTCGGCGCGATACCTCCCGAGCTTTGTGCTATTTTAATATTCTAT
Organism: Bemisia tabaci; assembly: GCF_001854935.1. NCBI lineage: Eukaryota > Metazoa > Arthropoda > Insecta > Hemiptera > Aleyrodidae > Bemisia > Bemisia tabaci. The sequence goes on along the minus strand of NW_017549038.1, from coordinate 1,976,180 downwards.
TATGCTAGAGGAGTATTGGGAGAGAGAGTAAAGTAAACTACACGTGGAAAAATTAATGCTGTTCAATTGTTATTCGGGATTCCAGGTTCAACCTATTTTTCTAGTAGTATACAGTTACAATGTTACTTTTCCAGTAACAGCACTTTTGGTACAGATAACCATGCTTAAATATCCCCAAGACCGAGATAATTGTATATGCTTACCTAATTATTAATGGCATGCAACTAGAATAGTAGGTAGGATCAGGAATCTACTTATATATCATAAGTCGCTACCTCAGCGCACTGGAGCGCTCTGCGACTCCCAATCGCCATTGGAATTGATCTTCCCAGAGATCATCCGGCAAATGACACCTTCTGATCTCCTCCTTCACTCCCTGCCGCCAACCTTCTACTGGACGTCCTCGCCACCTTCTTCCGGGAGGAACTCAATCAAATACCTTTCTGGGCAACCTAACATCTGCCATTCTCCGCACTACTTCTTATCTACTTTTTCCCCCAAAAACCTTTTCTTCCAGACAAAAGTTCAAAGCTCCATAACTGACCCAAAAAATTCTTTCTATTGCGAGAATATGGTTCTGCAATATCCATCCAAAATTTTGCCGATTTATACCTATTGTTAGGCGAATAATTTTCATTCACAAATGCTCAACAAAACCTTACTGAAAATTAAATTTGCAAGTGTAAATTTTTCAACATTGAAATGTAGTTACGTTATGTCGACGAAGCAACGACGAAACGAGACTCGGTTTCCGAATATTTAATTCAGCTCATTTGGATGTTGATTCGAAAGTGTGTGAAATCTTGAGTTTCCTCCGAGCTTTCTTCCTCAACTCGTCGGGAGTAACTTTAAAGGCTGAAAAGCGAGAGAATGATAAGTCGGAGCGGAAACGAGAGAGCCAGGGAACCGGGGGAACTCCTTGCTGATCACGTTCCGCTAATTACGGGCCCATAGTGTAAATCATTGTTCTAAGTGAACTCGGCACGCCGCGCCGCGGTTCGAGCTCGAAATGACTTATGGTCATTTTTAATGACAAAATATGGTAATGAAGCATGTTTTCGAGCATTCGTACCCGAGTTTGGGGTGGATTTGACAACGCGGAATGGATATCATAATCTCGATTTATTGCTGTCTCCGACCCGTTGCTTTTTACGCACGACCTGAGTTCAAACACGAAAACGGACGGGGCAGTCCTGTTTTTGAGATCTCATGCACAACAGCTCATTTTTTACGTCGATATTTCTTTCTCTTTCTTTCGCTTTGTTCTCGCCCTGGGTCTAGAGTGCGCTGCATTTATACTACTTTTACGCCGGGTATTCTACAGAAAAACCGGAACCACGTGATTCGACCGTTCCTTTAAAATAATCTCTGTTAATGCTACCGTGCGAAGAATTACTCGCCTTCGTTTCTTTCCGTTTTAGAATTAAGGTTAATGTGCCTCTGCAAAGCCACAAAAACCGACCACGGTGCGAATCCAGGGTTGGAAAACAATTTCTCTCCTGCCTCGAAACCTTATGGTTAAAACCATAAACTTCTCTTCCAGTGCCCCATTTGCGCCGAAAGTCATTTGCAGAGAACGCTTCACCGTAGCTTTCGAAATGGCTGTATAGCTGCGTGAATACTCATCTCAGCAGAGATTTTTCACAGCTGTTCTTTAGAACTTTGAACTTTTATGGATGCTTTTGAAATGATATATTTAAAACAGGAATGAATTGAATTCTTTGAGAAAACTTTTTTTGCGTAACGGTTTTTTTTTCTTTTTTCCTTCTTTTGCAATGGAAAAAAATTAATTGTATTGCAATTTTTACTTGCAGATGAATGATCATAAATGGACTTCATTTAAAAAGAAAGATCTATGCAATCTCTGGCTAAAGTGAGAAACGACGGACGTGCCCTTAGTTTTCTAATACAGATAGGTACTATTACGGATGAGTCACAAATTGTGGTTCCCTATTGCAAATTGAAGTCCATTTGTGTTACATGTAAATGATACACTCGAGAGGAGAAGTTTTGCCGGATCCGTCCGATGGTTCTCTGGATATTAATGAAATGATTTAAAACGAGAACCAGCTCAGGACAGAAAATGAAACTCGTAACTATAATTACATTGCACCTCAAAGTCTTTAGGTGTCTGTTTTTAACTGACCCAGATGACTTACGAGGGGCTAGGTGCGGAAATCGTCGCTCCTCTGACGTAAGGGCGTATCTAGATTTTTGCATGAGCCTTAGAAAGCATTGAGTTATACGGAGCACAGGGGTCAGGTAGAAATCAAGTTACGCCCTTACGTCAGAGGAGCGACGAAATGTAAACAGTTTCATTAAGTGCTCTCGTGAGCTATAAAATTAACTGAGTTTCCGATATGAGAACCATATGAAAATGAAAACCATTAATTGCTTTCGATCCTGAGTGTCACGTGAAAGTTGACCGAACACAAGTATACGTATCAAACAAATTGAGAACTGACAGTTTTTCTATCTAAAAATACGACTTAAAATACCATAAAATATAACGTTTCCTTCAGAAAATGTAGGGGATAATACATAACTTCTCAAGAGCCTGCTTGAGTGAAAAGAACTAGGATTTTCTAGCATAGTAAGATATCTTCATCCACTTGAGCCAATATTTTTAGATACAGTGATACAATCAATGGAAAAGTTGCAGTCATTCTACTGTTCAATTGGCGATGTATTTCACAGTATGATGCTGTGGGATACCGTTAAATTTCCTTAACTATTATTTCTCTCTAGTTTGTCATGCAGACGGTCCTAGACCTTCATACTA
>NW_017549038.1:1906429-1973393 GCF_001854935.1 Bemisia tabaci | reverse complement strand
GGGCGGCATCAATTCAATATTACGAAGGGAGAGGAGAAACGCCCTGAGTTAGAGAGGGGTCCGGGGATCTTCCCCCGTTTAGCGACGGATCCATTTTTCTCCGAAAATGCAATTTTGGTGCGGATAGGTGTCGAGGGCGAGTTAGTTGAGAGTATGTATGCTAAGAGTAGCTATATGCTGCACACAAACCGTATGCAAATAGTTCTTTTTAGCATATATACGTCTAATTTTACCAACCAACCAAAATTTAAGTATGGTACGAAGATTGTAGGTTCCAGGCCCAAACTTTTTTTTTTTTTTTTTTTTTTCACTATCCAATTCCCTCCCACGCACATGACTATTGAATTATGCGCGCTTGCAGATTCCAAGAACTTTAAACAAAAAAGTTTGCAACACCGTATGCTGAGATACGTGCTTTAGGAATTTCACCACCGATATGCATAGTATTGAGGAATCTAGGAGCCGTATTGAAGGTCAGCATTCTTGACTAGCCCTACTTCTTTTCACCTCATGACATTTCCTTGACGGCGTGACGGGATGCACACGACACTGAAAAGAGTAGCGCATGCATATGCACTCAGAGAGGAGCGGGCACAATTTCGCAGGACTGCGAGCTCCTATAGATTACCGAGTTTACTTTGACCATATTTACATGCTATTAAACTAGATTCTCTCCCCTACTGGACGCGGCTCCCCCGACCCCCTCTCGCTCTACGCCGTCGAGTGATCTACTCTGTCGTGCCGTGGAAAAACACCGTATGAACATTCTGATGTTGCCAAATTTCTCCCCCAAAAAGATGTATTTTCGAGGTAGGTTATGAATATATTCCCTTGAAAATTTCAGATACCCTGGATTAAATTCCGACTGAAACTCAACGAAAATTTGTGAGGAAATTATCGACAAGTTTTTAAGAAAATTGTAATTTAATTCAGACAAATCTGGCAACGTTCGGAAGCTCTTACGGCGTTCTTACGTGGCGTGACAGTACTGCGGGGCTCCATTAAAATGTGTCAAGCTTTTGCGTAGCTTATCACACTGGGCAAACATAGACGTTAGACGGAAACTGGATCGAGTGACAATGTGTATTTCCAAGCATGATCAGGGCTGTCTCTATTCCGAGCGACTCCACTTTGCTCGAAAGTTTCGGTCGGTAAACATTTTCAAAGCAAACTCACGAGCTCCTATCGTCGAGGAATGTAAACCGGCACTATTCAATTTTATATTGATTCTGCTCCCCAGACCTCGTCGCTCCCCGGACGTAAGGGCGTATCTCGATAGCCGCATGAGCCCCAGGAAGCATGGGCTCATAGGTAAAACAGGGCTCACTTAGAAATTAAGATACGCCCTTACGTTAGAGGACCACCGACTTGTGCATGCTTGATATTGGATTCAGACGATGCATACGAATAAGAACACGGCGCTGGCTTCACCCGTGAACTGTTATAAATAAGGATATTACAAGACAATACCAGTTCGTCTTTTTATATCCTATTATCGAACATGGTAAATTATTTTTCGGCAATATCCGCACTACGAAAAGTGCGGCAGCTGGAGCTGAGATTCCCGGTTGTGAAAGCTTAGCATGGTGTTCCGTAATTTCCGTAATACCTCGAGCCTCCTCCATTTTTACCTTTCGGCAACGAGGGCGGGGAATCTTGACTCCATATGCCGAGGTTTTAAGGGAGCATATACTCGTACTGCCGAAATTTTTTTTACCGTGAGCGTTACGCCCCATTGACAAAATTGCCTATTCCGCGGACTCAGCAAATTTTTTGCCCCGTCCACTGAAAAAACCCTGCGAGCCAGACATACCGTTCGTTCCAAACTCAGAGTCCGAAAGTTCCGGGTGCTGGAGCCGTGACTTCGACTGCTCCGCGTGCTACGCCCGGAACGTGGACGACATGTCAATAGCCCGTAAGTACGGCTTTCACGGCTGGAATTTTTCTTTTTTTCAGTGTCCGCGGACTGACCGTTATGTATTCTAGAGCGAGGAGACGAAGAGATCAAAACTAGATACACCAATGTAAGCCATTAAATTAAAAGTTCGTGCCGCTGATTTCATATTATAGTAACTTCGGTGTTTTTTTTAATCTGTTGGAGCGCCCCTCCCCCCCCCCCCCGACCACGTGGCATCAACGTTCAGATTAGATAATTCATGTCCCATGCTTATCATTTTAGAACATTTACAAAAATTCAGATCGATCAGCGTTGGAAAAGCCAATAAATATTGAAATGCATTCGAGCTTGGTTTCAAATTTTTCTGAAATAAATTTTATTGGATTTACGTTTATGCTTGTCTCTCTCTCCGGAGTTTGCGAAAGGGAGGGGAAAAGTGAGAGGGGAGACGGGAGAGGGAGAGTGAGCGAGCCTCGTGATTATCTGGACCAGCTGAACTTTCACAGCGCAAAGAAAACAAATGCCCGCGAGCGGGACCCATAGTTGTGTTTTCCTCCTGCCGTATTTTATTTATTCATTCACTAATTTATTTCTACACGGCGCAACTTGACGTTTGAAGTGGAGGATTCCTCCTCCTGCAAGTAGCCCAGGGCCGCTGCCGCGTGTCGCTAGGATGAAAAATGCCCAAGATTTATTAGCACCTGAAGAGGTCCGCAAAGGCCCCAACTTTGAGAGACAGCGCGACCCGGAGAATCTCGAAAAATGGCCCAGGCTCTTTCTCCACGGCCGTCGTGAGGGTAAATTGTCACCCACGCAAACTGCAAATTAGACGCCCCCCCCCCCCCCCCNCACAAGATTAATGAATGGAGGGGGGTGGATCAAAGGGTACTGTAGGGTATTCTTATATTAGACCCACGAGTAGAATTACAAAATTTTCCTAGATTTGAGGGTTGGAAATTTTGAAGTTAAAAAACTATGTGCATAGTTCAGGATAAAGTAATATATTCTAGAACAAAATCAGACGAGGGAAAAGAAGATGAAGAGGAAGGAGACAAATAAGACGGGGAAGGGGGGAGGAGGAGGAGGAGGAAAAGAAGCAGAGAGAGGGAAGAGAAAAGGAGAAGAGGAAAAGAAACAGAGAAGTAGAAGGGGAAAAATAAGACGAAGAAACAAGGGAAGTATAGGAGAAGAGGGATATGAGGAAGAGGAGGAGGAAAAAAGGGGGACTAACAAGAGGAAAAAGAGGATAAGGGAAAAGAAGAATTAGAAGAAGAGGGGGAACAGAGGAAGAAAAAAGGGAAGGAGGAGAAAAAAAAGGGGGAAGGAGGAGAAGAAAAAGGGGAAGGAGGAGGAGAAAAAGGGGAAGGAGGAGAAGACTAAGAAGAAGAAAAAGAGGGCAAAGGAGAAGACGAGGTAAAAGAAAAGGGGAAAAAGAGGAAGGAAAAGGGGAAATATGAGAAGAAAAAGAGGGTAAGCGAGAAGAGGAGGTAAAAGAAAAGGAAAAAAGAGGAAGACAAAATGGGAAGAGGGTAGGAAAAAAGAGAGGAATACATTTTTCGTATCTGTGAGAAATTAAAGGAAAAAGCCGAGACACGAGAAATTTTGGTACCTCGCGCAAGTACGTGCTTCTTGTGCACTTCACGCTGGGCCTTCCCTTTCCTCACGAAAAGATCGAATGAAAAGAAAACTCTTCGATCTATCGAATCGCTACGTCGGAGGAGCCCTCGCGGAAGGAACACGACCGCCGTCGACGACATGGTGGAAGGTTGATACGAACGGGTGACAGGGACAGGAACCGAGGCAGGAGCAGGGACAGGGCTAGGGGTTGGCAAATAGAGCAGGGTGCAGGGAGCTCAGGGAGTTCAGGGAGCCGCAAGCACGGAATCACGGAGCCATGCGTGAGGAACAGGAGGGAGGCAACGGGCAAAGCACTGGTCCTTAAATTCCGGTTGCTGAACACTTTCCGTTGTCACACTCCTACTTAATTAATTTCCGACCTCTCCTCACTCCTCACCCCCCAACCCCCAACCCCCACGCCGCCACGGCTTGGCTCGTCCTCCCCGGAGTCGGTGTCACCTAATTTTCAACATTTTCACTTGCTCTTTACCTCGATAGGGTGCAAAGTGAATCTCCCAAGAGTATCCGTTTTCAGACACTCGCGTGACTCCCCGCTTTTGATTAAAAATTATTCAGCTTGAAAAGACCCGCGAGGATGAGCATTTCGGAACAACGTGCTCACACCGAAACAGTGCATTTTCGTACCGTTATACCAAGCCCGGGATGTTTCGAATTTGCATGTTGGACGTGACAAAATTGTAATTTGGTTTGTAGGTTGACAAAAAATGATAGGATCTATCCAAACTTCAATGGGCCAGTTGCGCTGATTACAGAATCGTGTTTTGATGCTTGATTCTTGTAGATTAGCTAAAAATAATAAGATCTGTTCAAACAGCAACTTTCTACGTTGAATATTAACCGAGATATTGCGCCTTGAAAAACTCGATTCATGACGTCATCCACCGCGGTAATAGATACCATGTTATGCACCACCGCGGTGGATGACGTGAAAAACACGACTTTCCAAAGGACGATATCTCGGTTACATACAACGAAGAAAGTTACTGTTTGGACAAATCTTATTATTTTTAGCTAATCTACAAGAATCAAGCATCAAAACACAATTCTTTTACCAGTGCAACTGCCCCATTATCATTAATTTACATGTTAACGACAAAAATTAACACTCTTTGAAAAGCGCCAGGGGCACACGTCTGCCTCAACAGATATGATGATTTAGTTTGTGACATACCAGAAAAAGAGAAGAAAGAAGAGAGAACACATGGAAGGACACAATAAATGTATAAGTGGAGCGCTTTAGGATTAAAAAAGTTAATATTGGAAACCAAAACTTACATTTTTTACGTTTGATTGGTGTCTGGAAGGTATATGCATATCTCTAAGGGATGGACATCAAGAAATGCTCCTTGAAATTTAAAAAAAGGGATTTGATAGAAAAAAAGGGAACGGTAAACCGAAGAAGAGAGGAGAGAGATGAAAGAAGACCAAAAGAAAGACTTCAGTTTATACGTCGTCTCAGTGATTTCCAGATACGGGTCCAGGCACTTCGTCGGAAAGGATTATCCCCCCGTGGTAACCAAGACTCCGGTCCGGTACTCATACCACGCCCGATCACTTTGAATAAAGCGATGAAAGTCACCTCAAATTTATTACACTTTTGTACTCAGCTCACTGACTCGGTGCGCTGTGCTTCCTTCACAAAATTGAGTAAGGATCTTGCATTTGACAAGTCGTCTCTACTTTGACAAAGGGCGTATCTCTTTTTTCTGTTGAGCCCTGTTTTTCATGTAACGTTATAGTCTCAGGGTTCAAGTGGAAATAGAGACACGCCTTTACGTCAGAAGAGGGACGAAATGCTCAAAACCAATGCTTTTGCGTATACCTTTGAATTTTCAAATACCTTGTTGCAGCATTACCGTAAATAAATCGAAATTCACTAAATGTTTGTGCAGCGAGGAATGTAAAAACATATCCTCACACAGCCATTATTTTGACTGCATGCTTTTAGCCTCTCACCAATAATTGAAATCAAAGGACAAAAAATTGTGTAATTTTTTTCCGCCTTTGTATTCGAAGAGTTGAACCAGTTACTTGAAAAATGGCTCCTGAGACAATGCAGTATGGAAATGTCAGGATCCGAATTCCTGGCGAAATATTTGGTAAGAGCAAATGCAGAGAGCTCTCGGAGGGCAGTGGCGTGGCGTGAATTGCGATATATCGATTGTTATGCCATTTAAACCTACAGAAAAGGATCGATAAACAGGGTGTTCGCAGCGAAAGCCTTAATAATCGATTCTTTACCATAGGTTTAAATGGCATAACAATCGATACATCGCAATTCACGCCACGCCACTATCGGAGGGCTTTCGCAACCTGCGGGTCTGGGTCCGTGCACGCGCGAACCTTCTGCAGGAAGAACCAAGGCCCTCAAGTTTGGATGGCGAGTGACCCGTTACTTACCACCCCCTCCCACTCCTCCTGCCCCCTGCCAACACCCCCTTTTCCGTCTCCTCTCCCACAACCACGAGTGTGGCAACGGTGTGGCAGGTGGTTTGATTACCAGCAGGTGGAACCGGAAACTGGGAGACGTGAACGAGAGGCTCAGATCACCTGCAACTGAAGTTGCCGTTTTGGGCAAAGATTCCTCTATAAAAACTCGAGGACAATTTCTCGACAGGGATGCTATACACTTAAAAAAATTCATCGGTCTTACGAACTGTACCGCACGAGGTTCCTCGGTTCGTGTTCATTCACTCAGTTCTGTGACCGTATTCACGAATCACGATGATGCAACCTAGAAGTAGTACAAAGATCAATAATAATTTTAGCATGAATCATTTTAAATTGAGCTCATAACAATCCAATGATCATTTGTCTTTGGTCCAGTTTTTGCTACCACACTTTTTGTTACAATGAGATTTGGCTTGAAAGTTCGGTTATATGAACCGGAAAGGACGGGTGGACTTCGAACCAATGATTCCTATCAGAATGGAATATCACACTACGAGTCATACAAACGAACTTATTTTTGAAGTGCAAAGATAATACTTATGGTAGTGTCTAATAAGACAACTTGGAAATTTAAATTTGAATGAAAACACTAAAAGGACCATGAAGCACAATAGGTTAAAATTATGGTGTGCAAAAGAAAGGCATCCTGTTCCAACTCACCAACAGGCAAACAATTACTTACTTTCTCTCTTTTTTCTCTTCGTAGCTACGAAATATTTTCGTTGGCAAAATTCAGTATCAAAGAGAAAAGAACCACAAGATAACGTGAGTCCTAAAACACCAAACCTCATGTTCTTCATACATTTATCGTGTTATGTGTCGTCATTACACAAGTTTTCAAAGTCTCAAAGCAACCCATCGGAGCGAGAATTTGGGGCCTTGGAGTTTACACAAAAACTATGAACAGACCTCTAAACCAATAAAAACCTCCTGTAAACCGGATGAATAAAATGCCCTCCTTTTAAATGCCCTTTTCACTAAATTAGAGAGAAGGAAAAGGATCCATCCACAATTTAATCCCTCTTTACAGAATAATTCAGAGGGAGTGTACTTGACGTACTCGAGTGTTGTTTTCTGCTTTAGTTATACTTAATGTATATTTAAGTCTATTTAATTCAAACTTACACGATCGTAACCTGGTGGAAAATGAGGGAGCTTTTCTGCCCGTCGATTAATTACGCGCCTACGTACAAGAATGAAGAAGGGCGAACCGGGTTTAAATTACCTTTACAATGTCTGAGGCTTTGAAATATGAACACAATAACCCTGTTTTAAATGTGGCGGGGTAAATGAGGGCGATTTCCATGATTGCGCAAAGTGCTCAATTAAAATTGAGACTTGCGTTCGAACTCGAGGTGCGGTACTTAACGAGCACCGCAACACCTCACACTCGGGAATCAAAATAGTTGGACGCGAGAGACGGAGGAAGGAACCGCGTTGCTCGTCCAGCGGGAGCCACAATTATTGATGAGAGTCAATAATATTCATCCGCAAAAATACTCATTTGAAAGTATAATAATGAAAAACTTTCTCGCCTCCGCCGGTGCACTTTCCATTGCAGCCACTGCGACTCGCCCTAATACCGCTAATCATTGTTATTATGCGACAGGGCCGTCCTGTTAATCGTGCCTTTTCTTCTTTTTGTCCCCGCGGAATATTATTAAAATCATAATAATGAACACTTCAGACGAAATTATGATGATTATAAGGCACAATCTTCATTAATGTGCAGCTTCTTTATCATTGTTTCTATGAGACGATTGTTGTTTACTTATCAGATCCTGCGGGCTTTTCTCTCTTCGTTTTCCGCCCGCGGACTTCCTTTCACTCAATAATGCCGAGATTAACATCAAACTCGCCTCTTTAACGATTTCCATCCGAGTCAGTGTTGCCAGATCGTGCTGAAAAATCGGCACTTACCCCTATTTAAACCCATGTGAAATAACCAACTTTTATTTTATGACCTGGCAACATTGATCCGCGAGTCCACTCCTTCAAAAGACCTTTTCACGGTAAAAAACTATCACTGCTCTTTCTAGAGCCACTGCATTTACAATTAGGCAAACGAGCTAAGTGCATCGTGCTTACGAAAACAACTATCAGACTAACGACTCACAGAAGTATCAAAATCTCCTGGTGCTCTTGAACACTCTAATATTGGCCGGAGCTAATCCGTAGGATAAAATCCACACGATATCATAAAAAGTAAAGAAATGAATAATTATACACAATAAAGTTAATAACATTCCTTATAGCCACACCACAACATACCCTAACTACAATAAAAGAACTGCTCTATTATAGATGACCGTGATTATACTCCATCTCATTTTTCTTTCCTCCCTACCTGTCTCATGGAGACCTCGTGGACTTCTTTTCAGATCCACGAAGCCTTTCTGCCCATATTTTTCTCCTTTCAGCCTTTTGTACCATGATACCATCTCACTTTCTTCATTTACTGCGAACATTTCATCATCAGAAGTCCAGGTTGTCCCCTACTTCTCCCCCACAGTTGCCCTCTGTAACTTCAAAAAAAGTATCTTAACTATTTCACGATGGCCATGGAAAGTATTTTCGTCGTACTCTCCATTTGGATTTCGGACTATCTATCACTTAGAGCTGATGTAATATCACAGTGTACTTGCATATTCGAGTCTTTGAAAATGATAGACGAAAAAAGTAAACCCAATCGATTCAAATTTTTCACGATCATCTAAATATTTTAACCGGAAGAACCTGGCGCCATCTCCCATAAAAATACAAGTGTTATTCCCTAGAAATTATAAATTAAAAACAGCTGCGAAAAATGAAGAACTTTTTCGCGGATGTTTGGCAATTAAGCTTAGAACGGACACGTGCGGCAATTTCGCAGCGCCTTCATGTCTGGACAACGGCTAAAAACAGTGGAGCAGTTGTTATCAAGCTCAAGTTGGAATGCATATTAATTGACCCGAAGATAATAATGTTATCTGCTCGTTGGCCGGCTAAACCGTGCTAAAATGCATTACACAGCGTCTGGTCGTAACCTCCCCTCCTTCAATTAATGCTTTCAGTACTTTTTTTAAGTATTACTTGAAATTTAGCACGTATACGTGACATATTGAGCTGAAGTGTTCCTAAATCACTGTTGCCAGGTGCTTCCGGTGTTGATATGGTGTAAGTTGGTATTACTCTTGAGTTATTGGGAAAGCTTCGCATGCGCAATAGGACGGTGTAGGGCCGCAACCACGTATCTCGGTTTGTGAGGTTTCAGACTTCCCGTCATACTTTTTATTTCAGTGGAAAACCACTCGACGGCAAGCCTGCAAAACTGCCGTGCTGTTCTCTCTCTTTGCGAAGAAAATTCTGCGAAAACTTCACAGAATGATTCCAATTTGTTCAGAGAGAAAATAGGAGCGATGATTTTCAAACACCGCAAACGAGATACGTGGTTGCAGACTTACACTGTCCAATGGCGTGGCGTGCTTTGCGATATATCGATTGATCGGCCATTTAAACCTACGGAAAATTATCGATAAACAGGGTGTTCGCAGCGAACACCTTAATAATCGATTATTTACCATAGGTTTAAATGGCATAACAATCGATATATCGCAAAGCACGCCACGCCACTGACACTGTCGAATACTTTGAGCTTGCGTTCAAAGGCAAGGATTTTTTGCTTTTACAAAGTTACGCTTGGTCAACTTTTCAACCCAACTCATAATTTGGTGAACTTCCTCACACGCATTTTGGGGGTCCTACATCAATTGCAAGATTGGTTGTTTTCTATTGACGATGAGAATAGAACGTTCTTGAAATGCGATTTGAGAGGTTGAAATAAGTGTACAAAAATTATTAGTAGCTCCACTAAACTAATTGGAACAGGTGGAGGTATCCAAACCAGAGTAATCCGAAAGAAGGTATGATACCATCAAAATGCCTTTCATGTAATATTAGGAGCGTCTTTCGAGGATTTCAAAGCAGACTTGTTACTTACAATGTGTTTTTGAGGTATGATACCATCAAAATGCCTTTCATGTAATATTAGGAGCGTCTTTCGAGGATTTCAAAGCAGACTTGTTACTTACAATGTGTTTTTGGGTCATCATCAAAAAATTCCTGAGAAAATTCCTCCCTTTGTATGCGATTACCATTTTCCGTGGGTCCTCATAAATTTCCCCTCCTTGACTTGCTACCATCGAACCCGATTTAACCTGCTATTTTCCCTCCACGATAGTGAGCGTTTTAAACTCCAACATCTGCAATTGATTTGGTTTAATACTTTTGTTAGTGTCGCAACAATTTATCGATCTTCTAAACCACTTACAAGTCTCAAATTTTTGACATGTTCCGATCCCCCTCTTCTCCCCCCCCCCCAANAAAAAAAAAAAAAAAAACCAGCCTCAGTGTAGGTACGCATTTTGCCTAAAATTTTAGCTAACTTTCTACCCTCATATTTTGTTTGTTTGTGTTTCATAACGAAACGTGGAATTTGTACAATACTTTTTCATGCTGACTCCCGATTTTAAAGCAGCAAAGTTCACAGATCATTTGTAATGCAAAGTTCATACAGCGTTTACGGCTTATATTTTAATGATTACTCATTGGTAGAAAACCCAGATAAAGCATGACCATAGTTCTATAAAAAGCAGGCTAGAGAAAGAAAGAAGAGGAAGAGGCGTAATTTCACTATTGCTACCTAGACTGCTGATTATGAATTTTTGATCCGCAAACTTGTCCGCATTTTAGGAGAAAGTTTTATTTTTCCGGTAACTGGACTTTGAAAAGCCTCAATCTAAAACTATTTTTTTCAGTTTACGAGCAGCCAAATGTTCGGTGATGGATGTGGCAAACGACGCGTTCACGTTAATTTCATCGCCCAACTGAGTAGTTTTACCAAAATGAACTATGAAACACGTCATACTTCCTTTGGATTTGATTCATTCGAGCAAGTCATAAATACGCTTAATTTTAACATAATTTCATTTCTGTAAACTTGAAGATACAAAATCATATTTTCCGAGTATTTAAAGTTTAAAATTTTTGATGTATCCTCGGTCTGCTCTCCGGAACTATTTTTTACGTTTCTTTTTATTTATACAAACCCGCACTCGCTCTGTTGCGATTATTCTCATGTAAATTAAAATTCCATTACAGTCATATCAACATCATTAAAGTATGGAGTAAAATAATCAAATTTGGTCGGAAAGTTTTTGATGACTATTGGATAAATTTTCTTTTTAATCGTCACGAGATCATTGTAGTCCGTATTTTTTGCCACGATGTGCATATTTCGGGGCTTTTTCTTTCATTTTGTATCATTTACTTTTCAAAATACGGTAAAGCTCTTTTTTGAGGAATTAAAAAAGTATATCATTTTTTAATGCACCACACGCTCAGCCGAGAATATTATCACAAAAATTCTGGCACGTTCCTCTGATGCGTGCTTATGCTCCGTAGATAGATACGTAAGGCCATACAAAGCCATATGAGTGTATCAATCACAGGGATTTAGGTGATATAAAGCTGAAAATTAGGAGCGAGAGATGGATGGGAGGAAGTGATCGAGGTCTAAGAAAAGATCTCGGAGGTAATAACGAGCGGCGCTGCGGTGTGGTGCGGGAAGCAGCCCGAGCATGGCAGGCGCAACTAGACGCGGCCAAGTTGACACGACGCGCGACGCGGCGCCTGGAGTCTGTCCGTCCGCGCACTCGGCGAAACGAAAAATTAATCGAAAGGATCCGAAGCGTATAAGTTCATCAACAAGAGATGTAAATAACAAATTGATAAGATTGATACCGAGCGAAGACAATGATATTTTTACTCCTTGCTCAACCAGGAGCCGGCACGTATGAAATACGTCCACTCTAAAATTAACCGTGTCCGGCCGACGGCGTGTTTTTCCATCGCCAGGAGAAGGGATTAGAAGGAGAGCCTACTCTGCCTCCGACGGGATGAATAAAAACAGACCGAGGGGACCCGAAAGGGGGGGCGGGTGGGGGGCAAGGAGACACGTGACAAACTATCTTGCTCCAGTGCTCTCGCCCAGCGAGCAAATTTAAAAAGCTTTATCAAGACCCGCTACATTCTGTTAGTGATGGAAAAGTCAACGCATGCATACTGCCGGGCTAAAGAAGAACGACTTATGAACCGCCAGATGTTGCCACATTTCCTTAGATAAATATGAGTTTCGAGGGAAACTTGTGGATATATTTCCTCCAGTTTTTCCGAGAATTCGGTGTGAGATCCGAAGGGCCGTATTCATACTCCCTCCTAAAACAGCTCATTTTCTCAGAGAGGCTCGTTATGGTTTACATTAAGTGACTACGAAGGCCTTTAACGAAGCATCATAAAAACATTTAGAAACCTTTAGTAAAATTCAACAAAATAACCATGGAAATAAATCCTTGCAAGAGACTACAAAGATTTGCCACTAAAAAATCGCTAATTGCAAAATGTAGTTCAAATCATTGGAATCCCTGGCAAGAGTCTGTTTCCAAAGTTATTCTACTAAATTTTACTGTAGAGGCTAGTAAAAATCAACCCAAAAAAAAAGGGGGGAAAAATGATTTTTTAAAGGTCTCTTAGGCACAAATTGAGAGATGTAATTATTTGCATGAAAATGGTTGTGCGGATTTGTGTACAAATTTCGGTGAATTCTTTACATAGGACGAAGCAAAGTCCTTAAAATTTGCATGTGACTTCGCACAAATGTTCTCTTGTAAAATATTAAAGTGCCCAATCAAATTTGGCAATAGCTGATGCGTCTTGGTTTCTTTCTGCTAAACGCGGTCCAATTTACCTACAAAATGAACATTAGTCGGAGGAACTTGGCAAATCTGAATGCGTTGATATGGGGTTTTTCCTAGTATAGGTGAGGCGGGAAAAAATTCTCCCCGGGTGGATAGGTCGGAGTATGACAGGCTGGATTTAGGCTCTCATCCTGGGACAACTTTAAATAGATATCCTTGGGAGTGAGAGCGACAAACGGAGCGAGACCACCCCGCGGGACTCCGACTGCGTTTCATTGTTTATCCGCGACGATGACGAAGTTGCAGGAGCCGCCGCATCCGAATCAGAGATGTGTCAAAACTTCAATTTCCTCCGCGCCACCACTCCGCGACTCCGACGACTGGTCCAAGTCCGATACGCCCCGCTTGTCAGAATCAATTTCAAGCCCCAGGATGGTAATTGAGGAGGGAGGAAAAACGAATATGCCGCGGCAACTCAACTCTGATTTATACAAAAGCTTTCACAAATCAACCCCTATCGCACGACTGAGCGAGGTGCGAATTTAAGCGTTATCACATACCGACGCTGAAACTGCAAAAATGCGTAGCTCGGTCGCAGCTTTTCGAAATTTTCGCTCCTATTTTATTTTTCAGAGGAGACCATACCAACATCATCACTTGCCAGTTTCACAGAATATTCTTCAAGTAAGGAGCACTGGAAAAAAACACATTGGATCTAGAGTCCAGACTCTTAAAAACATCGAGAAGAAAAAGTACTCTTGATTCAATCAGATTTAAGCTTAAATCAAGAACCAAGCCTCTTAATTTGAGCGGATGTCCTTTTGATTTAAGCTTAAATCTGAATGAATCAAGAGTCCTTTTTCTTGTCAATGTTTTCAAGAGTCTGGACTCTAGATCCAATGTGTTTTTTTTCCAGTGAAGGAAGAACGCCGTACGAACATGCGAGAGTTGCCTTCCCCTTGATGAAACATGTGTTTTTAACACTATTCATGCATATTTTTCTTTGATATTTTCAGATATTTTAGATTAAATTGCGTACGAAATTTTATGAAAATTTTGGAAAATAGTATTCACAGCTTCCTCAGTAATTTCGGTTTTTATCGTAGGAAACTTGGCAACGTCTGAAGGCTCATACGGCGTTCTTTCTTAGCACGGCAGTATAGCTTTTCGAAATTTCCGCTCCCATTTTATTTTTTAGAGAAGACCGAAACAACATCATCACTTGAAAGTTTCACAGAATATTCTTTGAGTAGAGAGGAAAAATCACCAAAGTTTGGAAGAAATAACAGTTATCAGTTTTTGATCTAGAAAATGAAGTATGACGGGAAGTCTGCAACGCCGCGAACCGAAAACCGCATTTCTGCAGTTTCGCCATCGATGGGCCTTTTCATCAAATTGTAGCGCATAGGAGTCTTGTCATGAGCGGGACGCAGGCGCAGGGCCGAATTAAGGGGGTGACCACATGGGCCGCGGCCCATGGCGGCAAATTTAGGGCACGGCAAATGTTGTAATTTTTTCAAATGTATAGGTATTAAGAAAATAATCTGATTCAGAGAAAAAATCACAAATGAGGAAAGGCGAAAAAATCTCTCATATCCTGAGAGTTACTATAATTTGTTCGTCTTTCGGTGATACAAGAGACAGCGCCTTTCATTAGTCTAGTTGAGAGAGAAACCAATCACGCAATTTGGCCTGGAGCGGCACGGCACAGAGAGCAATGATGGCGAGAACTTGAGATGGAGAGGAGAAGCCCTATCGGCGCACCGGTCAGCATGAAACCCAGATTAGCGCCTACAAGACTCCATGAATACTTCACGCATTGCGTCAAACGTAGTGCGGTCACTTGGTCAGCAGCGGTCAGAGTGAAACGCATGGCGCCTACGAGACTGTAGGGATACTTCACGCATTGCGCGGTTGGCGCAGTGGCTGAAATTAAGATCATTAGACCACATTCATGTTTATTCTTATTCATAATTTTTCCGTTCTTTTCTTATAGATGAATGGCATCGTCCACACAGAGATAGGTCTACGGAACTTAATTTTCGAGCAAAGTTCCGTGAACTTTTGCTAGTGTTGACAGGGCTCTCACGAAAAGTGTGCAAAACGCGAGTAAGCGCGTCTTATGTACCCCTCCGCCTCCGGCACGTTCACCTGATGGTTTCTATGGGTGTTTCAAAACGAATGAGATGGGGCGGCAAAATACAGGCGGCCCATGGGCGGCAAGAGGGTACATCCGGCCCTGACGGGACGAATCTCTGCGCGCCTTTAATGCCTTTGGATATGCAACACGCACGACCGTTAAGCTCGGATAGTTGTATCCAGAAGTTGGATATAGTGATGCTTCCTTCTTAGTTTATAAAATGACTCAATAACTTTACAAAATGATATGACTGCGTAATTTCTGTCCAAATTATGCTGATGTTTCCGTGCAATCATAAGACAAATCTGTGAAAGCCCCAGTTGTAAGCGCCAAAAACTTTCCTTCTTGACTAATGAGTAATCAATCCGCACTATGAATTAATTATAGAAAAAACGATTTGCAATAAATTTGAAAGGTCGCACAAAGCTTTTTGGCGCATATATCCCATTAGATTTTATTGCAATTACCCCAAAAAACTCAAGCTCACCAGTTAACGCCCAGTCAAATGAAGTATTTCACCCTGTCAGCTCCGTAAGTAATCTTTGAAAAGAACACCACTCAATATTTTTTCTTGAAATTTTCAAAAAATTTCGTCCGTGGTGTGAGTGATAAACTTGCGGCGTAACTTTCAGATCTTTTGTTAGTTTGCTCGCAAATTATAAAAATTAATACAAAATTTTCGGAAAGGCAATTTTCGATTTTGTCCACCGATGTACAATGTACGGGTAACTTTTTTTTCACGATCCCTTTATCAGACGGATCTCAGTGCACACCCAGAGGCAGATCCAGCAATTCAGGCACACCGAATTTCCTCCATTTAAACCTATGCTAAATAATCGATTCTTGTCTGAGCACCTGGCCCCTACAAGAATCGATTCATTTCCATAGGTTTAAATGGAGGAAATCCGGTGATGCCAAATTGCTGGATCCACCTCTATGCACATAATTCAAATGCAATTTTAACCATATACTGAGACCTTACCACTCAACCCTTTTGTTCCCGCTGAAAATTGCGACTTACAAGATCCTGAGGGCGAGACGTCTGCTCAGCGCCCTGCGACAAAAGCGCGTAACTGCGTTCCGAGACGAGTCCCGTTGCACATCCACCCACGCCTTCTCGAGCAGTGGCGAGGCGTGAATGATCGATTATCGATTTTTCTCCATTTGAAACGATGGTAAAGAATCGATACTTAAGGCGTTCGTTGCGAACACCCTGTTTATCGATCATTTTCCATAGGTTTAAATGGCAAAGCAATCTATATATTGCAAAGCACGCCACACTACTGCTATCGGGGGCCGCGTAAAAATGAACTTGCGTCGTTTCTCGGTTCGAAGGCGAAGCGACGATTTGTTCGGCGATTATGCATGCGCACGCGGACGTAATGGCGGAGTGGCGAGTGCGAGTCCGAGCAGACACGGAGGCGCGCTAGCGCTGGTGGCGAGTGCTGTTTTTAGCATATGTTAATGCTCCATATAGGTCAGCACGCAGTCACAAATTTATGGATTGAGAGTAAGAGTTCTGAAAAGCAGAATCATTAGCGGAGCGACTCTCGAGAAGGGATGGCACGAGGAGCGAAGGGCAGCGTGACGATGCGACCGGCAAAGGAAAAGGGGCATAAATGTTGGTGCACCTAGCGCAAGCCACTCGCAACTCGCCAAGGAACGTATCTGCATTCCTAGTTGCAAAGTTGACTATTTTTTTTTTTTTTTATTTTGGCTGCATGATTATTTGGCCTGTATTCCGTTAGGCACCCTGGCACCTATTGATGTTATTTTCATTGTCCTTAGGCATCAGGACGATAGACACATCTATGCTCTTGGCCTTCCAAATTTTTAGGGACTAAGAACGAGTAGAGTCGGTTTCAGCAGATCCACTCGTCAGTTCCGTGAAAATTTGTCGCCAGTGCCGGGATTCAAACCCGGGATTTATTGACTTAGAGCTAAACGCGCTGACATCTGGGACAATCTGGCCAGAAAAAACAAAAACTTTCGTAATCGCCTCGACGTCGTTCCCGTAATAAGAGAATACTAGCCTAAGAAAAGCCTTTTCATACCGATGGTCAAAGTGCGAAAGCACGTGCCTCCATTGCGGTGTTTCAAAATTTCTACTCCTAGTTAATTTTCTGGAGGAGAAACCAGATAGTCTTAAGGGCTTAAAATTTACACAGGTTATTCTGGTAACAGAGAAGAAAAATCAAGGAAGTTTTTATGTTGACTAGTTTTTCGAAAAAAACTATGAAGTTTGACCGGAAGCCTGCTACGTCACGAACGGATTTATGTGTTTTCATACTTTAGCCATCAATAATTCTCTGCTGAGAGAGGAAATGCACCAGCTGCCAAAAAAATTTGACCTCCCTCCCTTCCCCCAAAATGAGCACCCAGGAACGTCATAAAAGGAGCTACAAATGTCTAAAACATGAAAACATTCCATATGTTTAAAATCATAAACTTTCACTTTAAACGGCTCTGTAAGTGGAAATGAAAAAAAAAATTGTAAAGAATAATTGACCGCTTTGAAAATGATGGGGTGAGCTTTTACGGGCAGAATTTTCAGTGGGCTGTGCATAGGTTTTAAAATATTTTACGGCATAAATTTTAAAAGGCGCCTGTGGGACATTTCCCAACAAATTTTATTCAAGTCAAAACGATCAAAATTTTCTTCGTAAAAAATACAATTTGCGAGCGGCAATTTTGCAACGGTGGAGTGGAGATAGGCTCTTTCATCTGGGAGACGACGAAAAGGATGAACCCAGGTGACTGACGACAACGAGCGTCGACCGGTGCGGCGCGCGGTGCAATGAGTCAAGTGGAGGCGGTCGCGGCTATGGCTCTATTAATATATTCATTACACAAATACAATATTCATGAAGGAATATAAGTTATGTTGATAATGTAAAGTACTGTCGGATATCTGTTACAAGAATTGCGCCGCCGTCGCTTCCACGACACCACGTCCCCAGTCGCCCTGCGCCAGTCGCGCTCAGGCAAAACGCCCTAAGAACATCCGTATGTTGCCAAGTTTTTCTTGATAAATTATTAACTTTCGTGAAAAGTTGTGAATATTTTCACGTAAAATCCAGAAATTTTATATTAAGAGGCGAATCATACTCGTAAAGCCCCCAAAGAGTGCTAAGTGCCGGAGTGTCCTCTAAAACCCGATTTGCGGATCCCTGTGAGTGAATCTAAATATAGCGGGCACAATTCGTCGCTTCTCCGACGTGAGGATGTATCTTTAATTTTCGCATGAGCCCCGGTAAGTATGGACGCATATGTAAAATAGGGCTCACGAGGAAATAGAGATACGGTCTCGAGCGTCTGAGGGGAGATGATTCAGGGACTATTTCCTATCTATGGTTGCAAAAATCATGCAAATTTGCTCGGTGGATCTTTTGAACAAACTGTGACAAGAAATGGCTATTAACATTTTTAAATGGAGAAATGCACAACTTTATCACGTAATATATAAAAACCTGGGTCATATTTCCAAAATCTAAATCAAGCGGAAGCGTCGAGGGACTTTCACCTGTCTATGACCACAAAAATCATAGAAAGTGGCCCAGTAGGACAGTAGAACGAACTGCGACAAAAAACTAAAATTTGCATTGTTTAAATAAAAAATGTACAACTTTATCGCGTAATACACAAAAACCTGGGTTGTATGTCCAAAATCTGAACAGAGTGTGCTCATCAAGAAACTTTCACCTGTCTATAAACCCAAAAATCATAGAAATTGGCTGATTGTAAGTAGCAAGGTAGAACGAACTCTGACAAAAAATGAAAATGTGGAGGGTCAGAGAGGTTATTTTGAACATATTTATGCTAAAAGGAACTATGTTATACGCGATCCCTATATTTGTGCTAAAAGGAACTATGAGCATTGGGATCGCAAGTAACATAGTTCCTTTTAGGATAAATGCGTCCTTTAATGATTCTAGCAAGTTCCCAACAGAATTTTTATTTTATGCAACATCTGAAGGCTTATACGGCGTTCTTGGTGAATTGTGCCCCTGCACCGTTACTGCCACCGCGGTCGGTGTCGGTCGGCGTTTCCGGAGTGATTCATCGCGTGCGCAGCGCGGTGCATGCCCCGGAGTCCGGCGACCGCGCTTCGAACCCCGAGCCCCGAGCCTCGACGCCCGCCCGCCGGACCGGAGCTTTCCCGCTGACTCACCGCCCACCTCGAGATGTTATCCAACCTGGCTCAATACTGGAATTCACGCTACAGGTCACAAACCGCTCGTCAAGTGACGTCGCTACAAATGTGACGCATGCAGCTTTCGGCCCGGATGGTCATCCTCTGGTTAACACGCCATGAGTAGAATTCACGGGAAACCTACGTGTTTTGTCGGATGGCATCGATCCGGCGCACAGTTGAACGAACCTTTAGGGAGGTCGGACGAGGAAGTTTTGAAATTTTGATGTTTATTTCTTCAAATTTTGAATTGCGAGGGGCGCAGAAAAGTATGATAATTTCAACTATATACTCCTGCCTTGCTCTGACAGAGAACGCCAGCAAATCGTGGTTTGATAAGGAAATGAGGAGATGAGATTTTCCAGGATAGCTATCCAGGGTGGCCTGAAACGTAAGAGAGAAATGAAAGCTTGGAAATTTCAGTGAAATATTTCATTTTTTTCAGGGGCTAGAGTATGTACTCGCACACAAAAGTCATAATTTTTACATTTTACGAAACATTGAAAGGAAGCGGTATTTTTCAATATCCTTTATAAATTTCTGAAATTTCATGAAGTATTTCAAGTGAAATTTCAAGATTTTACTTCTAATGACATTTTGCCACCCTGACGCTGTCAGCGGCGGTTGGGTGTCGCAGACTACACAAAAGCCCTATAAGAGCGACACGTTATAGTTATTAGTTACTCCTGCCTCATTTTGACGCCTGTCAGAAGTGTAATTGTACCAGCCAGAAGCAAGATTGAGTCAGCCAAAAGTATGGTTGAATCTGATTCCATACTCTAGCTGGTGCAACCACAATAAATTTTGGCATGCGCAAAAATCAACCATTTAAACCTTTTAGGCTACCATACTTTTTTCTTTGAGTACTTCTTGAAGTGAAAATTAAAAGAGGACCGATGGAATCACTTTATGTCTTCTGTACGTTTTGTATCAACGGAAGGCTGTTGAAGTTTCCACGCGTTAACTGACATTCCTCTTTGACTCACTTCACTGTGCGCCGCTCTGATCCCGATACTGCGTGACGTTTTCCCTCGGCAAACGATTTCGAGGAACTTTTATTGAGAAAAAATTCCTGGTGATGATTTAGTTTGATAGCTTTCGCAAAAACTGTTCATTATTCATTGCCTTTCAGAGATTTTCTATGAGACAGTATATCAAGTTGAATACATTGTAATAAACCTGGGAAAACAATAAATAAATAAAAGACTCGTTTAGGTCCAGGAGTCATTCATCTTATCACTGCGCCGTCGATCAATTTTAATGAATCAACGTGACACAAAAATAGTTTCCTTGAATGATCAATCCTTAGATTGTTGGGTGTTAAACTAATTTTGAGTATCTCTTCGTCCTTGAATTCTACCGAAGAAGCTGCCAAATTAAGTAAAATTATCCTGTTCAACCCCTCCCATGCGTCAGGAATTAAGTATAGGATGGCTTGCCTCTCCAGAAAAGGTGAATGGCAGGTTTGTTTGCGAGTATGACTTCTGAATGGCCTGCAACATCCAGCCCCCCCTCCCTCCATCGGCAGTGTAAAATGTTTGAATTTTAGTTCCAGGGGGGAGGGGGCAATTCGGGGGCATAATGAAATTTTAAAGATTTTGCGCGAGGAAAGGAGAGCTTTATGGCTCGCTCTTCATTATCTATGTCAAATGATTTTTTTTTTTTTCCTTTTTTTCTTTCTTTCAAACCAAGAATGAGCGAGGACCATTCAAATTTGGATGCGAACGGGGTATACTTACACAGCCGAGAGGAAGTAAGATTAAAAAGGACCGAGAGGCATTCAAAGTGGATTTGATTGAGATTAATTTCTAGATTGCGATGAGTTTTCGAGAGGAGAGCGTTCGGAGTCGCAGGACCGCGCTCGTTTGTCAATTGGTTTAGGTTCGTCAGAGGTAATCTCATTACTTTTCAATGCATATGAAATCAGGGGTTATTTATGATTTTTCTAATCGAATCAAAGCGCGCGAGGGCGCAGGGTGCAGGGCCGTGGTCGGAGGGGCGGGGCGGGGATCCGCGGAAACAGTAGGTCTACGAGGGCAGGGTCCGGGGCTCGCAAACACCGCCGCGGATTAAGGGCGGATTTCGCTCGGGCTTTTTTGAAGTGCAGATTTCCTTAAAAGCTCGTGCTTTGCGTCACCGTCACACAGTGGGTCGTGTCAATTAGAGAGGTCGCACATGAAATGTTTGACTAAAACTGCGAATTTTGATGTTTAATTCGTCACATTTTCAATTTTAAGGGGTGCTTCTTGAAGGAAATTTCAGGTGGAAATTAATGGAGCCACTTTAAGAACTTTAAAGTTTCGTATAAACGGAGTTGTGAGCGTTTAAAGTTTCCGAATTTCGTCCGGTTTCTCCTATAGAGTTGATCCACTGTGCGTCATAGCGAGCATTTACAGCCCTGTCGCACTGTTGCACAGATTAAAGAGAGCGACGCGTCGACCTTTCAATTTCCTTTTGTAATCTCTCACCTCTCATTTCTTTATCCTCCTCGCGAGTCAAATGGAAAAAGAAAATTCTACGGAACCTTTCTTCAAATCAAAGGACGCAAATTTTTCCGAGATTTCTTTGTAGCTTTCTCACTCCGCACTGCCGTGCTACGGAAAAACGTCGTATGAACATTCGAGAGTTGCCAAATTTCTCTCCGCATCAAATTTTTATTTTTGAGGAAAGCTGTGGATATTGTCCCTTGCAATTTTCGGGGACTTTAGGTGAAATTGCGAACAAAATTATCTGAAAAATTGAAAGAAAAATATTTACAAATTCCACCGAAAATTCGTAATTTACTAAAGGAAATTTGGCAGCGCCTGGAGGCTCATACGACGTTTTTTCTTAGCACGAAAGCGTGGTGTGAGCGCGTCTGAGGGAGCATGAAAAGAAAGTGTGCTTTTCTTGAAACTGTCCCTTCCCATCTCTTGCCACCCTTCCGTTCTTCAATCCTCTAATTAATTGTTGACCACATGCCCGACGGTCTTCATTTTTTTCTTCCCCTTCTTCATATTCCTCTCTCTCTCCCCCCTTTTCGCCCTTTCACCCCCCTTACCCCATTTCTCACTTACGAAAGTTGACAAAAGATATACGAAAGTTGGGAAATGCTATTCACATATCAAGGACTATGGAATAAAACCGACTATTTGCGAACCGGCGATTTTTCAGGACGAACAGAAACTTTGGCATTTTTGTAATTTTTAGATTAGATTTGCATTTTTTTTTTTTTTTTTTTTTTTTTTTGCAAAAATTGGAAACATCAACTAGCGTATTTTATACTTCTGAATGCAGCAAAGTCATGCACCAACTCATTTCTGCAAAAATGTGCAGCTAAGAGGTATTTTTCCTCAACCCTCGATATGAGGTTTTGGATTTCATGAAGTTCAACTGCGATAAACCCGACTGTACATGATATAAAGCTTCACAAATAAAAACCTTCGTTTTTCGGGCAAAAAAAGTAACCATACATTTCAACACTGAAAAATTTCCGCTCCCAAATTATTCCACAAGAAAAGTGTTGGTTACGTCTGACCGAAATCGTGTAGTATCTTGCCTTTTTTTTCTAATAACACACACAAATTAGAAAAAAAATTGATAGCAAGTGCATTGCCTAACTTTTGTGAAATTTACTTGTTTGAGTCAATTTTAGAACCATGGAATATAATGTTACACGTGCTCTTTCATCTAGGAAACAAAGAAGTATGACTCACAATTGCTTCGATATTATACCCAGCGCTTGATGCAACTATTCGAACTTGACGGATGCCCGTGATGCATATTCAAAGGATTGAAGGCGCGTGGACTTCCCTTTTAATGACAAGACACCGATGGACTTTTTCTTCGAGATTAAAAATAGTTTTTTCTATCAAATGAAGGTACTGCGACAAGATTGCATCAAACCCATTATAAAATATGACGCCGAAAAATATTGAGAGACGCCTGTTCGGTGTTCTGTCCGCCCTTCATCAAGACTTTTGAAATGGTTAATTTTGATCTGAATTAAGTCGAATTTAATATTCCATCATAATCGACTCTTCCCTTGCCCCCTCCGAGGCGTTGCACCAGTATTATGGGCAGAATTTTCATTTCGTCAGCGTAAATACACCTAAAACTTAGGCCATGGCGACGACCCTTTCTATAATAAACTAGAGGGCACATCTCAAAACTCGGAGGGAAAAGCACTCAAAGGATTATGAAAAGTCAAATTACGCGGGAGAGGGACCCGAACTCATAATCTCAAGTCGTTTAAAAGAAGTCATCGAGTTATGCGATCGTTAATTTTTGTTTGAGCTCCGAGGAGCAAGAGCCGTCGCTTTGTTGACAGGGACAAAGTCAGGTCCAGTGGGCTTGAGTCCTCTCTCTTTGACTTGAAATTTTGCTGAAGAAGCATCGTTTCATACAACATCATGAGGTATGCAAACAGAAAGTCTACAGAAAAAATGTCAACAAGCAGAAAGTCTACATTTTTTGGTCTACTTTTACAATGTCTAGAACTAAAAAGTCCACTACAAAAATGTCTACAAATAATAATGTCTTCTTTAAAAATAAACCCATACTCAGAGACTTCAATTCTGAATGAAATAGGTAAAGTGAGCTCACATCAGTTACTTCTTTAGTTGTATCTATGGAGAAGAATCATCGTGTATTCATTTTCCTTTAATAGACGCGTTATATGTAGACTTTTACTTTCTTGGGCATTCTAAAAATAGACCACCAAACTGTAGACATTTTGACTGTAGACAAAAAAAAATGTAGACATTTTTGATCAATAGGTACTTGAAAACTCCCGTGATATTTCTTCTCTTTCCGAGGAAAAGACTGTAGAAACTTCAAGGAATCATGTTGATTTGGATCCATGGCCGGATTCACCTACTTGCCGCCCCCTTCTCATTCGTTTTGAAACCCGATAAAAACCATCAAATGAACGTATCAGCGGGGAAGGGGTGCATAAGACGGATTTACTCGTGTTGAACACATTTTTTGGGAAAGCCCTGTCAACACTACTAGCAACAGTTCACGGAACTTTGCGCGAAAGTTAAGTTTCGTAAACCTAATCTCTGTATGGACAAGGCCTTCCATTCATAAGTAATGAACGAAAATATTATGAAAGAACAAACATAAATGTGGATCAATGATTTTAACTTCCGCCGCCGCGCCGCGCAAACTCCACCGTGTTTGGCGCAAAGCGTGAAATATTCCGACAGTCTTGTAGGCGCTATGCGTTTTACGCCGGCCGCTGCTGACCGCACTGAGTTTGATGCAATGCGTGAAGTATTCGTGCAGTCTTGTAGGCGCTTATGTGTGTTACATGCCGATCGCCGCGCCGAGAGCTTCTCCTTTTCATCTCAAGTCCTCGTTATCATGTCTCTCTAAGTTCCAGGCCACATTTCGTGTTTGGTCTCTTTCTTAACTCGACTTATTGAAGGTGCTGTCTCTTGTATCACTAAGAGACGACAAAATTAGAAATTACTGTACTCTTAGGAAATGAGAGATTTTGTCGCCTTTTCTCGTTTGTAATTTTATTTTTATAAATCCGATTTCTTTTTATACCTACACTTTAAAAAATTGCAATTTTTTGCCTCCCCTTAGATTTGCCGCCATGGGCCGTCGCCCGTGTGGCCACCCCCTTAATCCGGCCCTGTTTGGATCGCATTCAGCAGAAAGGAACCAGCGCGATTACAGTGTTTTCAAAGTCGTGCAACTTCTTCTTTACTTCCGAAAATTCTTAATACGCGTACAGTATTCAAATTAACACGATTATTTTTCTTTAAAATTATCATTTCTTTGGCGGGAAGAAAAAACTATCTGCTATTCTGGGATATTTTTAGATAATTATGAAGAAACAACATTCTTAAAGCACTGTAATCTCGCTCGTTCCTTTTTACGTATACTAAATGCGATCTATTTGATCTCTTTCAAATCTTTAAAATGGAAGCGGAGATTACAAACGAAATACGAGGTTTGTGAGTTACACCGCCGATGTGTAGCTTCGATGCAACTGAAACACACCGAGGCTCAATCGGACGTACTTCTGCCAAATGGAGCTATGTGCATTAAGACATGAGCCCTGAAACCCGTGAGGATATATGCAGAATAGGGCTCACGTCACAATGCACATAGCTCCGTTTGGCAGAAATACGTCCAATTTTCCGACAACGCTGCAACCCTTACCCACCCGGGCAACTCCCCGACGCAACGTAACGCACCGACGACGCTACCGAAGTCTCACCCTTCCGCTATTCCGCACGCGCTTCCTTTCATTTCCTCCTTCGCACTTCAACGCGCCCCCCGCCCCCTCTCCCCTCCGTCACTTCCCCGTGCCTCCCTTACCGTCGTCGCATTCACAATCTTTACTGATAGTAAATTATCACATCTCAAATATTTCGCTGTTCCTGCAATCCCCGTCCCTATTTGTCTCCTCTTATCCCTGTTTATTCTGCAAGATCTCCCTCTCGGCTGGCTTCCGCTATTCTTCACCCTTGTTCCCCCGTCCGCGGAATTTTTCTTTATTCCTACGATTTTTCAAGGCGAGTTTCGGATGGAAAGCTTGAGCATCCACCGTAGTGTGAGGCCGATTCGCTCCGGGATCTACATTTTTTCGGAAAATTAAATAATGTGGGATCGGGAATGTGCTCCGGATAGAAATGCGATGTAGCACTGCATAAAGGTACCAAAAATAACTCAAAATTAAGATTGTTTTTTAAAGTTTGCTGATTTTTTTTTCTCTCACTCCGATGAATCGATGGACAGCGCAGCGTCAGAAATCAGTCATCACGTTATAATACTGCCGTGATAAGGAAGAACGCCGTATGAACATTCGAGAGTTGCCAAATTTCCTCCAATAAAATGGCTATTTTTGTGGAATGTTATGAATGTTTTTCCCTTTAAATTTTCAGGAACTTTAGATGAAATTGCGAACAGAATTATCTGAAAAGTTGGCATATTCATAAGTTTACCAGGAAATTCGTGTTTTATCAGAGAAAATTTGGCAACGCCTGAAGGTACATACGGCGTTTTTCCTTAACACGGTAGAATAGGCATACATATCGACGATGAAAATAAAACTACCAGACCACGTATCTCGTTTGCTGTGTTTACAAATCTCTGCTCACATTTTAAATTTTTGAAGGGGAACAAATCAACATAATTGCTTAAAATTTTCACGGAGTTCTCCTCGCACAGAAGTGAAAAATCACAAAATTTTATAAGAATTAATTGACGTTGAGTAGTTTCCCATTTGAAAATTAAAGTATGACAAGAAGTCTGCAACGTCGTTAACTGAGCTACGTGGTCTCGTAGTTTTACCGTCCGTACACCAACCATCTCCTCTCCCCCCCCCTCCCCCCCAGAGACGTACCTAGCAACGGAACACGAGAGAGACAACCATAGATGACGTTAGCAAACATGAGGAGGCGAAGTTAAAATCATTCTAATAATGCATCGATGAAACACCGAACGGCAAACGGGGGCTGTAAAGTGCGGAATGGTCGCCGGCAGCGTTGCTCTGGCGCGGTCGAAAGTCGTGCTCTCCGCTTTCAGCGTGGATTCGCCTTGCAAATTTCGGGGGGGATGCCTCGACCAGGACGTGGCAAGCCTGGGGCCCAGATTAGGCGCAGCTGTTGAAACAACGCCGGGTTCGCTGCAAATTATTCGCTATGCAACACTCCGGGCCGGCCGCCCAAGTGTACTCCCGAGTCGGGGTTCTTCGGCGACGCCAACCGGGGTCCCCGGCACCACTTAACAGCCGAGCGCACATCCCAATTCGCGCGCGTGAGTTTAGTATCGCATCAACCGTGGGCTAAGGTGCTCTTGCACGCGACTCACACGTGAGCAATACGTTTATTCTGGCATTATATCAACTCGCCGAGTTTTAGGTGACTCGAGACTCGCAACTGTGTTGACTCGCACGAGAAAACACATTTTTAGGTTAATAACCCAACTACCTAACGACCGCGGGACTCGAGAGTGTCTACGAAAAATGCGCCTTGCATATTCCACGGTTTACTCCCCTCCAATCTGTACATCATACTGCCGTGCTCAGAAAGAACACCATATGAGCCTTCAGGTGTTGCCATTTTTTCTTCAATAAAATACGAATTTTCCGGGAAACCTGTGGAAATTTTTCTTCCAATTTTTCATAGAATGTCATTTGCAATTGGACGTATTTCTATCAAACGGAACTATGTGCATTATGACGTGAGCCCTGTTATGCACATATTCTTATGGATCTCAGGGCTCATGTCTTGATGCACATAGTTCCGTTTGACAGAAATACGTCCAATTTGATCTTAATCATCTTAAAATTTCGACGAAAAATATTCATACTGCTCCTTAAATAAGAAAAAAAATGAAAGAAAAGAAAGAAAAAAGAATGAATGGTGGAGAAATTGTGTGGACCCAGCACCATTTCTCCACCTTGATCCTCAAATGTTTATATTTTATCGCTGGAAATGTGGCAACATTTGGATGTTCATACGTCGTTTTTTCGTTACATGGTTGCATAGGTCTACTCAAAACATTAGCGCTATTGTGATGGTATGATTTTGAATACTTTGCCTGAAAATACAAATATAATAATCGACTAATGGGTGTTTTTATGGATGCATTTGATCAACAATTCTATTGAGTTTATATAACTCCCAATAGCTTGATAGACTGTGTTGAAAAGTTTCACTGAAGAATAATTAACACATGCGAAAATGTTGAAAGCAGTTCGATCGCATAGGGTTAAATTAGAGCACGGTTAAATGAGCTCCGGCAATTTCTTTTACAACTGACCGGTCACTTGGTGGATGACTCCTTGTACAAAAAAGTTTTAAACAAAATGGAAGGAATATACCAGGGAAAGTCACTGCAGACAAACCCTCCCTCCTAAAAAAAGGAAGAAAAAAATTAACTGCGCTGTCAAATTAAGACGTCGGGTATCTCCTTGCAAGAAACGCACGCAGCTACGTTGTGCCGGGTTGAAATTTAAAAGAAAAATAATGACGGTCGTTTGTTCCCCGAGAAACCACTAGCATAAAATAATAAGAGTCAAAAATATTAAACTCTCTACCTGCTACTCCTGCTCTTCTTCACTTAGGCGCCTCTGTTGCCGAGCTGGCAGGTCTCTTAATATCCCTTCGCTCGTGTCCAATACGAAAACAAAATGGGTAGGGTCTTCAATAGAAAATAAGAATCCTTTCAACAAACGAAGTTCTTCAAAAACAAGCATAAGAACAGTCACTTCAGATATTAGTGTGTCATTCAATGTCAACGAGAAAATTTTTTTGTTTTCTTTCTTTTATTTTACGAATCTAAAGTGCACCCTCCCTTCGGAGGTTTGTCATGTGAGCCCGGTCTTTCCTCATCTTGTTAAGCTCCGCCTTATAAATTAACTTTACAATTGCTAAAACATTATTGAAGGAAATTAGTTTATTGATCATGTATGTTTAGAATTGGATCAGTTAATTTTTCAAACATGGAATGGAGTTACGTTCTTTCACCTCGGTTAGGAACGACGAAACGTGACCCCGTTTTTTATGTAACGCCTTGATACAACTATTCGAACTTGACGGATGTCCATGATGCATACTCGAAGGAATGAAGGCGCGTTGACTTGCCGCTCGTTCATGATGAGACGTCGCGCCGTTCCACATTTTGTTCATTCATCACATCGCATCATGCTTTTACGACCAGCTTGGAGGAGACCTATATTATAAAATACGACGACGAACAACATTGTGAGACACCGGTTTGGTGACATTTCATTCACTCTTTATCAAGACATTTGAAATTCATCCTTTGATTTGAATTAAGTTATAAAATTGAATATTCCATCATGAACGGCTCTTTTTCACGAAAACAGAGAAGTATGGAGTTAAGACCCAACTTGAGCATTTCCAATTAATTGCGGCTGTATCCCAATAAAATATGTTACTAACCCAAATATTGCGGCACTACCCCAACTTGAGTTGCAGTACTATAATTGATTGGAAATGCTCATATAATCCGATGAAATGGGATAGTTCACGATTTTAGGAGATTACCCCTAACACTTCTTTTTCCGTGTATACCCCCTCTAAAATGTTGCAACAGTTTTATGGGCAGAATTTTCATCTTTTGTTTTATTATTACAATATTACAATCGTTAAAGATTCTTGTGGGGATATCTCATAAGGTTAAGAAGATAAATGATAGAACCATGATGCTCACATTAATTTTATTACTTACATATAGTGCACGCAAGAGCCGAAGCTTTTAAAGGTTTAAAGGTTCTATCATTTATCTTGTTAATTTTATTGTATAGATGCTACTCCGAAAATCATATTTAATATCTTACAGGGGGTTATATCTTTAGGATTTTCTTTTCCTCTAAAGTTTCTGGATTTTTTCCTCTTTTTCAGAAAGAGGCGGCAACGGCGGAGGACACGCATCCACGAAAAATGACCGGGGCCGAGATCCCTCACCTCAGGACGTCACTTATTTTTCAGTAAAACAGCGTCGTGCGGTTATTTTTACGAGCCGAGGTCCGGGGCCTTTTTTTCGGGCTCTCCTCCCCCATTTTTTCGGGGCCGCGAAATAAATTATCCGATATCTTGATTCCCAGTGACGAGTCGTTAAAAGCGCTGCGGCCGGCTGCGGCTGTGCCCGGCCCGGGCCGGGCCGGGGCTGCGGCGTTATAATTTTCAAAATCTGGTCCTCCGCGTCAATTATGATAATGATCTGGGCAGTAGTAAAATTTCGGTGCAGATGCTCGCGCCCGGTGGAAAGTCGAGCTGCCGACAGCCGAGTCGCGGTCGACACGGTGTGAACCCCGCAACCGCGATCACCGCGATCCAATCCTGAACAAGAAAAACCTAACTACAGTGAAAATCTTACGTAGATCCGTGGTTTTTCCAAGGCACGGCCGCGCACCGCAACGCACGCTCACTCGCGCGACGCAACGATTCACGTGATGCGCACACCACCGTTCCTACCGCACCGTACCGTCCACTACCTCTGACGCCCCCCCCCTCCCCCCTCTCCCTCTACGAGCCAGTGGCGTTTTCTACGTTCACACGAGGGAAGTGCTGGTTCATTGAATGAATGAATGCAGGAGTCAATTGAATTGGTGTCTGGTAGAAAGATGAAGGTCCTCAAAACCGAATTTTTCAGGAGAGGCGAAAAAAAATTATTTTTTTCATTAAGCAGGATGACTTGAAATATTTTGGAATGTTTGAAGGAGAGGTCTAAGTCTGTTTGAAAGTTCTAAAATAATATTCCAGGCTGTTTAAAAGTTTGGACTTACTAGTTTTTTTCTTTTTCTTTTGTTTTCTTTTGTTAAAGAAAATAAAGGAAAACTAAGGAATCTGCCAGTATAAAAGGTGGGTTCAAAGTGCAAGTTTTGAAAGTTGTTTGCTACTTCTTGAATACTGCCGTGCTGAAGAAAAACGCCGTAAGAGCATTCAAATTTTGCCGAATTTCTTCTCTGAAAATATCTATTTCGGAAAAAAGTTACAAATATTTTGTCTTTAAATTTTCCGACTCTTTAGATAAAACTACAAACAAAATCATTTGAAAAATCGGAAGTGAAAGATTCCCAAATTTTCCCGAAAATTCTTGATTTGTCGAAGGAAATTCGGCAACGCCTGAAGGCTCATACGGCGTTCTTCGTTAGCACGGCGGAATATGTAACCACGGGAGCGGGCAAGAGCGACTTGCATACTGTCGTCTTTCGTGATGCATGACGCAAGATTCGTCTATTCTATATCATCCTGACGATTATTTCTAAGAGTTGTGTAAGAGACACTTGATATTTCAAGGAAATTGAAAAATGTATTCGATAGAGTTTTCCTCTAGAATAATGCTAAGTATATTCTCTAAAAACTTAATTCCAACTTCCTCCTATTTTTGGTAACACGGCAGCCATGCTGGACCAAGTCAGGCGCTAAACTCCGGAAAATTACTCCGTTGAATCCCAGTGAAATTCCAATGATCCGGATAAATAATTAGGACTGGACTACTCCGGATATCGGATTATGCAAACTGGATGATGCAAATCCGGAAAACCACTTGTCGTAAGGTATGTGCTCGAAGCATTATGTGACCGTTCACAGGAAAGAGGACTAAACGAGACACATTTTTCACATTACTGTCAAGTTTAGCACACAAAAAAAATCGGAATTTGAGGCGCCAAAGAAGGGACCATACCACCTTGGCCCCTTTTATAAATCTGCGACTCGGTAGAGATGATAAAATAGATCATCTAGCTCGCTTTCGTAGAATATTGCGTGCCAAGGAGATGAAGAGAAAAAAATTGCAACGCACTTTCGCAGAATTTCACAACTAAACCGATTAGACGTAGTTTCCAAGAAGACGACAATTTTTGCCTGAAAGGTCATGATATCTAATGTGACGTGCGTCGCGGGTGTGATTACGTAAGAATGAAAGTGGCTGAGTCCCTTTCACTCGTATTTGTTGAAAAAGAAAGCGTCTATTTTCAAATGAGCCCTGGGGTGCTGATCTGATCTCCGTTGAAATATGAATGATATTGACTTGTTACCGAGGAGATCATTAACGACCAAATTTTCAAAATCAAATTATGCTCAAATTTGCATTCCTTTCTTTTACCTTTTTCCAAAATACGAGGGTTGTTGGTGAGAAGTAAGGGGGCAGAAACTGACAGGCCCACATTATCTTGTGAGAGAGCTGTATACTAGCTGCCGTCTTGCACAAAATAATATACCCCTCTCTGTGACAACCATCTTAAGAATTGATTTGTAGGTTTTAAAAAGTCTAAAAATGCTAGAATTCAGAAGATAACACATAAGGTGTTTCGCCCAGCATGGAATAAATACCGAAGCCCCGTTTTTAACTGTCGAAGGTAAAATATGTCAATGCTCACCCTTTTACTGAGAAACAATCACTCGATTGTCATTTAAGTGATTATAGACAATTTTACGAAAGACTGTCGAGTAATTCAAGTACACTCTTCGATCGATCAGAGCTAAGTCCATTTTCTCATTTTTGGAATTACTGTTTTCTCCATGCGGTGACACGACAGTATAGCTCCACAGCAAGGGAAATGAATTCCAGTGGCGTGGCGTGAATTGCGATGTATCGATTATTTTGCCATTTAAACCTATGGTGAAGAATCGATTATTAAGGCGTTCACTGCGAACACCCTGTCTATCGATCCTTTTCCATAGGTTTAAATGGCATAACAATCGATATATCGCAAAGCACGCCGCGCCACTGAATGAATTCACCCGGCAACGGCGGTTCTCCCAGAATTTTATCTCTAACGCCAGTCACTATAATCCGCGAGTTCCCACGCAATTTGATGTTGTTTTCGTGTCGTGAAAAATGATAAAATTCCAATACATATGCGCACTTTTCCCATTTTTCCTTTCGCCGAGACACCCCTCTCCTTCCCCCGCCCGATATTTCCCACTCTTCTCTCCTTTTTTTCATTTTCGGCGCGAGACATCTGTCGCGGAATCAAATATGACGGAGGATCGAGGTGGCAAAACTTGTCCAATGTACCGGTTTGGCAGTAATTCATCTCATATTTCGGACCCACCGCACTCCGCCACCCCGCGGCACGATACGACGATGACGGGGCGGCNGGGGGGGGGGGGGGGGCTTGCGGATTTATCCCACCTTGACATTCAATTCAGCCCAGCTTGTGTACGTGAGTCATTCGCGTTTGATGAACTCGGATTAAGGCCGGCTGTGCTGCCGTGTTGAGGAAGAACGCCGTATGAGCCCTCAGGCGTTGCCAAATTTCCCTCGACAAATCACGAATTTTCCGGAAAATTTGGGAATAATTTCCTTTCGATTTTTCAGAGGATTTTCTTTGTAATTTTATCTATAGAGTCGGAAAATTTCAGGCAAAATTGTTCATACTTTTCCTCCGAAATAAATATTTTCTGAGAAGAAATTTGGCAATATTGGAATGTTCTTACGGCGTTTTGAGTCAGTACGGCAGTGTGGCTGTCAACTAATTGAAACTTGCCCTAACGACCGACGTGAGATCTTCATAAAATACTGCTGACAGCCGGAGCTCATTTTCTCCTTTAAAGAAAGACGAAAAAAAAACTTAATCTCGTTCTTTCGGACACAAACGGCCGGGGCGGCGGCGGCGGTGGCGAAACGACGACGCGACGGACGCGGTGATTTAAAAGTTTAAATATAAATGTGCGCTCCGATATAATGTAATCAGTGACAGAATTAACATGGTTATGTTTCTGTTTTATTGGTCCCCCGGGTCCAGAGCCCGTGTGGGAAGGGAAGACGAGCGCCTTTTTCTCACGCTTGAGGAGCCGGGGCCGTTAATCGCTTGTTTACTTCCTTAATTTAAGTCATTTCGCCCGTCCGAGAGGAAATCTCCAGCCAAATGAGGCATTCAACGTTCGGCCGAAAAACTGAGGTGCTCATTCACGTCATTCATACCTTCCCGTACCGTGATCATTCGATATCCGGAACCACCATTATGACGTGCGAACGTACATGAAATCGATATGATGGGCTTGGAGGACAAGGTGCATGAGTGCAATTTTTGAAAAAATTGAGGTATTCATGAACTCTACTAAAACTAGTTTGGAAGTATATTCGGTGAAAAATTCACAACTAAAGTCCAACTTCAAAGCATCAAGTGAGTTTAAAATTACTTTCTGCCATAGGGCCTCATGTAATTTTGAAACCTTAAACACGTATTTCTTGAAATAGCAATAACTGCACTTATGCACCTTGTCTTATGAGACAGGGTTTACGTCGCAATAAAAATTGTGTATTTACTCGTTTTTGGCCAACGCACATCGGAAGAAATTCTACTCATCTCTTTGCGTTCTACTGATATCAATGGAGAACTTCTACTCGTGTCGATACAATTTTTTTGTCATTTCCGTAATTGAATAAAGAGCTGTATCTAATCAGCGGAGGTATCTTCATGCAATGTAACATTTAAAGAGTCACTTTTTGAATTTTGAATTGTGTTTGATGCCGTGCTTATTTTTTGAGGTATCAGAAATCGCGCATTCAACGTCTGCCCATACTAGTTGCTCCTCTATTCATCTGAGTTGGCCAAAATCGAGTTGAGAGGTTCAACTTATATGTTTTGATTTGTACAAAAAGCTATAGAGATCTAACTTATAACAGTAGAGATATCTCAGAGAGTGAAGATCATTCCAGACAAAATTTCATAAGGGTTCATGTGTAGGGGAATAACAGTGTTGTCAAACTCCGAGAGTCACCACTAGTCAAAGTTGAACGGAAGTACTCTAAGAACGCAATGTAATTTTGACTACAGTTTGCAATAAGGAACTATACTACTTCTGTTTCATTTCAGAAACAATATGTGTGTACAGGCTAGTGTAGAGCTAGACATGGTATTCCCTTAATGCAAATTGTCCAACCGATACTTGTAATACGCCTTCATAATGCGAGGTATACCACACAACGACTTTACGAGAAGTAGTTTCATACTCATCAAAAACATGTGGAAGCTCATCAGAAAATTAGTTCTGGACCACCAGTTTTTCATTGCATCAACGTAGTTGCTGTCTGGCCTAGCCAAACTTTGAGCAGCTTCATTAATCCATCCTTCATCATCCTCCCCTCTTGTTCAACAACAAATCTGACACCCAAGAACAAAATAAGACATTTTGATATATTCCCCTCATTTCAAAACCGCATGCCAACATACATAATGTATACAATCAGAGTAATCGTGATTATCAGGTCAGTGGGTTGGAAAATGCTTAACAGTGCCTCTGATAAATCTCAACTAAGTTTCCTCCAAAGAAAAGGGGGAAAATATAATGAGGATCAGCGAGAACTTCCGTTTGTTTTTCATCTAGACTTATCACGATTATGTAATTGAGCAGAGAAAAGGCCGGAGAAGATCACATAATTTAAAATTACGCTTTCAAAATCGTAATCGGCTTGCTGCCAAGTTCCGAGTGTTGTTGCTAGTTAAGCGAAAAATCACCCCACGTTCAACATTATAGTATACATTCAAGTTAGCACCGGTTGGCAACAATGCTTCCAATTGAACAGATTCCACCATCAATTTTGACCTTGAGATTTTGACAGCCTTGTGGAACAGCGAATTTGTAGTTCGTTTCAGCGGTCATGGCGCACAATGAGTTAAAATTTCAATTCTTAGACCTCGTGCCAAGAAAAGTTATAGATCGTCAGATATTGAGTGGAACTTTCCGACGTTATGAATTCAGACAAAAATATAAGGTTGAAAACCCGGTAAAATATTATTATTTTAGGTCATAAATTTTTCTCAGCCAAAGTTTCATTCTTCTCCTCCTCTCAAAGATGGAGGAAATATACATTTTTGGGAATATCGTCAAAAAATTTTGATCCCTTAAAACGTCCTTGAGAGGCATAGAGAAATGAGTGAGTAAGGTCATGACACGCACAACAGTCTGATACGGGAAAAGCTGTTGCATATAACATTGCAACTTTGTACTGCGTAAAAAATAAATAACTTGGATAATTTGATTTAAATCCTCTTCGGAGTGTTCTACTCTGCCGTGCTAAGGAAGAACGACGTATGATCCATCAGGCGTTGCCAAATTTCCTCCGATAAAATCCGAATTTTCAAGAAAACTATCGGATATTTTCCCTCAAATTTTTCAGACCATTTTGTACACTTTTTAATCTAAAATATCTCAAAATTTGAAGGATATCTATGCACAACTTTCCCGTAAAATGCATTTTTTATCTAAGAAAATTTGGCAACTCTCGAATGTACGTGCGGCGTTCTTCCTTAGCATGGCAGTACTGTCCTCGTCCGTTTAATGCGTGTCTGGCACATTACTAGCTTCCTCGTGACTTCTGCTTTAATCCTCATAATGAGCCATTTTATCGAGAGAAAAAAATCAAAACAGCGTAGTGACGATCTCTCCGTCGGGAGTTTTGTCAAACTGCACTTGTTGAAAAAATTGAGGAAGCGTTTGATAAGAGCTAATGGATCGTTAATGGACCAGTCAGTGTAAGCGATGAGTGAATTTCTCGACGGCCAATCAACTTTGTTGGCCTCTTTGTCAACTTTTTAAAGGGAGCCGCGTTCCGCAATCAACCCCAAAGTCAGCGTCTGGTCATTAGCACTTAACCTTTTCTCGGCTCTGCCAGCTCACCCACGAGTGTCCGCAAGCGCTCGCTAGTTATTGCTCGATTCATTTTTCTTCATTTTATGAAAGCCATTTCCAGACGACTTGAGTTTGAATTTAGACTCGTACGGCAGTCACCATAGATTGGGTAATATGCCGCGAGAGTAGTGTTCGAAACTCACCTTTGAGTTTTAGGAGCCAAGTGGCGCAACAAGCCTGATTTTTAGGCGCCATTGAAGATTTTTCAGGGGCCAGATTGACTTTTTTCCTATATATTACGGCACATTTAGTGAAAATAGAGATGCAAGATGTTTTCGTAACAAAACTAGTAAGTAGTTGTAACTTGAGGAAGACAAAAGCACAAATGATGAAATCGTGAAGATTAGAAAAAGCTCTCACTTGTGGTGCTGAAGATTTCGAATAATCACCTAATATGAAAATTCAGATTTTTAGGGGGCAATTGTTAGGGGCTACGTTGGCGCAAAGCCTTCAATTTTCAGGCGCCATGGCCGATGTTTTTGGCGCATTTGGCGCGTTGGCGCCTGTGAGTTTCGAACACTGCGCGACAGCCAGATGCGTGGCCAGAAATGTTTTAATGAGGTGGGGTAGGTCCACGGTTAAAAATTGATAATGAAGGAGGGGTAGTTCCAAATTAAAAAATTCCTGAAAATCATGAAAACTGATTGACATTCCAGGAAAAAAAAATTCATTCATGGGGAGGGGGGATCAGATCCACAGGGATGCCCCGATCCCATGGCTACACGACTGTGAACAGCACATATTCCAGAATTAGGTTGTGTTATTTGTGACACGCAACGAAGACGAAAACGAAACCTATGAAACAATAATAATATGATAAAATAACTATTTTGGATAGAAAAATATAACAGTGGAGTATATTTTTTGTATCGGTATCTCCTATTTGATCAAGAATAATACATTTACATTGAACAAAGTTTAATAAATATACCTTTACCTGCCAAGTAAGGGACGAAACGAGAATTTTTGCGTGAGGGGGGTGTCAAGGGAAGGAGAAATCTGCTCCTCTGTGTCTTTCACACCAAGGTGCATGGGTTACGCGCGATATTTCTTGAAATTTTTCAAGTTAAGCATACATACATATAAGTCGCTTTACAGCACTCCCTCGCGCTCTATGACTCCTAACCTCCACTGCTCTCTTTCAAACCTTAAATCATGGGGCATTGAGCACCTTAAAATTTCCGCTTCAATCCCCTCCCTCCAATCTTTCGTTGGGCGCCCTCTGCGTCTTCTCCCAGGAGGAACCCAATCAAGGATCAAGTTAAGCACCACATTAAATTGTGAACAAAATTCTTTCAGATTTTTTTCTCAAGTAGTCTGAAAACACAATAATTTATCAGATGAGATTTGGCAACTCACAGATGTCTATACGGTGTTTTCCCTTAGCTTAGCAGTATGGCGCAGCGTTACGTGAGCTCCCGGCATACCTCTCTCACCGAAACTTTAGAGGCTACTCCACGGAAACTTGGGACTGGGGAACCTTTGCTTTTTGAAGTAACTGCCTCAACGATGCTATTAGCCAGCTCCAAGACGGAAGGAAAAGAGGTGAATTAGAGTCTGGAGAGCCGGGCGAGGGATAGTTAAATAAACTCAAATAAATGCGCGTTTAAAGAGCGTAACGCTTTAAGCTCGTTTTAATTTGTGGGATGGAATTGGAGAGGACTTAGTAGGAGTGACTAATGGCGGATTTTCTGGGCGAAGCTCACGAAACTTGTCTTTTCGCGTAAGGCGGAAGATGGGAGCATATCAGACGGTGGTGTTTTGTTAGTCAAGCACCCTTTGATTAGAGCCACTACTACTTCTACACATCCGCCCCCCNCCCCCCCCCCCCCCGGCCATGACTCCCCCTCCTCGTGATGTTCGTGGCTTCGGAGAAAATGAAAAGGGAAAAAAAATCGTCTTTAATTTAAGAGTATTTTCTTTCTATCTGTGGACCGTAGGCGCCCTCAGTTGCACATTCAATTATAAATTAAGTGAATGAGTAGAGCCACAATCTCCTTATCGTTTAGACTTAGAGGGTTCACCGTGTAATTATTTTTCGGAAAAAAAGGTTCCAAGCGGCGGGGCTTGACGCCTAAGTCCGAGTGCACTCAAGACTCGACCCCCTCCGCCCACCCCCCGTCTCTCCCTTTTCCCTTTCTCCCCCCTTCGTCTTCACCCCTCGCTCCCAATCAAAACGGGGCTACTGACCACGTTTCAAAACAAATAATTCTTAGCGCACGGCACACCACTATCGCCGACCTTAAGTCTTGCTCTTGATGAGGATCTAAGATATTTCTTTCACCTTCAGTCAAGGTTTTTATCTCTCTCTCTTTCTTATTACGTTCCTTCTATCTTCTTTCTTTTCTTTTCTCCCCATCTTCAAAATCTCTCCAAACAAGTCTCGGACGTTTTTCATTTCTGTTCAGAGCATTGATCTCCCTCTCCCCCAACCCCCGTGCATCCATTCCTATCACGTCTTGAACCTTTTTTTTCTTTTTATGGGGTTGCTCCTAAACAATCAGGTCAGTTAGGGCATTACGTGATACTATTTCAGATCTATTACGCAGTAAGTCGGTTTATTGAAACAGCCGATGTTATCAGCACACGACTGTTGACTTTCCCTACTTAGCATTTTTGTTTCCGTCATTGCAGATTACCCACAGAGAAATAAACTTCGATTGATGCACTGTCTCGGAACTTTTGGAACCCAGTTACTTATTTTAGTCCCTCATCCTAGCTTTCTATTTTTAATTAACCTATCACCCAGATAAAAAAAAACTTCAGTCACATGCAGGTACCAAACTTCAGCTCATTTTGAATACCGAAGTTTTTCGGTTCAAGCATGACAAAGGTATTCGGTTCCAGGAACCGAATTTCTGTCAGCTAAACCAAAGTTTGATATTGATGGAAAACTTCAATTACCTGAACCGAAAAACTTTAATGTTCAATACTTAATTTCTCCATGCTGATCGATGGTGACATTTCGTGAAAAGGCTCAATTGGCGACTTTGCTGAAAATTGAGTGCTGTAAATGGATCATCAATATCTCTGTTGAATGTTGACCCTCAAAACTCATTTTCAACCATTGTTCACTTTCCACAGAAAATATTACGAATTGTAAAAATTTACACTTTTTTCAATATTGCGAGTAACTTTAATACTCAAGGCGCCATTTTATGAACAGAAGTAAAAGGATGGCTTATTAGCCATGATGTCATCGATCGCTGAAAATTACGTGTGACCACCGTTCAAGGCACCACTCAACGATGCATCGGTGGCCTCCATTTTCAGCTCTTATTTTCAGCGTGTGAAGTGGGCATATATAATTGTTAACGAATTCTGTCTGGAGATTTTCAAACCGATGCTAATCTAACTTCTGTGGATTTGGAGCCGAGACGGAAATTGCATCAAAAGTTATTAAAG
Source organism: Bemisia tabaci (assembly GCF_001854935.1). NCBI lineage: Eukaryota > Metazoa > Arthropoda > Insecta > Hemiptera > Aleyrodidae > Bemisia > Bemisia tabaci. The sequence goes on along the minus strand of NW_017549038.1, from coordinate 1,933,825 downwards.
GAGTTGGCGCTTGATAATCAAATCAAGTTCTCTGTCACTCCAGTCATCGTATCGTCAAAAGAAGCGAAGTTGGAAATGAGCACTTGTCCGTTTGTGCTTTTACTTTAAATTAAGTGGAGGCACTTACTGTGATTAAGGATTAAGACAATATTCAGTCCGACGTTGAATGGAAGTAAAAAACTCAACTGCATTTCCTCAGAGTTTAAGAGACTTTTGCAGGTGCTCTGTCTTAAACGGGAACTCGACTCTAATTAATTAAAAGCGGAAGACGTGCTCTAATTGCTCAGGGAGAGAAAGAGAAAAAAACCATTTTTGATTTGTGAGTGACCCCTGAACATGTTTCCGGCGCCTTGTAATTAGATTCAAACAATTTAGACCATTAATTCACAGATTTTTACTCTTTGATCTCTTTTTTTCTCCTCTGAATAATTTAAGTCAAAATCCAGTAGAATCTGTTCCATACTATCGAAAACATTTAGTTTCATTCCATCGGGACGGCTCTACCTTGTTACTGCTTCAATTCACCGACTCTTCAAAAATATGCAAAAATCACGGGCTCGTTTAAAAGCTTCGAGGCCATGGAAGAATTCGATGCGTAAAATTATGGGAGTCGGTTTGTTTCATGAGTCCATAACCTTGGACAAAATGCAGTAAAAACGATGACTTCTCCCAGGATTGGGGGATGGTTTTGAAAAGTAATATTTTGGGGAGAAAATCTCCAGAGTTTCATTTTGACCACAGAATAAGCCTCCGCAGTCCGGTCACATAAATCTCTAGAAACTTTTAGTAACACTGGTCTGAAAGGCTCAGATCTTGGGACTCCAAACGTATTTCAGATAAAAACGCATTAGAAATCTGAGGGAGAGAAACAGAAGACAGACAGCAAGGAGAACATGAACATTAACAAAAGGTAAATCAGGACAATGAAGAAGGAGATAGGAGGAGAGAAGAAGAAGAGAGGAGAAGAGTCTAAAAGAGGGAGAGGGAAAAGAAGAAGTAAGAAAAGAAGAAGAGCTAAAATAAGAAAATGAATTTTTTATTTTTCCTCCCCTTTCTCTCTTACTTTTCCTTCTTATTCTTCTTCTCTCCTCATCGCTCCCTTTCTTCGCTTTCGTCGAAGACTTAAGTTTTAAAGAAACGCAAGAGTCTGCTAAGAGTCAAGAATTTTTGGATAAACTGGGGAAAGAAAAGATTGGACCAAAGTGTCGCATTAGGGGTCGTCCATAAATTAAGTAACGCACTTTTTTGGCATTTTAATCCCCCCCTTCTCCATGTGACAAATTTGTGACCTCATCCTTTAACATGCAAAAATGGCATAACGCTCTCCTTGACCCCCCCCCCCCCCCCCCCCCCCNGTTACGTATAATTTATGGACGTCCCCTTCCTCTAGAAAGCATCAATTAACACTTATTTCTTTGGTCAGCACATGAATTTCTGTTTAATGGTGTAATTTCCAGATGAGACTTTTATCCAACTTTTCCTTTTCTGTAAGTTCAGCCACCTATAAATGGTTTTAACGGTTTTTGCGCGTTTGGCGAGCACTCTGCAATACAAGCAGATGAAATGACAATGATTTTCTGGTGTGTGGGCAGGCGCGAAGCAGCGGCGTGGCGTGCTTCGCGATGTATCGATTGATCTACCATTTGAGCCTATGGAACAAGATCGATAAACAGTGTGTTCGCAACGAACACCTTAATGATCGATTCTTTACCATAGCTTCAAATGGGGAACTATCGATAATCGATCGTTCACGCAACGCTACTGGCGCGAAGGAAGAAGCGCCACCGCAACCACCCCGACTCCCAAGGACTTGGCAACGGAGTCGGAAAGTTGGGAGCTGACTGGGCAAGCATGACCCACACCACCGCACGGCGCGGCGCGGCGCATGCAGGCGCAGGCGCAGGCGCAGTGCATCGGGCGCACGAGCCGCTTAAACGAAGGTATAGCGTGTGCAAGTCCCATGAATGCATTTGTATTCCAGCAGCATCGAGCATGGAGCATCCAACCGCGCATTGTCCTCAAACTCGCCTCTTCCTTCCTTGTTTCTTGCACCTAGCCACCGAGTTCCATCTTTCAGCTTGCGCATGGATATTCTCAGTTTCTTGTTAACGTCCGAGCTGAAAGTCCGCAGCAAGTGAATCTCGTTTTGAAAATTTTCCAAAAGAACCAAAAAACAAAAAAAATATAACGGTTCACTAGACATGACGGCCCACTAGATGTCGGCCTCCTGTGGTGTAGTGGTTGTAGCGCTAGCTCTATAATCGAGAGATCCCGGGTTTGATTCCCGGCCAGGCGACCCGAGTTTGATGGTCTCAAACAATGGTAGCCCGCGACTGGTTGTTCAGTGGGGACGGAGGGCTAAAAAAGCGCAGGCCTTGTGGGGGGGGGGGAGCCACAATGGCGAACTAATGAATGTTTTTACCCGGTGCTTCTCTGAAAAAATAGGATGCTGTTCTAGCACCTAAGATATGAAAAATGTGTCTGGAGACCCCGAGATGCTGCCTTGACTGCTCACGCAGTTAGATTTGCATTCAAAGGTTGTAAAGTTAACTGGGAGGTAATAAGTGCAGCATTTTGGGATCACCAGACATAGTATGTTTGACATTTTGGATGCTAAAACAGCATATTGAGCGTTCACCACGTTAGTAGTGTGAAAGAGAGGAGATAAAATTGGAAAGAAAAGAGATATACATATAGTCGTGATCCTTGAAACGAGTTTTACGCAACAAAATGGAACCTTGAAAGCGGACGATTCACGTGGTTCTTAGCCGGAGAATCCATGCCTTAAGACGATTTTGCGGGACACTCCTTGAAATTTCCTTGATTTGAAGTCTTAAGTACTAGAGAATTACGTAGCTCCCAAGTCATCGAAACCCTCGTATTCAAGGACCTTTCAAGAAGGTTAAAGTCAAGCATATTTTAATCAACGTTTCGATTTGGGCTTTTAGTAGTAGGGGTGGATATTCAGCCACCTCAAACGGAAAGGGGAAGGTGTGCAGTTTGGAGAGTTTTGATCAATTAATGGTGTTTTCCACTTCTGCCTCCGTCTTTTTTGCAGCATCCCCTTAATTTTCATGAAACGGAGAGATCATGCCCCTTTACCATCACCCCCAGAGTTTGATGTAAAGCCCTACTGCGCCCATCCTTCTTCTTTCTTGCGAACAATTCGTAAAAATGGAACACCTATGATTTGAGAAGTTTAAGGATCCGTCCCCAATAATTTTATGTAAAATTGAGCCGATAACATCAGTGTGGCACTAACTTCAGAAATATTTTTAAAAAGAAGATAATATAATTCAAAATTGATTCGAAGTAACGTTACGTGACAGTCTCATTATGAGAGAGTCCGTCCTTTTTTTATTTATTGTTTAAACTCCTTAAGTAAGAAGAATTAATTGTGACCCTTATACAGGGCCGGATTTTCCTACTTGCCGCCCATGGGCCGCCGGTATTTTGCCGCCCCCTTTTCATTCGTTATGAAACATCAATTAAAACCATCGAGTGAACGTGACAGCAGGGGAGGGGTGTACAAGACGCGTTTACTCGTGTTGAACATATTTTTTGGGAAAGCCCGGTCAACACTACTAGCAAAAGGTCACGGAGCTTTGCGCGAAAGTCAAGTTTCGTAAACCTATCTCTAATGGACAAGGCCTTCCATTCATAAGGAATGAACGAAAAAATTATGAAAGAACAAACACAAACTTTGGTTTAATGGTTTTTACTTCCGCCGCCGCGCCGACCGCACCGTGTTTGGCGCAGTGCATGAAGTATTCACGCAGTCTTGCAGGCGCTATGCGGTCCACGCTAACCGCACTGTATTTGGCGCAATGCGTGAAGTATTCGTTCAGTCTTGTAGGCGCTAATATGTGTTACATGCCGACTGCCGCGCCGAGGGTTTTTCTTCTTCATCTCAAGTCCTCGTCATCATTTCTCCTTAAGTCGCGCCGTTCCAGGCCAAATTGTGTGTTTGGTTTCTCTCTTAACTCGACCACTTAAAGGTGCTGTCTCTTGTCTTGTATCACTGAAAGACGATAAAATTAAAAATTACTATACTCTCAGGAAATGAGAGACTTTGTTGCCTTTTCTCTTTTGTAATTTTTTTTTCTAAATCCGATTTTTTATACCTACATTTAAAAAAATTGCAAAATTTGCCGCCCCCTAGATTTTCCGCCATGGGCCGCGGCCCATGTGGCCACCCCCTTAATCCGGTCCTGCCCTTACATGTGATGGGGACTTTAGGCGTAGAATGAGCCAATCATCACCCAAATCTAAGAATTGAAAATTTGCCTGATTAAAACAATGATGGACTCTCAAATTTTGTAATACTTTTAGAGAGCTCTCTTACAGGAGTCGTGATATGGTTTCTGTAAATTGGTGCCAAACTCTTTTGCAAAAAAATTCAAACTGAGTTTCAGTTGGTTAAATCCCAAATAACCACAAACTGCTGGCGCGCCGTTAAAGAGTCTGCATCTTCGCCAATTAATGGATAAGCTTTCGATGGAGTATATAATGAATGACCTTGATTAAGATTAATTTATTGTGTTAACAAACTCCACGCAGATCTGAGCTACCAAACGCGTAAGGGTCGATTAATGCGGGGAGGGGACCATGATATATCTCACTGCGCATACGACCAATTCCGTGTACACCGAGTCAAAATACACTTGTGTGTAGGTAAATAGATACGAGTCAAATAGGAGCCAATTAGACTAATTTTGATTGTAAGAATCTCTTGAGAGCGAGCTTCCAAAGGACGGAGGCTTGGCGTTGTGATGGGCATTGAACTGGAATAAACTAAAGACCCGGTGGTTGCGTATGGCATCGATGTATTTGCTCTCGTTATACGTCTTCAGAGGCCTTTGATGGCTGCTCCACCAAGAAATACATCTTTGAGAATTGTATTGACATCGTTGGAGTTTGTGTACTTTGCAACCTCCCCTCCGTGGCGACGGTGCTCCGTCCTCTCCGTGGTGCTGCAGTTGCTGCTCCTCTACTGCGGTGCCCCTGTCCCCCGGTAGCACGCTCAGGGACGACCTGGAAGTCGCAGCGATTCCGCTTGAAGCCGCGGTCCCACAGATAGAACGCGACGCGAAGTTGAGCGCGCGGCAAAAGCTGATATCACACAATCAAATCGAGCCGTCAAATCTTCAAGGTCAGGTGTTTTGATTGGCTTATTTGAAGACTTCGACCAATCACAGCACTTGACCTTGACTTGTTGATGGCACGGTTTGATCAAGTGACATTACCTAAAGTCGCGCGACCGGAAGCAATAATTTTGAGCTTGATTGTTGCCATTTAATGTGCGAGGAGTCGCGTCGCCAACGTCTGTGGCAAACAGGACCGTTACGAGAGTAAATTTGCACCAACCCAAACAGAAAATTTGGCGCCCCTGGGTTGATGAATGGAGGAAGAATGGGAGGACATGGTGGGATTGGCTATTCTACGGACCACTGTAGAATTTTCCTCAGAATTCGGGATTAGAAGCATTAAAGTTCAAAAGCGAGGTGCCTGATCTAGGATGAAGACATGATGTGTTGTAGAGATGGATAAGGAAGTTAGAAAAATGAGAAGAAGGAGAGAGAGAGAAGAGGAGAGGGTTAGGAAGGAAGAGGAGGAAGATGGTAAGAAAGAGAGAGGAGGAAGAGAGGAATGGAAGAAGATGAGGGAAGAAGAGGAAGGAAGAGGAAGAAGGAAAATGAAGAAGGAAGAGGAAGAAGGAAGAGGATGAAGGAAGAGGATGAAGGAAGAGGAAGAAGGGAGTGGAAGAAGGAAGAGGAAGAAGATGAAGGAAGAGCACAGAAAAAAATGGATGGTGCTGACGACAGAACCTTTTGTTCCCACGGCTCCCACAGTTTCTTCGTTACACTTACAGAGTACTCTGTTCCCACGACAGAAGTTCTGTTCTCACAACAGAAAAGTTCTGTAAGTGTAACGAAGAAACTGTGGGAGCCGTGGGAACAAAAGGTTCTGTCGTCAGCACCATCCATTTTTTTCTGTGAGGAAGATGTAAAATGTGAAAGAAATGCACAGGTAAATTTACTCAAAATTAAATAAATAAATAAAAAAAAAAGTTCCAGAAACGAAGGTGTCATTAAAGTTGACCCCCTCCCCCCGCAAATGTGTGATTTTTGTGCCCCTCGCGACTCAGGTTTAAAATCATTTCTACTTCTGGCGTGGCTACCTGGGTCCTGGGCGTCGCGCTTAGGCTATGGAACCGTAGCTTTGAAGGCTAAGTCAGGCGTCCGTGCTTGGAGTCTCCTGTGGGAGATTATTCTCCGTACAGGTGTGTCTTCCTTAGCCGGCTATTTATTCGACGTGCGCTACGTATTGTTCCCTCGCGCTCGGCTGATTCTCTGCCCAAGCCAAGGGACCCTCTCGTCCTCACGCAACGGGTTCGTTACGCGTGTCTCAAAATCGTGTTTTGACGGTCAGATCTTTTAAATCTGCCAATTATGGCGAGATCCATTCAAATGTCATTATCAACGGCCATGAATTTTTTTAGTGTGTACGTCTAATCAGCCTCTGGATAGCGATAGGCAAATTATTTGAAATAAATGCACAACTTACAAAGCCCGAAAATAGGAACATGACAAAATAAAAACTGGAGATATAGGTGGGCAAGGCTAAAATGTTAAAGATATTAAGAGGGCAAGTCACAAGATTATTTTAAGCTGCAAAAAAAAACTATAAAAATTAAGAAAAGAAAAAATGAAAAAATTGAGTGGCTACCTAGCAGAGCGACACCCTGGATTTAACGATTTGTTTTTACCTGCAAAAATGTGAAAGATCTTGATTTTATTTACATTTTAACGATGAAAATACCAGACCACGTATCTCGTTTGCGATGTTTGAAAATCTCTGCTACCATTTTATTTTTTTTTTAAAGAGAACGAATTTATAACATTCCTGAAAATTTCCAGTCTTTTCTTTGCGCAGAGAAGAAAACTCATGGATTCTTTTTAGGAGTTGACGTTGAGTAGTCCTCCGTTTAATTAATCAAGCATGACAGGAAGTCCACAATGTCGGAAATCGAGATACTTGATCCGGTACTTTCACCGTTGATTTTCTATCGTTTATTCATAGAAAAAGTAGCCCGTAGATAAATATTTGAAATATTAAAGGAAGAGTAATTTCAACCCACTAAAATTGCATTGCTTCCATCGAAACCCGTATAACTGAGAGCGTTGAATTTCAGATGAAACGTAATTTGATGGATAAGCGTGCATGTGAGATGTTAAAAAATTAACAGCCAAGCAAAGTTCAGAGAACACGAGAAAGCTACCGACACCTTTTTTTTGGAAAATGTATTGTTTTTGTGCCAAGAACTGAAAGAAGGTCACTCCTCTGACATAAGGACGTATGTCCATCTCCATATTAGCCGGGAAGGAATGAAGTTGTATGGAAGAACAGGACTTAAGTGGAAGTTGAGATAGGCCCTTACGTCAATAATGCTGCTCTTGCATGGAGGTCTCAATTACGATGTATCGCAGCGCAATTCAACGTGTGTGGCATACGGGCTGAGGTTTCAGGAAGTGTGTCTTGGTGATTTAAATTGGATGAGAACATCAGGATCTTGAGTTGTAACGTTTGCCGCTGAAATAATATTCTTCGTTCGTAAGTTTATTTTTTCAAAAAAATATTTGCCTCGACGACCGCACAAGAGAAAGGCGCATCCGTGCTGCCTTTCGTCTCCAGAGGATGACTGAAAATGGTTTATATCTTAAATTTTGACGACTGTCTAAGAGGCCTGTAGCAGTGTTGTGCGTCAAGCCAAGTGAATAGATTTTCTGCAGGTGAAATCACACAAAAATTACATTGGGCTCATCGTGAAAGTATGAAATTCTTTTTTTCTATTATTATTACTAATATTTACCGCGTCGCGTCGGCGCGTCGTTTATCGCAAGCGTGCGTAGGTCGTGGGATCTCAGATTTCGCCCGCAAACTCTAGTGTATGCAATCCGGCCGACCTTGGGGTTAAAACAGTTGCACGTTGGGTTCGAACCCAACTCCCTATATTCTTCCATTGTTCTTCGCGTTTGTTTGTGGCGCAGCTTCTTAATTTTCCTTCATTTAAGAAGTTAGGCAATATGCGCTCTCACGAGGTTGAATAGTGGTATCAGATCTTTGCTTTTGTTTAAATTATCTTTGTCTTGTCTCTTCCATTTTGTACTTCCCAATGCAGGTAAGTGATTTCATGCTTCGACCAAAAGCAGAAGTTCGATGTTGTAAATTGCAATACAATCGAATTACATACCAATCAATGATCGGTTCTTAATGGTGGTCTTTGCGCCTAACTTAGAACTTCCTGAAAAACTATATTCTCGATTTTTATTTGTTCTATCGTGTCTGCGTCTCGAACTATTTGAATTAAGTGACCATCTATAGAGCGGCATCTTGGAAATGTTACGTACGTTGCGGCTATAATGTTGTTTTTTTTTTTGGGGGGGGGGGGGTGAAGCGTGATCCTAACAGCGTCAAAAATTTTAGCGTGGGGATTTTAATTCATACGAGTAGTAGGATTACGTAACATGTGCCGGATTGTAGGGTAGTGTTGCTTCGTTGCGCGAGGGCAGGCCTCTCTCGCGACGTATAGCACGGATACTTCCTTTGCGATTGGTTATTATCATTTTGTCGCATTCGTGCGTGGCGTCGCAATAGCAATTTTGGTGCCATTAAAACGTGCGAAGGATACTTCACCGAAATTTTGGGAATGATGCTGGTATGTATATTTGCGGCCCCAGGTCGACGGTTTGTTTTTGAGGGCGTTGTTGACGCCACGCAACAATGTGAGGAGTGGAGAGTAGAAATGCCGCACCACGGAAGAACACCGTATGAACTTTGGGATGTTGCCAAAGTTTCTGGGGGAAAATGTAAATTTTAAGGACAACTTATGCATAGTTTTAATTCAATTATTTACCGTGAATTTTGTCGGTAATTTGATGGGAAGTATATAAAAATTTCAAGAGAGAATATTTATAACTTTCCACGAAAGTGAATATTTCATCTGGAGAAATTTGGCAAAGTTTGAATCCTCTTAAGGCGTTTTTCCGAAGGCTGCATACCCGGTTCCTGTGGCGACGCAACATGATCCGGATGCTCATGTTTGACTCTCCACTTCATAAAGATGAAATAGCCTCGGAAGACGTGATTGATGGCCGAAAAAGAGAGACTCGGGAGAGGAGAGCTTTCTCAAATCGGAGCCAAAGTACCGTTTGCATGGTGCTACAGAAGGTATAACTCCCATGATCCTCTATCAATTGAATTTTAATAATCGCGTTTTATGTTTCCATTTTAGCAGCGAGAAAATTAAGGGAAAAATATGATAAAGGAAAGTGTAACTTTTAACGTTATTCGAGCTCAATAAATTTGAGTTAGAAGCAATATTTTTCATGGTGGCTGAACTCGCGATGCACCCTGCGCTGAAAATGAATCTTCTCAAAGGGTCATAAAATTTTATTATCTTTTTCATGAATTTCCCGCGTTGTCTCCCGGCGCTGAGCCCGCGGATAGTAGATTTTGCATGAGGCATGTAATCATGTTTGTTTTTATCACCCTTTCGCTCTATCTCCTCCTCTCCGTCTTCGTCTTAGTGTAACAGAATATTGATAAACTTCAAGCTCCTAATTTTCGCCCCCTCTTCGGTGCAACATTTTATGCGATATGAAATTTCCGAGTCGCCACCGACTACCTTGCGTATTCGATGTTTGATACCTCCCAGCGTCTGGATCATAAGTGACCTTGATCGAAAAATGGACCACATTTTGCAATACGAGACAGCTATCTCTCATTTTAGGATCAACGTATGAGTTGTCATTTTACCCATGCAGATAGGTGCTTTTAAGAAATAGTAAATCACAATTTGAATTCAATCGCAAAATACAGTTTCAGTATTGCTAATATAACATAAAAAAAAAAAAAAAATTTAAGAAAGGGAGGAAATCCAGAAATCCTTAAACCATAAATAAAAATTATAACTTTTGTATCTAAATTTAAAGACCTAAATTTAAATTGATTAACATAGAAAATGTTATACTTAATCAAAACGTTAATCAATCAACAAAGCATAGCTGTGTATCTTGCAAAATAAAGCAAAAAAAAAGCCCGTTCACAGGAAAAAGGACCAAATCCCACAATGACTCAAAATTAAATTATTGATGCTCCATTTAAAAAAAAAGAAAATACTTAAAATGGAAATTTTTTTACAAGCATTTGGAGCAATAAATACTCATAGATCTCAAAGCAAACCGGTGTTATTCCAGTTTGAAATGTTGGTGTCAAAAGACAATTTCGAAAAACTATTTTAAATTTTACTTTGCCATATTAAAAATTGACACGAGAAAAATTGTTTGATTAAAATACAATTGCACACCATCTATTGCAACAAAAATGAACTGAACGATATTAAAAGTATGCTAGGATTTCAACAGAAGCGGATCCAGCAATATGGCAACACCGGATTCCTCCCATTTAAATCTATATTAAACAATCGATTCTGGTCAGGGCACCAGGCCCTTCAAGAATCGATATATTTAGATGGTTTAAATGGAGAAAAAACGATATTGCCAATTTGCTGGATCCGCCGATGGATTTCAAGCATAATAAAATTAGATTGAGAAACAGCAAAAAGAAAAACGCGTTTCTCGAAAACGCGGTATTTCAAAATTTGAAGTTCGTTCTGTCTCTCTACATGGAAATAAATTTCACGAAAGAGCCTGTTTGTGCGTTTAGATGTTGGTAAATCTTTTTGCAATCGATGGTGGTTCCCAAATACTGCTAAACGATTAAAACGATATAACGGATTAAAATCAAACATGCACCAATCATCTTAACTATATAATTAATTGGTAGGCATCAATTGAACGTGTAAAGATACAGGAGTCAAGCTCCTTCTTTGCTGACTCATCGAAGAACCGGATTGCAAAAATGGTCATTAAACTTCTTTTTTCAGTCTTAACTCTTGATCGGACGAGTTCTGCTTTACGTTGCGGATTCTGCTTTACAACCCAGGTGCTTTACGAAGGAAACCTCTTTGCTTTGAGACCTCGCTCAGAGGTTCGACAAAAAATGTAATCATTTTCTCGAATGGCATTGTGCGAAATGATGCAATTATCAGCTGCAGAGACGCACAGTGGATCGAGACAATTAGAGAGGTCGGACATGAAATGTTTGACTAAAACTGCAAATTTTGATGTTCATTTCGATACGTTTTAACTTTTAAAGGGTGTCTCTAGAAGTAAATTTCACGAGAAAACCAGTAGAACCACTTTTAGAACCTCTAAAATTCGTACGAACGGAGTTATAAGCGTTTAAAGTTTCTAAACTATGTCGGACCTCTCCTATTGACTCGATCCACTGTGCGACGGTGCATCGCAAGAACGGGTTTTTCTTCAACTCGCCTTCGACCTCGAAGAAAAACAAGCAGTCCAGTCCAGTGAGAACACCGCTTGAGATGAACTAAAAAACTATAAAATATAACTGTTTATATATATTCCCTCTTCATCTGATAGGCATGGAAAACTCACGGACTGGATTGAGTAGACGATAGGTTTGCACAAATTTATCGGTTAATCTTCACTTTGACTGCAGTGAAAATAGAAGAGGAGAGGGAGAAAAGCTGAGTTTTGCAGCATGCAAACATAACAAAAAAAAAGTATAAGTGAGTAAAGTCAGAAAAAATGTGATTTCAGGTGGAAAAAAATAAGAAAATCCGGCTTGGATGAGGGTCTAATTTAGCATCATTCCGAAAATTGGTCATTTGGTAACATTTCAAAGTTCAAGAGCGAATTATCTTGATCAACGCAGTTGTTTTCCTCCATAAACTGAAACTTTAAATAAAACGACTCAACATATGTATAACGCCATAAACCATATTAAGTTCGAAAACCACAATTTGATTGCCCCAACCAAACTCTAAAACACTATATAGAATATCAAACGTTTTTGCAAGAGTCGATTCAAAGAGGGACGTCATTTGCTTTTTCTAACAGTAATTAGCTGTGCTTTCGCTACTCTGGAAATACTTAGGGGTGGTTTTGCAAAATAGGAGGAAACTTGGAAGAACAGAGCCTATGACTGAGGTCGGGTGATGTCGTGAGGGCAGACGCATGCGCGGTTGGGAGTCGCTCACCTAGCTCGAGCGAGTTGCATCCCAGTTCGTGGTTCGTGAAACGGAGGTGCATCATCGAGCCAAGCGTGGTTGCCAAATATCCATGAAGTCGATTGTTGCTCTGAGATAGTATCTATCTTGATAGTTCTTCTTTTTCATCGCTGCATGAGAGGGAAGCAAAGATGATAGTGAGGGGTAAGAGAGTTCTATACTCGTTTGCTCGTCTTTGCGTAGTAGTTGAATTATCGTTTGTCTGAGTTTTTTGCGCCACACAAAGAATTTTATAAAACAAGAAATTCCATAAAATGAGCTATACAATACAAATCTTATGTTACTACCCCCTAGAGGCCAAAAAATTACGAAGGAAGTGCGTTGATCAGTAGCTTTTTAATGGAGGGGCGTAGCGCCACAGTTTGTCTATACTTTTCCACCTTTTTCTTCTGCTTCTCTTCGTCGTTCTTATATTTCTTCCTCTTCCTCTTCCTCTTCCTCATCTTCTTCGTCTTTTCCTTCTTCTTTCTCTTCTTCTTCTTTCTCTTCTTCTTCTTCCTCTTCTTCTTCCTCTTCCTCTTCTTTTTCTCCTTCTTCTTCTTTTCCTTCCTCTTCTCTTTTTTGGTATGCTACATATCTCATTGTCAGTGTGAAGGTAGTGCGATGCTAATGAGAGAGGCGTGCTCAACTACGAAAACTTTAGAAAGCACGTTTCCTCTTTCCGTTTTCTTCTCTTGCCAGTCTCGTTTTTGAAGTTAGTGCAAAAGCAAAGTTAGACGGACGACTTTGCAACAGGTATATAAAACGAGAGAGGGCACGGATGAATACGCGGTCCATTGTCTGGACTTGCTCTTTTCTGGTGGCCGGTGAGCTGTTGAGCTGGTGGCCGGTGCTGGGGAGGCGCGCATGCGCACGTGAAATGGTGAGCGCGTGCAGTGGGCGGAAAGAAGACCAAGACGACGACGCGAGGCGACGGATGGACCCGCCGCACACGGGATCGAGTCAATCAAAGAGGTCGCTCACGAAATTTTTGACAAAATCTGCAAATTTTTATGTTAATTTTACCATATTTTAGAGTTCATGGGGTGGCTCTTGACGAAAATTTATCGAGAAAACCAATGGATTCACTTCTAGAACCTCAAAATTTGGTATTAACGCAATTTTAAGCTTTTAAAGTTTCCAGATTTTGTCCGACCTCTCCTATTGACTCGATCCAGTGTGCGCCGACGACCGACTCAGCTCGACCAGACGAGAACAACCACCACCGTTGTAACACTGCGCACCCAGCTCTAATTCATCTCAAATATCAACAGGACTCCGGGTAATTTGGAGTCGAAATGTTAAAAAAACGTCAAGAATTCTGCTCTTGAAAATTTGTTCAGGGTGGGTTTTTTAATATAATTATCATACCCCGTTAGCAAAATTGTCTAGTTCCAAGACAGGGCAGTTTTTTCACTTATCTTGTCCGTGGACATGTCACCCCCGTTGCCCGGTCCGCGAATTGGCTGATGTTCTTGGCCATTCCGTGAACTGAGTAGGCAGCCGACTAGCTACTGTCAAAAGTTTGAAAATTACCCCAGAAATTTCGTCGCCCCTCTGACGTAAGGGCGTATCTTGATTTTAACATGAACCCTAGAAAGCATGGATCCATATGTAGGACAGGGCTCACGTGGAAATTGAGATACGCCCTTACGTAAGTCGAAGGAACGACGATTTGCTCATTGGCGTAATTTTCAGACTTTCATCAATTTCAAATGCAAGTCATACGCTGATCGACGAATGCCCCGCACTGACAGACCTCTGGCGTATTATTCGCAAGATTTTGAACAAAAGTTAAAAAAATGAAAACAATGCGAGGCTATTATGAATAAATTTTAAAACTTTTTTTTTATTTATCGCAAAGGTTTTTGATTCGAATTTTCGAGTTTTTTTAAAAATTTTGCTGATATTCTCAGTATCTTGGATATGCGGGTTGCAAGTTCAAACATTGAAGGCGTCTCTGCTTTACAAAGAGTAGACCGAGTTGACCGTAGCGCCTTGATGCAACTATTCGTGTTCCACGGATGTGCGTGTTGCGTGCTCGAAATTGAAGGCGCTTTCGCTTTCATCACCTCCTCAGAAAAACATAGGAATTTCTTTTAGTTATAGCATGTTAGTAACGGATTGCTTATAAAGTTACCAGTTAGTGACACGAGGACAGAGTATCTAAGCTAATGATTAAATCGGTCATTCTTGGAAAGACTGAGGCGCCAGAAATGGAAACAGAAGAAAAATAATAAATAATAATAATTGCAAATTTTTGGAGTGTCTGGATCCGCCTATGGGATCCTTTTACCATAAAAAATTGGTTTTGCAAAAAAAGTAATTATGAAAATATAAAGGAATCTAGAAACCATAAAATCGGCGAGGAAATTTGATGTAGAGTAAAATATTTTTCTCTGGCTAATTATCCATCTTGCAGCCGACAAGTAAGTGAATGGCAATTCAATGTTTTCCAAACGTCTCGTTTTTTTAATGCAGAGGCATTCAAAACATGTCGTTTTGTTGGAGTGCCGTACCTTTTTGAGTAACAGAATATAAGAATGAAATTAAAGTTGTTTTTCAAACTTCTTTCAGACCCATTGTTCTCCTCTTGGAATACATAAGCATCTGAAAAATGTCTCCTCTATTTACCCATCGTAAATACCGCGTAGCCTACAACCGGTTCTGCAACCTTATCGGCTGATTTCAAAGTCGAGCAATCGAACGAGCTTCAATTTTACACATGCGGCACGTAAAATGACGTAAAAAATGAAGGAGTCATTCAGATTGTGTGAACATAATTCGAGTTATATTATTGAATTTCGTATGGGTGGCACAGTAAAGTTGCCATCGAAAGCCCATATATGAGGGGCTTGGAGCAAAAGACGTATAGGTACCGTATAATAAAAATTATTCTGAAGAATGCTAGCGTACTTAGGAAGAACGGCGTATAAGCCTTTGGACATTGCCACATACCGTTCAATAAAAAAATAATTTACTGGATAAATTGGAAATATTTTTCTTCAAATTTTCAGACAATTTTGTCCACAGTTTAATCTCAAATATATGGAAATCTCAAGAAAAATATGTATAACTTTCCTCAAAAATACATATTTTATTGGGAACAATTTGACAACTCTCAAATGTTTATATACGGCGTTCTTCCTGAGCACGGCAGCAGAGGCGGATCCAGCACTTTGGCAACCCCAGATTCCCTCCATTTAAACCTATGTTAAATAATCGATTCTTGTCGGAGCACCTGACCCCTCCAAGAATCGATACATTTCCATAGGTTTAAATGCAAAAAAAACAATGTTACCAATTCGCTGGATCCGTCAATGCACGGCAGTATGATGGAAAAGATTACGATGCAAAAAAACTGCTACTGGAGTGACCTAGGTTTACCTTGATTCAAAGCACGCGCTGAACCATCCCTAGTTTGTTGTCTTTATTTTCGTTCAATAAATAATTCGAACTACATGGTGAAGTTGATGGCCCACTTAGCTAGTACGTGGTTCGGTCGCCCCAAATTCAAAATAAATTACCTATGTTCTTTTCCATCTTCCTTTTTGATAATGACACGGTGGACTGGGCGAGAAATCCGAAGCTCAGAGTTGAATGCGCGGCTGCACAAAGTTCTGCTCTGGAAGTGTTACTTAAGATGAGGGCGGTGACTCCACGCCGCGGCACCTTATGCGGCCAGTGAGCATAGAATAAGTGTTGAGCAACTACGAAAGTGTGAACTTGAAACTCAAGATCGAGCTGGATGAGATACAGGAGCCCTCAAGTTCTTGAGGCATGACTGATTATCAAAGACCAGGCCATTCTTTCAGAACGTCGACGCCACCCAACATGTAAACAGTCATAAATAGGCCCGAAACTCAACCGAAATCCTCTCGTATTTCGACTTGAGCCACCACATACGAAAATGCAACAATGAGAAAATATTTCACCCACGGCGGTTGCCGTACATATTAATTAGAAATGATTTCACTCCGAAACAATAGGAACGAAAAGATGCGTAAGATAAGTTTAATGAGGTTCTGCAAAGGGGGAAAAAAATCGACGGCGTGTCTATGCATAATGGTAATTATCCTAAAACTGGTCTGTTCCTGTACCTACAATTAATTTATACACATCAATCAATCTCGAAAACTGAGGAAACAATTAATTCGTTGACCCTGTTGAATTCAAGAGTTTTGTTTTTTTCTTCTTCTTCTTTTTTGTGATTTGTGATTCGCTTATAGAACATGAGAGGCCGGTAGATGGTAGATTCAGAACGCCAGATAGGAAGCAAGGTTGGCAATACACCGATTAATGGCGTATTTTATGGGTGCGCCAAACACTGCTGCTGCCGTGCTGAAAGAAAAACCACATATGGTCACTCCTATCTTGCCAAATATTCCCCCATAAAATATTCGTTTTCGAAGGAAACCCCAAGTAGTTGATCATGAAATTTTCAGATACTTTAGACCAAATTGGGAGCGAAATTATCAGAAAAAATGGGAAGGAAAATATCCACACATTTCCCTGAGGTTTTGCATTTTAGCGAAGAAAATTTGGCATGGTAAGAGGGCTCGCACGGCGTTCCTGCCCAAGGAGGCAAGTTGGGACCATGCCTTTTCCATCGCACTGACATAAATTATAGGAGTTGTCACGCAAATCAAAACTCGATCTTTCCAGTGAAAAATTCCTCCGACTCTGCAACTTGTTCCTTCACTCATTTCGTGAACAGCGTGTATTACGAATTCTCAAATCGAAAACTTTTTTTCGGGTTATTCCCCTCTCCCCTCGTATTTTTTCATAACTTGTTTATCATCACGATAAGCGCTCAGGTTAGTACGTCAATTGTTTCCGTCTCGGACGAATCTTTGCATTTAGAACACCCGCATACTTTAATTCGACAACGGTATTTTTATTTCTCCGCTCTGAATGTAAAAACCTACACCTTCAAAGCATTCCGAGTCAATAACACCCAACTCGGATTCCGGCGTTCTATGAACTCGTGCCACATTCAATTTAATCATAAAAACTTTCCGACCTCCACCTCCAACAGGTACCGTCCGAATTATACGTATGTTGAGGCGGCAAATTTTAATGATATTAACTTCTTTCAAAATATGTTTCAACTTCCACGTATTCACACGTTAACTAAGTTAAACTTTGTTCGACTCCATACCTCCTACTGCCGTCCGCCCATGTGAGAGCCCAAGCTAGTAACTGGGAATGATTCGCAGTTATTCTGCCGTGCTAAGGAAGAACGCCGTATGAACATTCGAGAGTTGCCACATTTCATTCGATAAAATGTTTATTTTTGTGGAAGTTAATGAATAACTTTCCTTGAAACTTTCAGGAACTTCAGCTGAAATTGCGAACAACATTATCTGAAAAATTGGACGACAAATATTCGTAAGTTTACTCGGAAATTCATGTTCTATCGATCGGGATTCGGCAACGCCTAAAGGTTCATACGACGTTTTTCCTTGACGCGGCGATTGTATACGGAGGGAGAAATACACCATCGAGCTGAGGAAGTGCACAGTTTGTACATTCAAATGTTGCCAAATCGTTCTCACTGGTGTAATTATTTTGGGGGAAAAGGCATGAATATTGTGCCTTGAACTTTACAGACGCGCTCTGTGTTGTTGCTTGCTGAAAACTTCACATAAAAAATCACACATTTTTCGGTGAATTTGTATTTTATCAAAGGAAAATTGGCAATGTCCAAAACCCTTGAAACTGTTGCTGGTCAACCCGTAAATTCCATGGCTGCATCTTAGAGCCAGGCCCCACTTGATTTAAGTCAAATTTTTAATTTTTTTATCCTACACCGATGCTTTATTTTCTTTGTTTTTTTTTGTTGGGCTTATATTAAGAACAATTGGATACTTTATACTCAATGACAATACTCAATGATGTTGAGATCATTTTTTTTAAGTACTCAAAAATGTGTTTTAGAAGAGGTCAGTTTTCGATTTTGATATGCTATGGAGGACCCTCAACGCTTCATCCTGGTGGAAAGATAACAGTTGCTCCTAACTTTTAGGAGCTCTAAAATGGGATTAAGCCAAAATTGATTAGTGCCAATCCGTCACTACCGTGAAAACTCCATCTACTAGAAGTGAAGAATAATGTCACAAAATCAGCGATGAACTTCTCAGCACCTTTAAATTTCCGCGTCACGGTTCCTGATCTTTTTTCCGGAAGATGACAAGACAAGCCGCCCGTCACACACGTTTCATACCGATCGTCATTCTGACCCTGCAACATACTCGGAGCGGGAAAGGTTACGAATAGCGCAAATTGTGAAGTTTAGAAACTTTTCCCGCTCATAATATGCACCTGTAAAGCTGAGATTACCTGGAAACGCTATCTGATCTTGCCGAGGCGACTTTTCCTCGACTCGGCGCGGCGTTGCAGCTAAAGCTCAGGGTACGGTTCCCCAAAGAGTGCGCGACGTGAAGTTGGTGCGCAGCCCGATACCGAAGTCTGCCAGGTTGTCGTTATTCGTCGTTTCTCCCGCGAAAGAAGGTAACTACGTTTCAATGCTGCCAAATTTCCTCTCACAAACTGCATTTCTACTATAGGAGAGTCTTGAGCATTTCCAACTGAAAATTTTACAGATTTTCCCTCTAATCTCATGCGAAAATCAGAAAAATTTTAGACAAAAATGGAGATGTTGCATGTTTGAGGAATTTGCGATTTGACTGTCGATTCTTATGTCAAATTTCGCGAGAAACACGATGGTACCACTGGTTTTCTCTGAAATTAACTCCCAAGCTCAAAACAAGCTCTCAAGTTGAGGCCAAAATGGAGGGGATATCCCACGCTATCCTGAGAGTCCACCACTACATCAAAACGAACTCTCCATGCAAAGATCGGGAGCAAACACATTGACAGGGCTGCTAATTTATTTGGGGACTCCAAAACTGAAAACACGGCAACCCTGCTAATGTACTTGTTCCCTATCTTTGCATGGAGAGTTTGTTTTGATGTAGAGGTGGACTCTCAGGATAGCGTGGGGTATCCCCTCCATTTTGGCCTCAACTTGAGAGCTTTTTTTGAGCTTGGGAGTTGATTTCAGAGAAAACCAGTGGCACCATCATGTTTCTCGCGAACTTTTACATAAGGATCACCAGTCAAATCGCAAACTCCTCACACATGCAACATTTCCATTGGACATAGGTACATTCTTGTGAAACACGGAGAAAACGAGTTTAGGGCTGGTACCTGCGCCGAAGGTCCCAGCCCTAACCGGGTAGGTAAAATTGCTTTACCTCCACCGCCATATGAGCAGGCCCGGCGCGCGTAGAGCCCAAATCTACAAGCTCCAGGGTTCAGCCCTACCTGGTATGAGCTAGACCCTGTCCAGGTAGGGCTGGGCCTTACCCGCGCAGGGCCTGCCCCTGTGGCGGTGGAGGTGAAGCAATTCTAGGGCCCAGCCCTAATCTCGTTTTTTCAGTGAACAATGAAATTTTTTAGTCAATTTTGTAACCTAGGAATGAAGTTATGTTCCTTCAACCAGGAAACGACGTATTAAGGCTGAAAGGCCAACGTCTGTGGCAATGGTTAAGCTTAAAATCATTGCAACTGTTCGCGCGGTTGACTCAGCGTCGCGCGTTATTTGTGAAACCGTGGCTTCACGAAAGAGGCAATTGAAGATCTCACGAGCTGAGGAGCTAACGCGCTCCCTCCTCACGCTCGGACCAAAAGCAGCGCTGCTCAGAATTTTGATTAGATAAGTTTTCAGCTTCGCCAGAGCCAACGGAAAGTGATTCAACTCTAAATTTACTCTAATTAAAATTTCTAATAAGCATCAATCTGCGCGTGCAAAAAAAAATCGCCTCTGATTGAAATTCTCCACTTGTAAAGGTTATCAATGTTAAATATTAATTTCAATGTCGCGAAACTGTAGCTTCATTACTCCGCCGCGCTAAGGAATAGCGCCGTATGAACATTCGAGAGTTGCCAAGTTTCCTTTGATAAAATGTTTATTTTTTAGGAAAATTATGAATATTTTTCCTTGAAATTTTCAGGAACTTCAGATCAAAATACGAAAAAAATACTCTGAAAAATTGGAAGAAAAATATTCATAAATTTACCAGGGAATTCATGTTTTATGAAAGGCAATTTGGCAACGCCTGGAGGCTCATAAGGCGTTTTTCCTTAGCACGGCAGCATTGCCGGTGCAGCCCGGGCGAGCGACGATATGCGAAAGGAATTATTATTGTCTCCGCTCTGCAGTTTGGACGCAGTCGCGAGGCGATGAAATTTATTCCACATCCGATCTTCTGCATTGACCTTAAAAGGCGGACGAATGACATTAATCTGTCTGAGCCGGAGAGGATGTAACAACAATACTCGAGGAAATAAAAACACCGTACCGTACAAACGTACATGAACCCATTCTTGATGCATTCGACCCTTGCATTCTCTTACACGGAGCAGGTAGAAATCCTATACTCGTGAAAAGAGACGAAAAACAGAAAACCAAAACAAAACAAGAATTTTGATACAGTACAAAACTTAGAGGATAGGATTCTACTTTTTTGTTACTTTTATAATAACGCAAATCTCTCGTTGTCGGAGGACAGATATTCTGGATCCACTTATACAGTTTAGTCTGCGTGGTAGAGTGGTGGAGATCCACACCCCGGGTAGCTGAAACCACCAAGATTTTCGATCTTCATTCGAATAAAAGAAAAAAAAATTATTCATCGTTGTTTTCTTCTCTTTGAATACCTCAATTACCTCCGAGGGGGTAAGCCCAGATACATACGTAAGTTCCCATCTCCCATCTTTCTCCAGTCCCTAATCAACCATCTTTGGGACCATTGGGATCCGAACCCGGGACCTCCTGGACCCGCAGCCAGCGCTACAACCACTACATAACTGGAGGCCGACTGGAGAGCGAAAAAGGAGGTTGTTTCAAATGTGGTCCCAAAGGTATAAGTCGAACATCTTTTCATGTTATGCATCTCGAGTGGTCCCCAACAACATATCCAAGGCACATCAACAGTCACTTTTGGACTCAGAATGAAATCTGAAGTGGAACACCAGAAGAACACACTTCTGGTATTTCGATCTCAGTATTGGCCTCCGCCTCGAGGCAGAAGAATAAGAGAATAGCTAGGATCTAATGTTTCTGAAATGATCATCGTCAATGGCAAAATGTCGAAAAATCTTGTGATTTTAGTTACGAGTCGAGGCTCGTGACTAACGTTATGGAATGTCAGGTAATTGAAAAATTATTCATTTTAAACAGTATTCAAAACGTGCAGGTATTGTGTCAAAATCCTGGTGAAAATTAGGAAAAGGTGTCTCCTGCCGGCGCGGTGTCACGTAAATCGCAATAGAGGGCTTTGCGTTTGCGTCACGCGTGTGTTACAAAGGAATCGGATGAAGGAAACGTTGAAAGTGCGTGACGTAATTCCTGGTCTCTTTTTCAACGTTGATTTGTATGAAAAAAAAACTTACCCCCTGCGTAATGTGAATTCCCCACGTTGAATTCGCTCGTTTAAGGCCTAGCTACTCAGGTCACCCTTGATAATATTTTAACGCACGGACGGAAGAAAGTAATATCGCGCACAGGGATCTGCTGGAGGGATGAGGGCGAGGTGGCGTGTTTTTCTATTCAAAGCTCAGTATTCAATAAGCGCGCTTTAGAGGTATATCATTCTGACAAAGGTGAGGGGGGCATTATAGGGAGCCGAGGTGGTGGGCAAATCAAGAGATTTGCCATGATGAATAATTACGTGAAAACCTTTTAACGCACTCGAAGCCTCGTCGCGCGCGCAAAGTTGTGGAATACCCCAACAGAGCGCGGAAGAGGCGGGGCTGAGCCTTAGAAGAGTTCCGAGGCGCGGCCGCGGGGGTGGGGAGGGTGGAAAAGGATTAATGACTTGTAAAGTTGTATGAATCATATTCTAATCTACGTACCTTGTTTTGACTCATCGCAGCCGAGCGTCCTGCCGTGTATCGGGGAAACACCGTATGAACTTTCGAATGTTGTCAAATTTCCCCCGATAAAACAGCTATTCTCGACGAAAATTATGTATAGTTTTCCTTGAAATTTTCAGATTCAATAGATCGAATTGAGAAATAAATTCGCTGAAAATTTCAAAGACAAAAATTAATTAATATCCCGGTAAATTCGTATTCTATGGGAGGAAATTTGGCAGCGTCGCAATGACGATGGGGTGTTTTCCCTCAGCGCGGTAGCATTGCGGCGGGAGTGCTAACCGCGGGAGCAGGGACGGGACTTGGCGAGTTTGACGCCAGTGAAAGTTTCTCAATTTTGTGTTAATGCATGAGTTATTTAATGGGTTCCGCGTAATTTCACAGTTTACACATACTTAAAGTGGGTCCGTGCCGGAACCTCTGGTCTACGGAAACAAGGGAAATTACCCCCCTCTCGACCGATTAAGCTTCGCCGCCGCCGCCGCCGCGCTGCATTCGGAGCGACCGACGTGCACCGGCAACCGCATTCAAATTCGAGCTCACACATACTCTCTTGTTCTGAGGAAGAACATCGTATCACCGCTCGGACGTTGCTAAGTTTCGCGAAGATAATATGTATTTTTAGAGACGATAATATTTTCAAGAAAAATCAGTTACGGTCTATGCCCCCCCCCCCCCCCCNGGAACTTTGACATTTCAGCCTTGTCAATAATAGTAAAAATTCACGGAACATTCGGCGAAAATTAAGTTCCGTGAACCTATCTCTGTGTGGACGAGGCCTTTCATTGATAAGAAAATAACGAAAGAATTATGAAAGAATGAACATGAATGTGGTTTAATGATTTTAATTTCAGCCACCGCGCTAACCACCCTGTGTTTGGCGCAATGCGTGAAGTATCCATACAGTCTTGTAGGCGCTATGCGTTTCACGCCGACCTCTGCTGTCCGCACTGTTTTTGCTGCAATGCGTGAAGTATTCATGCAGTCTTGTAGGCGCTATGAGTTTTACGCCAACCGCTGCCCGGCTGCCGACCGTATTACGTTTGACGCAATGCGTGAAGTATTCATGGAGTCTTGTAGGCGCTAATACCTATGTGTTTCATGCTGACCGCCGCACCGAATGCTTCTCCTTTCAATCTCAAGTCCTCATCATCATTGCTCTCTGCGCCGCGCCGCTCCAGGCCTAATTGCGTGTTTGGTTTCTCTCTCAACTAGACTAATGAAAGGCGCTGTCTCTTGTATCACCAAAAGACGAACAGATTAGAAATTACTATACTTTAACTCTCAGGAAATGAGAGATTTTTTCGCCTTTTCTAGTTGGTAATTTTTTTTCTGATTCCGATTTTTCTTTATATCTACATTTGAAAAATCGCAAAATTTGCCATCCCCTAAATTTGCCGCCATGGGCCGCGGCCCATGTGGCCACCCCCTAAATCCGGCCCAGAGCCAATCATGAAAGTTACACGACCCCATGATTCAGCTGATCCTGAAGAACGTCTAACGCTATTTTTACGGTTTCAGGCGAAATCATATGTAATTAACGTCACTTAAACAAGATATCACCAAAAAACCTAAAAATTACGCCGGATTGCAGGGTTGAGCTGCAGCGCACTTAATCAATTCACTATTCCTACCGACTTGATTGAATTTTTAGGTTTGTGGTGAGATTTTGTTTTGTAGGTGTTGATTAAATACTCTCACCAAAAACTCTAAAAATCGTGTCAGACGCTCTCTAGGTTCAGCTGAATGATGAGGAAATTTTACTTCCATGATAAATGTTGAATTTTTCATATGGGGGTGTCCAGTCTCCTCACAAGGTTCACTGATCTTAAACGAGTACTGTACCTATATGAGTAAAATTATGTGCTACACTGGAAAAAAAAAACACATTGGATCTGGAGTCCAGACTCTTAAAAACATCGACAAGGAAAAATACTCTTGATTCAATCGGATTTTTGCTTAAATCAAGAACCAAGCCTCTCAATTTGAGCGGATTTCCTTTTGATTTAAGCTTAAATCTGATTGAATCAAGAGTATTTTTTCCTGTCGATGTTTTCAAGAGTCTGGACTTTAGATCCAATGTGTTTTTTTTCCAGTGTATAAAAAAATAAAAATAAATACGCCTAAATTCTTAAGAAAATTCAAGTTTTATCAGGAGAATCGGCAACGCCTGAAAGTTCATACGGCGTTCCTCCTCAGCGCAGCAATACAAGAGAACGGAACATATAGCGCAAACAAAACAAAACGAAAATAAATAATTACCGCCCGAACGACGCCAAGCTCCAGACCAAAGTTGCGGTCGAGAACGGCTCACGACTATTTTTCAAAACTGTATCTTCCGGACGTTCGTCGTATATCCTTCGCCCTCGTTCCCTTTGATGAAATATTGAGAGCATTGCCCGTTTATAGGCAATCATGCGTAACGGGACGGATAAGATTCTTTTCCTCTTCTTCCTTTTTATCATCGAGAGCGTTATGGATTAGCATACGAGGGATACTTTTCGGGATAAACGTTGGCGGATCCAGCAAATTGGCAACATTGCGTTTTCTCCATTGAAACCTATGAAATGGAGATGTTGCATGTGTGAGGAATTTGCGATTTGTCTATTGATTCTCATATAAAAGTTCACGAGAAACACGAAAGTGCCACTGGTTTTCCCTGAAATCAACTTCTAAGCTCATGAAAAGCTCTTAAAGTTAAGGCAAAATGGAGGGGATATCCCACGCTATCCTGAAAGTCCACCTCTACATCAAGACAAACTCTCCATGCAAAGATAGGGAGCAAATACATTGACAGGGCTGCCACTTTATTTAGGGACTCAAAAACTGAAAACACGGCATCACTGCTAATGTATTTGCTCCCTATCTTTGCATGGAGAGTTTGTCTTGATGTAGAGGTGGACTCTCAGGATAGCGTGGGATACCGCCTCCATTTTGCCTCAACTTTGAGACCTTTTTTGAGCTTGGGAGTTGATATCAGGGAAAACCAGTGGCGTCCAGTGGCACTATCGTGTTTCTCGCAAACTTTTACATGAGAATCGCTGGTCAAATCGCAAATTCCTCACACATGCAACATCTCCATTATCGATTCTCGGAGAGGCCAAGTGCTCCGACAAGAATCGATTATTTAGCATAGGGTTGAATGGAGGAAATCCGGTGTTGCCAAATTGCTGATTCACCTCTGGGGTTAAATTTTAATGGAGTCGAGCAAAATAAGCTTTAAAGTAAAGAGTCAAATATTTCAGTAGAACGAAAAAATCACTACATTTTGGGCGGAGAGTATAGATTTTTGTTTCCCAATGATAAACGACTCTTCTTCTTGCATGAGTATCAAGTCAAAATTGCAACCCATGATTTGCACTGGTGAGGATGTCATAAACGTTTCAGTTAAATAGTTGCCGTATGTGGCAACAACGCCGAAAAACTTTAATCGCGTTGTTCTTATCTTGATTTATTGCTTTCAGCCTTTTAAATGCTCGCGAAGAATCAACTTTGAGACTTTTTGGGGTGAAGTTTTTTTTTCATTTTTTTATTGTTCATAAACTGAAAGAGCTAAACTAGCAAGACCTCGAGAATTATTTTTAAAATGATGTCTAAAATCAAACATGTGAAATTTTGAAGTGTGTGAAAGAACTAGACAATTTTTTAATGGGAGAGGTGTAAAATGCAGATTATTTTCCATATATAACCTTGTTTGACGACTTGAGGCACAACGTGAGGTAGTTCGTAGTTCGAAGAGCTACTCTATAGCTAGTCACTTTACTCATTACTACCCGAAAGTAATTACCCTCTGCTCCGAATCCAGCGGATCTTCCCCGTATTATCTCGTCCGGAGCCCGTTTTTCCGTTGAGCTGAAGGTATGAGAATTAGGGTGCCTGGTGCCACGTGAGACTTCAAAATGAAGCATGTAGGATCAGAGGGGCAAAGAATATTATGCTCCGACTTTCAGGATAGCTGCAAAAAACTGTGGCTTTTTTGATACGATACATGATTTTGAGCTACAGCTTCAATTGCAGCTCATATGTATGATTGGCTCTGGGAGTTTCAGAAGCCAAAGTAGGCATTATTATGGTGATTTCTTGGGAGGATAAAATGGATCGGTGCATTTGTGATCCTTTTTCTTTTTTTTTTCTTTTTTCGTCAGTATGATTCTCACTTGGATTTATGGTGTTTTTATTTCAACACTTTAGTAGTATGATTTTAATTTCATTGAATTTTTATTTATTTTCTTTTTTTATAGATACAAGTTAATGCGGAAGGAGGCAAACTATTTTTTACCGAAACACCTTCGGTGAATTCATTTTTACGGTTTTCCATTGTTTAAAAATTATCGAGATATTTTGTTATAAATACGTTTATTTCATCGAAATACTCTCATTTAAATAGTAAGAATTATCGTGTAAAAATTGTTGAGGAGCCTTGTTAGGAGAAGAAAGAGATATTTTCAAATGGCGCTGTTAATGAAATCGGCGATTAACGCTTCTAATGAGTATAGGTCTAGAGACCCAAACGTGGAGCAAGGAGGAAGGAGGTGAATTCGAGAATGGGAGCAAAAATAACTTCGAGGAGGAGGTCCGCAGGGACATCCTTGAAGACCAAGACCAAGGGGTAGACGCCGCGCCCAGGAAGTACGCCGTAAGAACATTCGAATAATGCCAAATTTTCCCACAGCAAAATATCCACTTTCGCAAGAAGTTATGAATATTTTTCTTTGAAATTTTCAGATACTTAAGTTCAAATTGAGAATACCTAGGAGCATCCTAAAAAAAGAGGAAAAATTGACGAAATTTTCCAGAAAATTCGTGGTTTACCAAACAGAATCAGGCAACGCCCTAAGGCCCATACGGCGTTCTTCTGCGCTGAAGTAGCGAGGACCGCGAATCCTCTAGTGCTTTGGATTAAACTCGTAAAATGATGTCTTGCGGTCTTGCCGCAACAAACCCTATTAATAGATTTAGTTACGTTGGGGTCAGAATGACCTAGATTAAACTTTAGCATTTACAAAATATAAAGCCTGCGACGCGAGGTTTGAGAGGGTCTGCGGATGGCGCTGATCGAAAATCGATGATCACAGGCGAAACATTCGACTGAGGCGTCGAAAATATCCGCTCATTATTTAGTTTATTTATCGATATTTATCCTATTTTTTAATGGAAAAAATTTAACAACAGTTCTTTTGAAATTCCTCGTTGTAAATTTTCTCATTCATTCAAAATTATTTACATGAAAAGGCAGTTCGCACTAAAATCATATTCCCGTATCTTTTTTTTTCGGTCGAATACAACCGT
This sequence comes from Bemisia tabaci, assembly GCF_001854935.1. NCBI lineage: Eukaryota > Metazoa > Arthropoda > Insecta > Hemiptera > Aleyrodidae > Bemisia > Bemisia tabaci. Next base: position 1,906,458 of record NW_017549038.1, on the reverse strand, counting down.
AGAATTAACATTGTATCGTGGGGAGGAGG